>VWZV01000361.1:426398-518389 GCA_013397155.1 Irena cyanogastra | reverse complement strand
GGAGAGGAGAGGAGAGGAGAGGAGACTGCAGTCATCACATGAGCAAACACAATGGAGCTCTATTCACCCTGAGCCAAGCAGACTCTTCTGGTGCTCTCCCTGAACATTTTGTCCTGCAGCATCTTTAAATGGACACAGTTATTGTGATATTACGTGGAGCTGACTGGGAACCTCCTTGTGTACAAAGTTTTAAAGGTAGCATGGAAAAATACATACAAAAATGTTGTAACTGTCTGGGAGAGGTAACGGGGAAGGAGGGAGAAAAGGAAAGAATGGTGATGGAAGGGAGGAAATGCATTTGTATAATATTCTATGTGCCTATGATGCTAGCAAACATTGACATTAGATTTCTATGTCTTATTAATATAAAATGCTCAATCAAACAAAAAATATAGAACATACCGAAGTTGATATCGTACAATAAATAATGCACAATATTGTACAATAAATAATGTACAATAAATGAATGTGAACAGGACAAAAAAACACCCAAATGAAAATTCAGGGGCTAAATACCCCATCCTGCTTTACAGCACATACAGCAGAGTAAGCCTAGGAAATATTCCTTAGGCTATAAAATTACACAAAGGACTAGAGCGTCCCATTTTTCTTTTTAATTTAAAGAAAATAGTCAGAGCCATTGAAGAGAAGGAATTGACCTCTTTGGGTCTCTCACTTTCTCAGAGACATTTCTGGTCAATCAAGCCCGTACATCATTCCTGGAAGAATGACCACAGCCTCCACACTTCTGGCCTCTACCCTGGAAGCCATTGGTTATATTTCCATTATCGTACGGTATGTTAGACCCGTCCACAGCCTCCCTCAATGGTGAAAGGTCAGAAGTCTCCCAAACTTAGATATTGGCATATAATCTATAATAAGTTAGACACAGAAATTTTAAAATCCATATTCCTGAGTGATGGGACATGTCATTCCCCCTTTATGCTTATTTTCAAGGGGTTACAGGCAGTTTGGACTGTGCAGCTTTACAATCCATCCATTTTAAAAACAATTAAAATAATATAGAGTTAATTTTATTGTTTTTTTAAGCACCACAGCTTGCAGGAGTGCTGAGTGTGAATGGCTCCTTCCCATATAAGAGAGCATGCAATACCCTCCTGGGGTGGGGACCACAGCCACTGAGCATCCCTGCTTTGAAGGCATGCCCCACTTTCCTGACACTGGGAATGGGAAGAGACAATGGGCTCCTGCTTGGGAGCAAGGAAATGCTGCAAAGCCAAAAGCCGTGCCCAAGCTGCTCACAGATGTGACTATCCCCAAGATGATCAGGGAGGCATTTCCTAGTGCTGGCTGTGCCTCGGGTTATAAATCATTTCCATTTTCCTTTGCTAAGGGTTTTCTTTTTTTTTTTCTCGTGGGGAAGATAAGCTCCCCTGTGAGGGTGGCACAGCTCAATAAGAAAAAAAGCCTCCCTCCAAATCCTCTGGGATCCTGGGTGTGCTAAAGGGCTGCACTTAGCCTTAGCTCTCAGAGCAACGAGGGTGCTTCAGAGCCAAGGCTGTGCCTAGCTGGGGGGGAGGCAATTATCCACCAGGAAATATGATGGGGGAGACACCACACACACACACACACACACACAGAGTGACAATGCAGGCAGGCTCTCCAGAAGTGCAGAACACTTGTGAGGCAGCGAACACCTCCGGCACTCTACGGCAGGAGTTAAGAGCATTCAGAACCTTAGGAGAGTTGCTAAGCATCCCCAGAACCTGTGTGGGGGTTTTTACTTGTGGTCAGAGTCTCGGTTACTCTGAGATCCCCTTACACCTAATTAAGATAAATCACAGAGAAATATACAAAGATGCATAATTCACCCTCTCTTCGACTGATTTAAGTGTATCCCTGCAGGGAACTACACCCATTTAACTAAAATCAAGTTAGAAATCAATTTAGTTACATTAGTGCATTTTCAGTATGGAATAGTGCTTAATTTGAATGGGAATAAAGACCCACTATGGGCCGATTGATTCTGTTAGGTGAAGGAAAAGCTTTTATACTCAATATAGCCACAAACAAAATCTGTTTCAGAATGCTGCAGGATATTATATATAGGAAACACGAGGATCTGTGGGTATAGGCTTGGCATTTTCTCACAGCCCTGAACATCCTCATTCCTCCTGTGATTTCAGACATTCCCACACAGAGTCATCCCAGAAAGCCCTGAAAAAGGGGACAGTTTACCTTCCAAGAACCACGGGGGCTTACTTTCAGTGGCAAAATGTGTGAGGGATCAGAAAGGTCTCTCCAATTTAATGTGTGAGCTCAGGAGACACAGGAGAAAGGAAAAGCCTGGCCTCCAGGAGCATTCAGGGGGAAAATGACGCACACTGGCAGGGAAAGGAGTCAGGATAAGAAATCCCATCTCAGCTTGCAGTGTGCAGGGACAAGGACTGAGCATAGCATTACAGGTTGAAGGGAGGGAGCAGATCTGTTTGCATCCAGCAGGACCTGGCAGGGAGCGGGTGTCACGCATGGAACAGCTTGAGCAGCACACGTTCCCAGAAGGAGGGTTGAAATGTCCCTTCAGCTGGCTCACTTTCCTCCAAGGCACAGAAGAGGCTGATGGGTGCACTGGGGGTGCCTGGGGACACCAGATGGTCCTGAGGGCCTGTTTGCAGCCACTTCTGGCTAACACAATTCTGGCTACGTGTCCGAAGCAGACCCCACAGCAGTTTCATCCCGTGCGATTCCCATTTGACCCCACTGACTTCCCACATCTCTGTGTGTGAGGGAGAGATCAGGCAAAGGAGAGGGAGCAATAATCAGGGATTTCCAGCAACAGTGATCTGCTCATCCCAACCGTTTAATTTTCACAACTGTAATTTCTTAGACCTCTGAAGATAGATTGCTAATCTTGCCCTCACTATCCAGCTCTTGACCTTCAAACACAGTCCTGGGAACAATGCTATCAAAGATATATGAAGTAAGACTCTAGGTGGCACTTCAGGCTGCATAACTGTGACCTTGTCTATCAAGGCATGCAGCATTTAAATCATAAGTTTAATCAGGCAATCCTTAGGCAAATCCAGGGTGATCAGCAAAAGTGTGTTAGCACTGTGTAGTCCCTGCAGCAATTTCCAGTATACATTTCCAGTATACCCAGAACTACAGCTCAGTTCCACTTCACTGGAAGAAATCAAGAGAAATCTCAGTCAAGGAAACCAAACTACTCACTGGAATAAATCAGATACAGCCCCATGGAGCTCTTGCAAGACCACAAGTTTGTCACCTATGCAGAAGCAAGAAACCTAAATATATCTGTACGCCTCAAATACTAGAGATGAATGCTATAGTAAAACCACAGGCAATTCAGCAAAACACTGCACCACCCCAATACCTGCTGAAGGGTGTTCACAGGCTGTATATTTTATTTCTGTTCAAATTGCTTTGTCTATTTTCTTCCCATTTCATCAGAACAGAGCTAGCATTATTTACTTTTCTCCTCTCTCTAAGCCCCAATGACTAGTCAGTGGGTGCCTTGGACATGTGCTTACTTGACAATTTACTAAGAATGAAGAAACAGAGCAGCAGTGAAGCATGCTCCAGCATGTTTTTTGGAATCGGGGCCCAAATGCCAACGCATTTCTCAGTGGACATCTGAAGGTGCTTTCCACACCACAATTATCTAATGGCAAAGCTGCCAAAGAAGGATTCTGCCTTTTCTCACCCACAGCTATTTGTTACTCTCCCTCCTCCTTCCCGTTTATCACTCCTAAGTGTGCTGATACCCTTTAAACTAAGTCAGTGAAATATCTGGTATTAGCAAAACCAGAAAAACCCTTCTGGTCTGTTTTAGATGACACCAGAAATAACTGCCTTAATGTAACTGTGGCAGGGGACAGGAAACTGCAGTAGGGAAAGGAGCAGGGAGGAAATGCATTGGGAAGGACAAGGACCTCTTCCAACTGTTTTCTTCCTACAGAAGCACTAATGGTGATTAGCAGCCAGCTGTCTATACTAACCAAACAAAAAAAAAATTGTCTGCTCCTTCCGAGCTTCTCTTCACTGGATCTGTGTTAGACTAACTCACAATTCAGCATCATGAAATCCCATAGAGTGTCTGGAAAAGGGCACAGAAGACATGCAGGTGTCTCTATGCATGGGGTCTTTTGTCGCCTCCAGCACATCTCCAAACCCTCCAATGCAACACAGCCTTTGCCTCACCACCCTTCTCATGCCTCATGCAAGGCCCCCAGGAGTGTTCATGTACCTGGGAGGGGAAAGGCTCATCCTTTTGCCTCCGGGCTTCACTAGCAAGCAGTAAAGCTGGGGCAGCTGCTCCAGGAGGATCATAACACCTTCTCCCGCTGGGCCAATCCTTCCCCGTCGGCTGCTGAACGGGCAGCAGGAAGTTGGCAGCTGCAGAGAAAAGCAAAAACAATAAGAAGCGGAATTCCAGCCAACTTGTTGAGGGTTTATAAAACGAGGGTCAAGTTTTTCCAAACTTTTCTTTCACTAGTGAAACTACTGAACCCAATTCAGAGTGGTTCCCACAGCAAGTTTCCTCTATTCTGTCCTAGAGAGGAGGAGCATAACCCATCAAAGCTGACACCTCCACGCACAGGTTAGATATTCCCAAGTACACAGAGGTATGAATATACAGCATAGATGCAGAACAAAAGCAATGCTGTATTCATTATTTATCAAGTTCTCTCCATCTGAGTCCAGCTTGCCATAGCTGCAGAAGCATTGAATAGTCATGGTATTGGGCAAAATGAATTCATCTTTCAGGAGAGGGAACATCAATCAGCCCTGCCCTCCCCACCTTAGCCTCTCTATTTCAACAGCATCAGAACATTTCACCATTATTTTATTGCTCATTACCCTCAGTTTATTGCTCTCACAGTCTAACCACAGTTTGCCTCCAAGGATATAGTGAAGGCATACTTCACCCTTTGAGCAAAGCTATGGGGCAAACTCCATGGCAGTCCCGATAGGCATTTTGGTCTCTAATTCCCCTGTGAGGAAAGCTGATGTTGAGTAATGCTGATGCATGCTCTATGTGGCATGTTTGTGGTCCTACAGATCATGTGTACTTTCTCACAGTGAAGACCCAGCACTCTGGAGTCCATCAGCCAGGTTTCTTCCAGAGAGCAGGAGCCCAAAGGGATGCAATGTCACTGGTGTCACTCTGCCCACTTGGGAAACAAGGTAGCCAGGGCAACAATCATGGATACCAGCTGAAGGATGGAGGACAACAGGTTCACAGGACAGGCTCCGAGGTCACCCCTAGCATCCTGACTACCTTGTCAAGGCCAGCAAGGGAGAACCACACCAATGCCCTGTTGATGAGACAGCCTGGCACTGCACAGTATGCCCAACATCAAGAGCAGGGAGATGTCATTCTAGGGAAGAGGAGAGAAACACAGACTGAATGTGGCAGGTATGAGATAGTACTTGTAGCACCAAATCCTGCTTCACAGTGCTGGGTTGGTGCAATACTCTGCTCCTACCTTTGGCACCTACAGAACAGCTCTTCCTTTAAATCTATTATTGCTATTGTCTCTTTGAGTCTGAGTGACAAACTCAAACTACAGTTTTTGTGCTTGTTTTTATATATATGGAAGGTGTAACCTAAAAAAATTGGGGGATTTTGCCCTCAGGGCCAGCTCTGGACAGTCATGTCATAATGAGGAACACCACAAATGTCAGTTTGCCTTAGAGGACACTCATCAGGGATTTAGGTTCACCATCTGCAAACAGTACTATCTCCTGTGCCATAAGCAGCCTGAAGGAGGAATGGATTCCTAGGACCTTTGGCATTTCAAGTGAAGTAAAGTTACACAATTAAACTCCAGTTAGGAAATATCCATAACTTACCAACAGGGGAGAGCAGTTAAGAGCATTACCAGCTGTCAGCACCTGGGAAACTAAATTAAATAGCCAGAGCACTGAGATATGAAAACTGAAGGAAAAATCACATGTGCCTACTTTCTTTATGGCTCCAATGTCATAGGTCATATGTTGTGCTAACCTGTAAGAAATAATAGGAACTTGGAGATAAAATATAGCTCGAAATGTGAACTGGGGCATGGCATAGAAGAAGTTAAGCAAGGACAAACAGATTACTAGTATTCTGAAGTATAAAATCACTGTCCCAGAAACTGCTCTCTCTACTCTTAGCAGCTTCGTAAACCAAACCAGCTGCTGCAAATGACATTGTTAGATTTTTAAAGACATCAATTTCCTTGGCTGTAAATAGAAATACAATTTCTTTAAGCTAAAAGTACTCTTCCATGTAAATTTGTTTGGGGCTTTTTAAAAAATTGAACTAGCAGTATTTGTAATGACAGCTTTCCAGGGATGTGTGATGCTTACACAGAGATTCCTGAAAAATCTTATCAATTTATCATTCCCTTCCTGAATATCAAATTATCTGAGCAACGTAAGGCAAAACAGAAAATGAAGAAGTAACAACTAAAGTAATTTGGGTGGGCTTTATATGGGAGGAGCTGTGGCCACACACATAGGAAAGGAGATCTCTTAAACCATGTTTGTGAAATGGGGATAAGCAGTAGCAATAGGGACTGGTTCAGCCTGAATTGCTGGAGGAAGAGTATGAAAGCATTGGAGCATCTCACTCATGAAGACTGAGGAGCCATAACCACCTCCCACCCTTTCATGCAATGGAGCTACTTGCATTCCCCAACAGCAGCAGATATGGGGCACCAACTATCACGTGTAGAGGGGTTGTATCATTACTGTGTGGCATCAACAGCCTGATTTGGAGGGTCAGTGCAGGACAGAGGCTTGGCACCACCTAAGAAGAGGGGCTGGGAAGAGTGCAGGAGCAGGTTTAGGGAAGGACAGCAGCAGCAGGGAAGAGGCTAGTGCGAGCTGGGGTCAAGCCTACTGTGGTGGGAATTAAGAGCCTGGCTAGAAGCAGGAAATGTTCACGCTTCTCAGAAAGCTTTACAAGCACTGCTAATGAAACAGCAACCCCCAAAATACTTTTGATCCTATTTGTTTTTCAAAGGCATCCATCTGAACAGCACCCCAGGGTGCTCCTGTGGAGAGATGGGCACAGCATGCCTGTGGCCCGAGAGGAGCACAGTGATGCTCTCAGCCAGCACTTGCCAGCCACAAGTACCAGCCTGTCTAATGAGGCCCTCCATCACTCCCTTCCCTTCTGGCTGCACACTGTGGGTGGCACTGGCATGGATGCCTTCACCAAAATGCTTGCTTCATATCAGGGAGGTGCACCCATTTGTAACTCCACTCCCGGGGTTCTGCAGGTGCCTCTGGCCACACGCTGTGTTGAGGGGGAGGAAATGACAATGGCTGTGATGGAGTCTTCAAGGAGATGCTGACTCACCCCATCCAGAGGTTGCAAGAAACACCCAGAAGTCTCTCTCAGTGATTTACTGCAGATGGGAAATGTAGGCGACAGGCACACTAGCTCCCCAGCATGCCATGGCTTTGAAATGCCATGGCCTCGCACAAAATTGCTAAAACAAATACAGCAATTAAGAACCTCAGCACAACGAGTCTGGTTCTGCAAACAGACAAATGGGTGGCAGAGTGGTGGCAATGACAAGCATTGCCTGGTAATCCATTTTCTCCGAGCTATGTAATGGTCACATCTATAAAGAAAAAGTAGAGGAAAGGGAGGGAAGCACAGGAAATCCATTACTGCCATAAAGGGAAGGAAACAGAACAGGAGCCTGGACCCAAATCTGGGTCCTCCTGGATTCCTGACCTCCTGCCAGGGTAAGATATTAGAAACCAATACCAGGGATGGAGCAGTAACTGCGTCAGTGACTCCTTCCTTTGGGAAAAGCAGAGCCACTCAGACAACTGGTACAGCAACTCACTGTGTGCATGGCCTCGGAGAGCTCGCCCATCGTGCAAGCAGCTGGCACACTTCCTGCGATGAACGAAAAATGCAGAGCATTTAGCCTGGCTACCTGAGCATTATCCCTATTATTGTCTCATAGAAATGGAAACAGAGTCATCCTGATTAGACTTCTAATCCAAAAAAAAGCATGTAGTATTACATGAGATATCCAGGAAGTGGAAGTTCAGATGGAAAAAGATTAGGAATTGCTCTCTGAGTTGTTTAAAATCACAGCTGACCTTATTATTCGGTGTTCAAGCAGGAGAGAGAACTCTGAGACAGGACAATATTCAGGCTTTCTCCTTCCCCTGCCTATCCTGCTGCTGCCCATACACGATTCTGGTCATGTGCTGCGTTCTCACAGTTCCCACACAATCCCACCCTTGTGCTCCCAGCTCGGGGACGAGGAAGCTGTTTATCACACAGCATTCCGTTTGTCACATTCGTTTTGGACAACGATAATACCCAGTTGCAAGTAGCACATTTTACAGTGGCAAATATTGCAGCAGTTCTTCTCCAGATGGGGAAATGAAGGCTTAGAGGGGTAAAAATACTTTTGTTTGGCCCCCTAGTGAGTCACTGATCTCCCAAGTTCCAGTGCAAAATTAAACATCACTCCCTAGGCTTGCTTTTAGATTCAGCTTGCCCATATATTCCTCTGAAGTCCATACACGAGAATTGTGCCTAACACCTGCACCTAGAAACACATTTTCTTGCTGGGAGAAGGCAAGGTGGGAAGGGGACTTATGCCTTGGTACTGCAGTTGATCACTCAAAAACCTCTATGCTTTCAGCATTTGTCTAATCAGATTTCAGTAGAATGTACATAGAACTGAATCCAATCTATTTGTAAAACTTGACAAATTTTTGGCATCAGCAATAGAGAAGCCCATGCACCACCACCTCTCCCAAACTGGGAATTCTGTGGCCTGATCAGTGCAGCTTGCCTTCCTGTGCCTCACATGCCTCAAGGAAAAACTTTTACCTGTAACTACCTCTCTGAACACCAGTGGGGAAGGTCTTTGTTGTGGTAGCCAATATCCTTCCTACACATCTTTTCTTTTTCCTCCAGTCCTTTATCCTGTGCTGCTAGCCATTGGCAATGCCATAGAGATGCATCTTGACATTGAGTGTTATAGGGGCTGATACTTGAGACAGAGTTCCTTCAGAGTTCAAGGCTGGCTTGCTATGTGTTTTGTTTGCTCCTTGAACCTTCTTAAAGCCACAGCTGGGAATTTTAATAGCTTTCCCAGCTGTCTGTCTGTGATGGGGGAAAACCCAATGTGACTAAAGGCCTGGTATGACTGTACTTCACTCCAAGCACAATAAAAACACCTTCCTGAAAGGAGATGTGTATTTTGGATTTGAAGCTACACAGCTGCCAAGATGAGCTACTGTTTAATTTTGGTGGCACCTAGTAGTTCAGTGTGTCCTCCATCTGACCCATACCAAAATGGGTCAATTAAAGAGGGCTGCTGTAGAAAGACCCTCCCAATTTTGCTCCAGGCTCATGGGAATACAGCCCATTCTCACCACCCATAGCATCACTTCCTATTTCCCTAAGCCCCACAAGTGCTCATGGGCCCTGACTGGCAGGTTTAGCCAGTGCTTCACTGCTCCTGCTTTTGCACTGAATGTTGACATGCTCTAAGTGTCCAGGGTATCATGCTACATTCTGCTGCAATATTATTATTACTGTGGATAGGATAATTATTAGTATTTTACTACAACTTTATTTTCTTGGTTCATCACAGCAAACAAATAAGAGTGTGATCTATGGCAGTTTCCATTTCACTGTCCCTGCAGCTCTACCGCAGAATGCCATCATCCACACCTCTGATCCCTGAGAGTCCTGTTAGCGCATCTTGTTGGCAGCAGAAGTATTCTTCCACTGCAGGTTTGATCCAAAACAGCATATTCCACCATCTGCAGCTACCTGCTGGTGTCCAAGACGTAGTGAGGTGGTTGTTTTCTTTATCCAATAGCATTCGCCAATATTTATCTCTGGCACCAGCGCTGAGGCTATTTTTGCTTTTGCCAAGGTGGGTTAACATGTCTTTCATTGCAGGCACTTGGTAATGAGCAGTTTATTGTACCCAGAAGAGGTCGCCAGGCTTAGGCAAACGCAGCATTTGCCCGTGTGGAGGGCGGCCCCCAGGTCAGCACCTGGAGGGGGTGCGGCACCCGCAGCACTGACACCGCCTCTCTGCATGCAGTGCAGTGGCTGCTGCTCCCCCCCTGCCCTTAGTGCAGTGGTTACACAGGTGCCATCCTGGCCAAATCACTGTCTCTGTTTCAAGGTGAAATATATCTGGAAAACATCTTAATTCTTTGAAAATATTTCAATAACCTTTCAGCAGTCCAGTCCCTGCTCTGACTCTTCCTGGGCCAGCTTTTCTGCTTTTCCTAGGTGGACACAAACTATCCCACCTCAACTCATATTCAGGTTAGTTGTTGTTAATCATTTTTCTCTATCTGGTATCTTACTCTGGAGAGAATCTATTCTCTTTTTACTTGTTTTCTTGCACAAATTTTTCCCTCCTTCCACCTCCAAAACACAAGCTGAAGAAGCACTCCGTCTATACTGTGGTTGTGAATTGGTGTGCACTTGCCTTCTATATAGCCACATCTCTCCCAACACCAGGATGAGCTGTTCAAGAACCTTCATATCAGCTACTGTTCATTTCAAGCATACAATAAATTCCTTTTTTTAAAATAAATGATATGTTAACAAAAAAATCCACCAGTTTCTTTGGGGGCAGTATTCTGATAGATGTGTGACTTAAATTCAATTACGCTCTTTGAGGAGATTCTTTATTTATGTTTTATTTACCAAAGAGAAAAGCTTACAATATGTTGTGATCTCTTCTAGATCTTATATGAGTCCTACTGATGTGCCTGAAAGGCACTGCAGTATGTCCATGACTTATACTAGAGTGGTTGTTACTGGTTTTCTTTCTCTCCCTTTTCATCTCATTTTCCCACTGTCCAGAAAGAATCTAGTTGACAAATGTGTTCCTTTTTTATATCTATCATCTCAAATATTGGAATTTTGGATAATGTTCTTATTCTTTCTTCCTCCTTCCTATCCCTTTTCCTTGTAAATAAGCATGATCACAGCCATCATTTCTGACTACCCGGGAAGAGGAATCAGATCACCTCTGAAATCATGCTCTCCATGAAAAGGAGATGAAAAGCAAAACAAGCAAAGATGACCTGGAAAAAAGAAAATGGAAGAACCATCGACTGCCGCCAGCAGCTCTGCTGAAGACCCAGCCTGCTTGCCAGCAACTGAAAAGCTGCTCACCATTGAAGGTGACTAAACCTAGGGCACAGTTTCAATGTCTGCCAAAATCAGCAGTGGGCCAGAAGATGGCACATAGTGATTGCTGGGCTTGTCTTCCAGTTCTGATGACTGGCCAGTTCCAAATCCTGTGCCTCAGTTTCCTGTTTCTGGAATGGGTAGAGCTGCTAAATTTTTTTACAAAAAACAGAGCACCCTTTATGTATGCCTGGAAATTAGCAAACACGGCAGCGGGAAGGGATCAATAGAACAGATCGTAATGATGAAAGAACTCAACTAAATGTCTCTTCCTTCAAATGCCTCATGCACAGCCAAGGCTGGAGGCTGGCAGAAATCAATGAAAAAATCCCTTCCCACAAAAAGTACAAAGTATTCAAATTATTTGCATTTTATCAGTAAGTGCAAACAAATGATAGAGAAACAGGTCCAGTTGCTGTACTGTAACCCTTGCCTCTTGCCTTTCCCTACAGGAAAGTGTAAAGCTCTTCTACAGGGATAGTTTACAGGGATGACACTGAGCCTGGCCTGGACTCCTTCTTGGGAATGGGCAACTGCCTCCCCTTCCTTGCCAGTCACCATGTCCTTTATTGGACCTAGTCTCAAGTACATGCAGATCCCTATTTACCAAGCTACTTCCCAGCTGTGTCTAGGCATACTTTGATGAATTAATGCATAGGACATTAAAAACTGTAATTATATAGAAAGGAACATAACCCAAAATATATTTAGCAGTCTAAACAGATTGTACTGTGCAACATGAACTTTTGGCTCTGCAGAGGGATATTTGCATTCATCTCCAGCTGTTTAAAAACTAATCTTGTTTACTGCATTAAAAATTGTTCCTTTCACTCCCAGGTCTATACAAAAGGAGCAGCAGGACCACAGGGCACCTTGCTGCATTCACAGGTCACACAAGACCACATCTGACCTTGACCTGAGCACACTCATGACCAGACATGGATCCAAATGGGGCTGTGCTGGCTTCACACCACACAGCTATGGATCCAAGATCTGGCCAGATCCAAGAACAGCTCATGGACCAAAACCTTTTTCCAAGGTTCTGTACAAGCACTGGAAAGAAAGAGGACCTTGAGCCTAAAGAATAGGTAAGACATGTAAAGCAAGAATGCAAAAGAGATTTCAGTAACATTAATGTTCCCTAGATATTTCCATGTGCTGTTTTATAAATTAAGACTTTTAATGAGCATTGAATCAAAAAAATGGTACCTCGGGCAGATGAGCCGAAGAACAGGCAAAGGGTAGTAAGAAGGATGAGTATTTTATCTTCCTGAGAGGAGTTTCTTCTTTTGACCACAGAACAAGACTGGTTTAATCACAGAATATAAACTCTAGGCTAAAAAGCTGATCTAGTGTGCCTAGAAAGAGGACAATCATTTAAGTACACCCAATTACCGTGTTCGTAATAAAGTAGCTTTATTTAAGATGATAAAAGACAGGCAATGCCCAAAGGCATGTTTCCTCTGAAACTCAATCCATGCTCATGTTCAGACTTACAGATGCAATGATCCCCTTGCTTCTATGTAGTGAATGAATTTTGGGCAACAATTGGCCCTCACAGGCTCACTGCTATTGCATTTTCTTGTCATTTTGAAACACTCAGTATTGGGATTGCTTTCTTTCTATTAAGTCTGTATGACTTCTTTCATTCACTAGGTGTTTTGCTTCAGCTGTTTTATTCAGTCATTAAC
Organism: Irena cyanogastra; assembly: GCA_013397155.1. NCBI lineage: Eukaryota > Metazoa > Chordata > Aves > Passeriformes > Irenidae > Irena > Irena cyanogastra. Next base: position 505,522 of record VWZV01000361.1, on the reverse strand, counting down.
CTTTTCAGTAAATTCTTTAAAAATCAGTTCCTTACAGTACTTTGGATTGGATTTCTGGAAGTAGTAGATCCCAGTTTATGTTAGGGGTTAGCACAGACAAGCAGAGCTGCTTCCAGAAAAATTAATTTTCAGTGTTTTGTGTGCAGAACAGAGCAGAAGAAGAGTAAAAATGAAGTGCAGGTACTCACAATGACATACACATTCATGAGAACCAAGACTCTGGGAATACCTATTATAATATTTCTTCTTATGAATATTTCAAAAACTAAAATTTTCTTGATATGTTCCTTCTCTCCCACTCTCAGGAACAGTTACTGTCACAGATACTTTCTTTAGAAAGTTTATATTTGACTCCACATTTCCAGAACAAAGCCTTTGGCCTCAGTTGTCCAGGCATCTGCACATGTGCATTGGCCACAAGAAACTCAGCAGGATTACACACATGTAGAAAGCTACTATTAGCTATTTATTTATGCAGCTTTTTTCAGGTTCATAGAAACTATTTCTTCCCAAAGAAAGAAATGCTGTTGAGGGACATTCTATGTCCATCTTCTTGTGAGAGTAGTGTCTATGCTTCCTCAAACACGTAGCTTTTACATAGCTGAGGCTGACTCACCAGAAAAGATCATGTACTCTCACTCAGTGGTGCAGATCACACTTAAAGAAAACATACTTACAGAAAGAGAGAAAATAGTGTGTTGCTACCATTGTCATCTGTGAAAATTTTTGCCTTTACCTCTTGTCCAGTTTTGGATTTAGTTTCTAAGCTCCTTAACAGACTTTCCCAAATCCTGAGTAGTTTAAACTATTACTTAATATGTTCTTTGCTAGAAGGATTTTCTGCCTGTGTCTATGTACATTATAATATGTATGCACATACACATAACATTATTATTCCCTTAGTGGCAATTAAGCAGCATAATCCACCTCAAACATATTTACAACAATTTAAACTACCCTGAATCAAGGAGTTTAGAGGATTAGAGATGAGATTTAAGCAGTTACTGAGAGGATAAATTTTACTATTCCTGTGCACTATAGCACTGTTTGACTTTAAGACCAGAGAACGGAGTAATTGAAGCACAGAAGGAAATGAATCAAAAGTTTAATTTGAATCAAAAGCCCAGAATAGTTTGTTTGTTGAGAACTTTTAACTTTCATGTTTAGAGCAGGGTAGACAGCTGGCTCCTTGAGCAAGTTTGTTCAACTTCCTTGCAATCTCCTTTCACTGGTAATTTGAGGACAGTTGGTGAGTGTGTGTGTGTGTACTCCCACACCATCTCCAGCACCCTGCACATCTGTGTTGTGAGCAGGCACAGTGGGTCTGGCTTAAACTGAAAGCTCTGGTATCTTCAGTAACATATGGCATGCTCTGGGATAGAGGGCACAAACTAGCACTGAATATTCAAGCCACACTGGATTTATCAAAGGAAAAAAGTACCCAAAAATAAAAATTTGGCTATGCTGAAGAAGGATTGAACTCATACAGATTGAACAGCCCTGCCGTCTGATTTTTCCAATGTCTATGTAGTGAACCAGCACACCAGGACTGTTTATGGGCACACCCTGACTTGTATTTATATCAACACATTTATGCTTTTCACTCTCAGACTCCTCAGCTGAAATAGTGTTTGGCTGAAAGTGTCTGAAGAAAAGCTCACCCAATGTATTTATCTCTTGCACAATCTGTGGGGTCAGTTTCTCCAGTCTACCTTGTCAAAGGAATAAGCGTAAACTCTCTGAAGCTGCCCCTCTTCTGTATTAACACCTGGGATATTGTCTACTTTCACTCTCTCTCTGCCAGTGAGATGCTACCACTAAAACGTGACAAATAGGGAAAAATTATTGTTACCATCTGGTGAACTAAATATACATCCCACATAATTCCCCAATAAATTCCTGGTATTATTCTCAGAGGGCATTTTTCACCCCGAATTTATTTTTCATGAGTAGTATCTTATATACAGAAAGGCATCAAAGCTTCCTGTCACACCCCAGGTGTCAGCTCCTTTATCCACTCCAGAGGAGAGCAGCAGAGTCAGAGCAGGAAGTGGAGTTCTCTGAGGGTGTGGACTTCCCAAGCTGCCAATCTCCCAGCTGTGACTTTGCCCAGCAGCCCAAGGGCAGCTTTGCCAGCAGTCCATGGAGCAGCCCCCAAAAGGTGTGGTCCTGCTCCCTTCCCCACACAAGGCTCTGGCAAACCTGGAGGCAGCAAAAACCTGCCCTCTGCACAGTCAATTTTGCATTGCTAATGAGAGCATGTAGCAGCTTCTTTCTGAATGGACATTTCCTTCCCTTTCTAAGAAATGTCTTCCAACAAATCTGTGTTTGCTGCTTGCTAGAAAGAAGGGAGGAATAGGAAAATGCATGTGGAAGACATGAGGATGGAGAGGCAAAGCACAAGGAAGCCTTGTATCATGAGTGTCATGTCGTATGTTTGTATCAGCTTCACTTCCTGGAGATCCACACTCGGTCATGGATGGCGCAAGCTCCCTGTGGTCTCCAAATGGCAACAGGAAATTCTCATTGCAACTCCTCCTTGTGACTATGGCTACTTCACTTAAGCAAAAGAATCATTAAGGGGAACAATATATTTGCAAAGCCTGTAAAAGTTCTGTGTTTGTGGCGGTTTTACTCTTATAAAATACAAATTATTTCAAACTACCTTGAAGTGCCTGCAGCAGTACCATGAGACAGTGAAATGCCCCATTCACATACCAGAAGGAGAAACAATCTTTTGGATATGGCACTAGATTTCATGCCTTAAGTGCTCAGAAGTTTATTGCATTTACTGGGGAGTGGGGATGGAAATTAAAAAAAATTATGATAAATAGCTTGCCATAGCCCATCTACAAATTTCACCTGCTGACATGGTTTAGTGGGCAGACACTAATACCACCCTCGGGAGGAAGAAGGAAACCAGCGCTGGGACAGGAAGGGGTTAGGCAAGATTTAAGTGAGTGTAGAGGAAGCAATAAAGGTTGTGGAGATTTAGCTGGGTTCTGGTGAGGGTTTGATTGAATCCTTGGTTAGGGAACAAACTTGACAACATTCTCTGTTTTTGCTGTAGGAACAACTGTTCACTTGTCTAAATCCTGCCCTCAGCACTGATATATATCAGCCTTCAATTTACTCTCGCTTCCATTAGAATCACAGTATGAATCAAGCACATCGCCCCTGCTACTATGCAGATGGTGTGCAGAAAAGACTACACAGTTTGTTTTAAGGATTTTTAATTTTTTTTTTATTTTAATTAGGCCTGATTTGTTCTTCCATTTCCTGCCTAGGGTGAATTTAACACAGGTGGTGTCTTCCAGGGAAGGGCAGGGGATTTGGGTGAAACCTCAAAGCTGCCTGAACACGCTGTGCTCTTGGCTGCCAAGCTGAGCCCACGTTTTACAAGCCCAAGTTTGGCAGAGAGTGGTGCCAGCGGGACCAGCCCCGGGAAGGGCTCTGGGAGCTCAGCCCCGGGTGCCAGCAGGGGAGCCTGGCCAGCCGTGTCTCTGCAGCCCGAGCCAGCGTCAGGTGCCAGAGTAGATCAGATCAGAGGTCCAGCTCGCCTGAAATCCTGCCCCTCTTCTGCTTGCCTGAAATCCTGACTCTTCTGCCCGCCTGAAATCCTGCCTCTTCTGCTCGCCTGAAATCCTGCCCCTCTTCTGCTTGCCTGAAATCCTGCCCCTCTTCTGCTTGCCTGAAATCCTGCCTCTTCTGCTTGCCTGAAATCCTGCCCCTCTTCTGCTCGCCTGAAATCCTGCCTCTTCTGCTTGCCTGAAATCCTGCCCCTCTTCTACTTGTCTGAAATTCTGCCTCTTCTGCTCGCCTGAAATCCTGCCTCTTCTGCTCGCCAGGAACATATGCAGAAGAACGCCCCCTGCAAAGGACAATTGCCCATCCAAAAACATGTTCAGCAGTCCAGTTTCACTGCAAGAGGGAAGTACTCATTGTCACAAGCCCTGAAGCAGAGATCTGAGTTATTAAAATGATATTACATTAAATTATGAGTTCACAGATTAACTTTTACCCTGGATAGTTTAACTGCAGATGTAGGCAGTATTGATTGCAATGTCTAACATTTGTTAATCCTGCTGAGCTTTTTACCCCAGTATTTTCTCAAGGCCATGGCAGAGACACTGTCTTAAAAAAGCATTTGCTGGTTTAGATTTAAACCTGTTGCTTTTATTTCTGGATCTCTCTGTGATATTTATTACAAAAGAGGGTACACAGGGGTGACCACATGACCCCTTGGTACCATCTGTTATTTTATATACTGCAGTGACATCCCTTCTTTGCCACCTTCCACTACTCAATCGTCCATATCTTCATCTCAAAGTGTTTCCATACCTCTTCATCACAGGTTTTGTTACTCTTCTCTGGACGTAAAAATATGTCAGCCATATAATCTTTTATGAGGTGAAGCTGCCCTTACCTAAAAACAGCATTCTAGCTGAGGACATGCCATTGATCTTTCCATAAAAAGCCATTGTAATTCTCACAGCACTATCCTTTATGCCTCCCTTAATAGGAGGATAACCTGATTCTGGGAACCTATTCCCAGGGAGCAGCTAGCTGGAAAGAGGTTCAGGTTCTCTGAGTTTTGACCAGAACTTTTTATGATGTGGCAAAGCCCAAAGCTACGTCTGTCAGCAAGGTCACCTTTGCCATGCGCACGTGTAAGGTTCTGTCCCGCTGTCTCCACCCTGCTCCATGTGAATTTTGGTTGCCAGGCATGGCCTTTGTTTGCCTGCCCAAAATAAAGTGCTGAGCACCACTGTTGGCTGGGCATTTTCCCCTGTGCTGCAGAGGTGGCTGCAGTGCAGGAACAAGCAATAGCAGCAGTCCCAGGGGGCCCGGGGCAAAGGTGGAGGTCACAACCTCTTGTGTATCATTAGGCAATTAGCCAGGGCCCTCTCTAACCTCTCAAAACACAAGGCCCTGGGCAAACTGTCCTCCCCTAGCCAGCCATGGCTGACCCTCTCTATCTGCAGCCACACTGGGAATGTTTTGACACCCTCTCAGATATTCTTCTGTTCTGCATATGAACAACACTATTATATGCTTTTCTATCTGCATCTTGCAAAGTTGCCAGATTTTGAGGCACTGGAAGATGACCTTTTTCAAGGAATTTCATAGAGCTGGCACTCTCAGAGCTGCCATAGAAACAGGCTGAGTATTTATAGGTTTTGTGCAAGGTGCTGTCCCATCTCAGGATCCTGCTGTCTGTATCTAATATGAAATGTTTTTGCCCAAAGGGGCTTAGAAAACAGTGGCCAGAACCATGTGTGAAATGAGAAGATACAGAAGGGAAAGATTTAAGGATTTATACATAATTGAACCTAGCCAAATCAGCTAAGCAGACTCCATTGAGGTAATTCCTGACTCCCTTGAAAATCTACCCAGATTTGGTCATAATAAAACAGGCAAATCTCAAATGCCTTTTTGTAATTTTAATTCTCTTCACATTTCAACCTCAGTCCAAGAAGTTATGTGCCCAGGTACAGCTGGTATGTTTCTGACTGTACACGCAAAGGCTAGATGGTCTGAATATGCCATATCTGAGACAGTGGGGCTTTCTTCTACTGTAATTGACACCAATGTCCTTTGCAAGAGACAGTGAAAACAAAGGAAAGGGAGGATACACGGAAAGATGAAGGAAGGAAGGAAGCAAAGAGGAGTCAGTCTGACAGAAGAGGAGAAATGAGACCACCAGATGTATGCTACATGTATAGCATTTTATTAGATTACCCTGTAAGCAATGGTGCAATTTTGTGTATGGCAGCACTGGCCCTTCCCTCTCAAGGCTATGGCAAGAGAGAGAAAAGATGGTCTTGTTGTTAAGGTAGTGACACAGAATTCAGGAGATCTGGCTCCCATTCCTGGCTCTGACACAAACCTTGTGTAAATCACTTAATCTCTCTGTGCCTCTGTTTCCCATCTGTGAAACAGAGATAACACATCCTTTTTCTCACCCCAGTCTGTCTTGTCTATTTAGATTATCTGCTTTTCTGGGCAGGGAAAGCTTCTTACTGCATGGGCTTGGGTTTTCAGTTTGTTTGTCTTCAGCGTTTTTTGCTGGATCTTTTAAGACCAGAGGGAACCAGAGTGATCATCTGGTCACAACCCCTTATATAAGACAAGTCCTGGGATCTCCCAGAATTAATTCCTGTTTCAGGAGCTGAGATTGACAAAGGAACAGACTTTAGGAGAAATGCATATATGTACATATGAGAGTGTGTGTGTGTGTGTGTGTGTGTGTGTGTGTAATGTAAAAAAAGAAAAAATCCCGAAATCCAAAGTAGTCTTTTATAAACAACTATCAGGAAGCTTCACTGATAAAAACTGGTGTTTTATTACTTGCTTAGTCTTGTCTAGACTCTTTTCCCATTACTAGAAAGATGCTTTCACCAGCGGCTGTTATCCATGCAGAAATCAAGAGCTCTCTCTAATCAATGTGTATGTACTTACAGTGGGACGTATTTCTCCTAAATTCTACTATGCCTGTAACCCAACCTAGCTGTCCCAGTGGTGGAAGAACCTGAATACAGGAATTCATGCCAAAGATCTTGGATAACTCTCTTGAAATAGGATAAAATGGCCTCTGAAGGGGTCTATATTATCTTTCTTGTGCATGGACCTTAGATGAACTTATTATCCCTATTTGCACCCTTAGGATAATTTTGGAGCAGTTACATGATGTCCCCCACTCTTCTAGACATAGCATTTCTTTGCAGAATTTATACTTGAGATTATTGCACTTCATGATGAGAGCACAACTGATTGTAACTCGACTTCAGCTGCGATTGTTGCTCCTGTTAATGTGTATTCAACCCCTCCTTTCTCCATCATCATTATACACTGATAACTGGTGACATCCAGTGAGATAAGTAGATTTGAAATATTTTCAAGAGAGAAAGGAATTCTATTTTGAATTTTTCTAACCTGGACAAGCTCTAACCACTGAGTAATTGAATGAAAGACCTTTTCTTGTGGTCATATGTTAAAGAAAGGCTGCATCTGCTTTTGCATTTTGTGCACAGACTGATCCTTGAAGTGTGCCATAAGCACACTCCTTGGATCAAGCTCTGTACAGGAAACAGATAGACAAATGTATAGTTATGACATTGGTACTGAACCGCTCAACCTTGTCAGGATTGAGGTGTCTTCTGGGAGTGCACAAAAGCAGAACCTCAGTTGCCTTGGAAACTTCTCCAGCTGAAAACCAAGGAGATTAAGGCAGTTCTGGGCAGCCACCGAGCTGAGCTTTCAGGACTGCCATTTTAGATTCAGATGCCTAAACTCCTCCTAACTTCTCTCTTAAACCACAGTTTGCAGAGACAGCCTCTATTTGAATAATCAAAATGTCAAGCCACACAAACACATTACAGAGGACTAAATCTCTTACATATCAAAATCGTAAATTAAATCACCCCATTTAAAATCGGATTTTAAATTGTATCAAGATAGTTTGACAAGAAACATCCTGATTGTCTTTAATTATATCACCTTTTTTAAATTCCTTATTACTCAAGGTCCCTATCAGCCATTCCATTATTTTGCCTGGGATCGAAGGCAAGCTGACAGGCCTATAATTACTCGGGTCACTGCATTTACCTTTTTTAAATATTGGTACAACATTAGCTTTCTTGCAGTCCTCTGGAACACCCCCAATGCTCCATGGCTTGTTAAAAATCAAAATTAATGGTCTGTGGTGCTCCTAGACTATCGATCTTAAAATCTTGGATGTAAATTATCCAGACCTACTAATTTTAATGTATCTAACTTTAATATCTGCTGTTTAACACATTCCCTTAGTTACTGCTAGAATGAAAAGCATTTCATCATCATTCTGTCCTGAATCATCTGGCTTTTCCCCAAATACTGAACAGAAGTATTGATTGAACACCTCTGTCCTTTCTGCATTATTATTGAGAATTCTACCAGCTAATAAATGATTAATACCATATCTAGGACAGGTTTTATACCTGAAACAATGTAAAATTTCCTTTTGCTCTGTTTAAGTATTTCTACTTGTCTTGGTTTTTTTCCCTACTCAATTTTCTGGTGCTTGGTATACACTCCTTTTCTCATTTTCCTGTTTACACATTTACTCCCTCAGTTTAGGGACTCATAGCAGTTCTTTGTTTTATGAAACTGACCCTTTGGAAGGCAACATGGATGTGTTTGTGTCAATTAAACTGAAAGGAGGATAAAGGACCTGTCTTTGCCTTTCTTCATCTAAACCCTTTTGAAACTTTGCCTCAGACACAAGTCTATTGTATCCAAGTCTGCATTTCCTTGCATTCTTGGAATGAACCATCATTTTGTTAAGTGAATGAATCAGTACTTAGCCTGTGATCCAAAACTTCAGCTGATTAATGCTGTTGAAGACTTTTCTGACATTACAGGAAGAAATGAAGTGAAACTGGGCTCTTCCTAAAACTTCAAGCACGTACTGCTGACACATGTAGTAATGTTTTGGAGCCAACAGCAGCGGATCCTCTTTCTTTTTCCACTGAGGAGGCTCATATTCTCCTCTTGCAAAATCTCTGGATTCTTCTTCTAAGTGAGCAATGGACCTCGAACAACTTCCTACAACGTGGGGCATGTGCTATGCAGATGAGCAGATTTGATCTTATACATAATGAGCAGCAATGCTTACGTGGACATGCCTTATTTTTTAAGCACTTCACAGGAAAATAAGATAGATGACATTTTTTTGCTCAATCCAGTATTTGAGACAAAATGAGCATGACAATTAGTCGTGAGTTAGGAGAAAAGGGGAATTTTCTAGAGGGAGGTAGCAAATTTTGTGTTGGACTTTGGGTAGATCCCTTAATGTCCATACTATGTAAGTACTTTAATAATCTTTACCTACGGCATATATGGACCAGACAATACACTGGAAACAAATTGTGCTCCTCCTTTCAAGTCGCCATTCACATCACTGAGATGCATCACTAATTATTTTCATTAAATAAGACTGATTTTTTTGCATAATCGGCTCCCTGAAGGACTAGGATTGCTCTGTGCTTCCGTGGAAAGAAACCAGCACTTGTCCCACTAGTACCTGCAGTGCTGATGAAGGGCGTAATTTCTTTTGCATTAAAGCTACAAAAGCTGAGGTGCAATGCATGAGACTACATCCTGCTAGCAAGAGGAGTGAGAACTGAAGTGACAAGGTTCCAACAACTGCAAAAAGGATGCAAAAGTGAAAAAGAAATAGCACTACTTCAGAGAAGTTCAGAGGAATAGAGAAAGCTCCACTCTTGGCCTATCCAGACACATGAAGTATGGGAATTTCCACTGTGTGACTGATCTCACCACCTTCCACGCTGCAAAAGCAAGTTCTAGAGCAAGCTTCCTGTGGAGATGAAAATGGCTGTTGTGTAAGTAGCTGCAACTAATAAATTCAAAGCAAGGCAACACCATTTGTAATAAAATAAAATATCAAAACTAATCTACACTTCTAGAGTAGCATTAGGAACAACAACTAAGCTGCAGAAGGTCTTTGGAGGCTCACAACTGTACAAACAAAACCTCAACCCCACTGAACTTAAAGGGAGTGTTCATTTACAAACTTAGACAAAGAGCAAAACCAACTTCTGCTGACAATACTTTGTTGTTTAAAATGGCAAATACACGGAAGGAAGAACAAGTCTGATGTTCCAGAGAGGTGTTAGGGCATGCCCACTTGTATCAAGATGCAAAGCTACAGCCCTATCAGAAAACTCTTCAAGGCTGAAGCATTTCTTACTTAACTGCTTTAAAAGATGCCAGCATGTTGAAGTTGCAGTCATTTCTGAAAATGAATGAAGAATATGTTAAAGCACAAATTAAGCAAATAAAAACTAGGAATTGCAGTTTCCTAATGTGTAGGAAACCTCATTTATAGGCAAGTGCTGGAAGGAAAAGCTTGGTAGCTTGCCTAATTTTAGAGCTGAGGGGCCTACAGATGCTGACAGTTGTACATCTGCTTTGCTTGTCTTCTGGTGGACAGGAATCAACTCCAGTCCAGGAGCTCTGTAGGCACAAGTCCAAGGTAATAATCTCAAAGTGGCACAGCTGTGGTTCTTGATCAGTTCAAGTGTGCTTTGCACTCATGATCAGCAACAAGACCCTACAGCCAAGGGGACTTCCGAGTAATCTGAGTTCCCAGCTGTGGCAATAACCAGATCATCAAGGGATGATAAAGTCAATATTGCTTGGTTGCCGTGGGAACCAGACAAATGCCCAGACCTGTTCCCTTTGGTAACAGAGTAGGGTGATAAGTCATTGTTTCTCCCCTCCTGTGAAGCGTTCCCAGAGCTCCTGCCTCGTGAGCTATGTGGGATGTGTCTTGCAGGTTTTGGAGAGATGAGCATTTCAGTGTGTGGCTTGTGTAATCAGAACTTTGGCTCAAACTTGCAATAAGCATGCTAAGAAGAGGGCTATGGCTGTTTGGGCTGGCACCACAAGAACGCAGCTGCTTCAGTGCTGGCCCACATGTGGCTACCTTGGTGTGTGGGTAAAGCAGAGGTGGGATTGCCTGCACCCATCAGGGTAGATGAAGCTGGATGACTCAAAGGCAGATGTCTGACTCTCAGAAGTATCCTTTAACCACTTCAGTATCCTTCAGCCACTTCTCAGAAAATGTGCCTGAATAAAATACTCAAACTGTATTCTTAGAATGGGAGGGAAAAGAATAAAAAAGTAAAGAATCTATCTAAGAGAAACCTCAGGGCTCACCTGAAGGACCCTACAAAAGTTCAAAAAAAACCCAGCTTTAAACAGATCTAATCCAGCTTGATGAGCAGCATCTGAATAAGGGCAGAGCAATAATCCCTTCTCCAGGTCCAAATAAGACTTGCATAAGTTCACTGTCTTGCTTTTATTTCTCATTCATCTGAAAACTACTTCTACTAAACTACCCAAATGAGAAAAACAACACATGCATAGGAAGAAAGGGTCCAAAAATTCAGTCCTACAGCTGTTGTAACCACTTAAACATTTCAACAGTGTTTATAAATGTATGCCAAACTGGAATTATTTCTCTCATAATATTATGATTAGTATAGTAAAGAACTCCAGTTTCAAAAATAATTGTGCAGCATCACTCATAAAGGAATATTATGCAAAGAATATTTGCCCTAACGTTTTGGTCCAAAGATTTCAGTGATGACAGTAGAAATCCAAACATTGACAATAGTCTAATTTCTCTGATGTTATCTAACTGAGAGATATCATAACATTCCTCTGTCACAAATCATCATCAAGACACTTCAGAAATTACAGTAGTGTGGCTAGCTCTTTCCCTTTTCATATTAAATACTTCACAGACTTGAAGTGTAAGATGTGTACAACAACAAGCAACTCTTTAAAATTTCTATTGACACCTAAAATAAGAACATCTTAGTAAGACTTCTTGCAATTCCTTAACATATGCCATTAAAAAGAAAGGGGAAAAAACCTCAATTAAGTGGAAAGCAAAGGGAAAATATTCTCTTAAGAAAAAAAGTTATATATCAATAGTTCCAACAGAGAATAACAAATGCAGATTTAGGAAGACTTAGAAGGGGAAGTTTATATTGACTGGGGAATATAAGGATGACAAGCAGAATACATACCTCAAGACATCAGAAACCCAAGAACTTGCTGCCCACTGTTGAAAAGGCAATCTCCAGCTCACAAAAGACTACCATAGGTATGCTCTGCAGGATGACACTTCTGACATTGAAGGAAACATCTTCCAAATATAAAGCAGTAGGTGTCAGAAAGTACAAGTTATTTGAGCCTTCATATGAAAATCAACAAAATGCAGACCCAGAAGATTGTTTGAATTTCTAAATATTTTCTAATCTCACTAATTCTTCATCAGTCTCAAAGGCAAAAGATTACCAACACTCAAGCTGAACAAGAATGATCTAAGTGATATTCAACAGGGATTCAGCATACTCTCTCCTTGAGTTTGATTTATGGCTGGTCATCTTTGCTTTAATGCCCTAGAAGTCTCTCCTACATAATATATGTTATCAAGATTGAGTAAATTACAAAAGAAGCATCATGCATAATTCTAATTCTCTTCTCACAACAGGATGTTTATTTCCTGTTTCAAGATAGCAAAAGGATTTCCAGTTATCATATTACAGCAATTTACAAAAAATGCCTGTAGGCAGGAAGTTCATGAAGAGTAAAACTGGCTCATAACTAGGTTAGCACATGTGAATGGACTCTGAAATGTAAATTTATCTTGTGCAAAAAAAGAAAAAAGAAAGTAACAGCAGCAGATACACCCAGGTATTAAATGAACCAAAGGTCACAATGGCAAGATTAGTGCCTAGAACAAGAAGTCCCTGGTTGGGGATGGAACATCCAGGCACCCATTGTGAAACTAATTACAATAAAGCTAAGCCAGTCTTTTAAATAAATAACTCTTTGTGTCCTAAGGAATAAAGAGAAAAGACCTCATCTTTCAGTCTCTGACTTTTCATCAGCCCCTTTAGGCAGAACTGGATCCTCACTCTGACCTCCTGCAGATGCCCATGCACATGCCTGAGGCTGTCTGAGAACAGGGTTTGGCCTCTGGTGGACTTCAAGCAAAGTTATGTACATGCAGAGAAAATTCAGACTTGCAGAGAGGCTAGAAACTTACAGAAAACATAAGCCCCAGGAAAAATGGAGTGGTCTGAAAACATTGCATAAACTCTTCAGAAGATGCAACCTGAAGACTTGTTCTTTGAAGGTGAGATGCCATCCAGGGAAATGTCCTGGAGCTTAAATAGCCTGTTCCCTTTGGAAGGTTCGGTGTGGAGGGGTAGTGGGTGCTCAAACCATGCCATGCCTGCTCTATACTTGGCAATTACTCCGAACAGAGGCATAACGATCCTAAACTCCTTTAGTGTGTGGAAAGCCAGAGCCAACACCACCTTCTTTGTTGTCCTTTTCCTTCCCACCTCCATCCCAGCATGCCCCTAGAAGGTAGGTGTGGGCCCTGCTCAAAGCCATTTTCCAGGGCTGCTGCAGTACCACCATGCAGGGTGTCCCTCTGGACTTCTGTGATGTGTGTGGGTGGGGCCAGCAGACATCTGCAGTCCTCCTCTCTTACTAGGTTCTGCCCTGGACAAAGCAGCACTCCCTCACTGATAAAGAAAATTATCATCGGGAAATGAAATTCCTCAACCTTCAAGTGCATGTTCAAAAGAATCATTAATCAGCTGTGTGAAGGAAGGATGGATGGTCTGGTCCACTGTAGGCATACATGTAATTTGGAGGTGCAGTGCAAGATCACAGATACCATTAATTAGAAGAACAGCCATTCTCTGGACTTGAGCTCCTATTTCTTTTAACTGTATGAAACCCACTTGGTATGTGGCTTACAGATCAGGGTACTTGCCATTCGGATGATTTCATCAGGCCATCAACATTTCCACAGAGTTCTCTAGGAACACATGCCTGGGAAACTACAGGGGAGTGTTTAGCAGGTACGAACAAAGCCTCAAAAATAATTCACTAGAACCAGGGAGGCATCCATCTTTCAATAGGATGAAATTAAATACAGAGCAAATGTCACTAAAACAATCTCATCCTTTTCAGAAGTTGATCCTCAGCTGTTATCAACTGAGAGAATTGCACCATTTTGCAAAGAGCAACCTCAGACCCAGCTGGGTATCTGACTAAAGATTGCAACATATTAAGTGCAAGTCAGAAAATTGGAAATAAATTTCTCTCACTGAAAGTGGTGTAAACCTGGAGTAATACCACTGATGTCAGCTGAGTAACACAGATTGCCACCACTGTGCTTTAAGGAACTTGGTATTTGTTCTCATTCTTTTTCATGAATTCACCTTAGAAGCCCATCAGGCATAGTCAGTTCTTTTGTCTTTGCTATGCTGCTACTGCTGTAATTAATCTTTTTCCAACCACCCTATTGGCAATTTCCCTAATGCACACATCCTCCCTCTCCCTCCCTCCCTCTCCATCTCTTTCTCTTCCAATTCCTCTCTGCTGTGCACTTCCTCCCTCACCAGCCTTTTGGGAACATATCATCTTTTCTCTTAGCCTGTGAGGCAGATTGTCTTTGAACTCCTCTTATCAAGGTACAGAAGTCTTATACTCAGATGTATCTGTGCCCTGAATATGGGCTTGGTTATTGAAATGGTGATATAAATTAAACCTTCACATTAACATTAGTACTAATTTAGCTACTTGGCAGTGTGTGTGTAAGTAAAATCTTGTTTAATACACTTCAAATTCTGACCACAGGGGTACATGATATTATTTTAAATAATCTCTATTTTTTTTTCTGTCTAAATACTTAAAGAAAGTAACTCGAGTCACATGAATCATTTGAAACTACAAATAATTTCTTAGTATATTTTTAGCTATCAAATTGAAGCTTATTTCAAAGTAAAATAATTTCAAGCAAATAAAATCAAGATGGATTTTTTTCTAAAAAAACTGAGATGAAAAAATAATTTTCTAAAAAATACTGAGGTGAAAATTATGACCAGTAAAACAAAACCAGCATCTGAAATGTAATTTTAGTTCTCCCCAAAAAGCAGATTTATTTGGAAAAACATCTTTCAAATATTCTGCTCTGGGGGAAAACAGTCCTTCAGTTCTGGTTTGCTTTTATCACATGCTGCAGGCAAAGCAAGGACTGGGGGCTTTTGCCTGGACTGGGGGTCAGTGGACTCCTACAAGGGAAGTGAATGTGGCCAGGGGACACCTGCTCACCAGTGCCTTGTGCTCCCACAGGTGCTGGAGTCTGGGGGACTTGCCTGCCACTTGTCCTTGCCCATTGAACCTTTTGCTCCTATTAACAGTTGCCCTGCATATATGACAATGGCAGGGATGTCTGTGTTTGTACTACCCACCCAGTTCCACAATCTACTGATTATGGGATTCTTCACCAAAATAAAAAGGCAGGAAATTTAAACAAAAACTTTTAATAAATTCTCATAATAATAATAGTGTATAGACAGATTGATGTGTATACTACAGCACTTTCTCAAATTGCTTTTTTCCCTTACCAAGCAACCCCTTTGCTGCCTCTATGACGACAGGTGAACTCTCTAATTGCATCTATCAGGCCTATGAACCATCTAAATCCTTCTCTTCCTGAAGGAAACCCCCCCTCCATCCCTTCTTGATCCATGTGTCATGCCGTGCACTGCACACCCTAACAGTACAAATAACATTAGACACACTGGGGTGGAAGTGCACAGGCAGCACATCTCTCCCGCACAGGTGCACACTCCCTGGACACTGAGGTGACTGCAACCACTGTTTCTCAGGTGCTCTTTCATCCAGGTCTGTCTTTAGAAGCCAACAGAAGATGGGGTCACTGGTCACTTGAACAGCAGGAAAGCAGACATTCCATTGCTATCCGTGTTACCGTGGGATAACGCTGATCCTCATGACCAGAAAGGTTAACTCCAGAAGATTTTACACCCTACTTTCTGTAATGGGCACATCCCACATGGATGTTGGTGGCTGTCCAGAGACTAGATAATGGCCAAGTAGTATTTTCATAACTTTCAATTCTCACTCACAGACGCAGACAATGAACATATACCTGCCACTGATGGTCCCAGCACAATTTCTATTTCTTCAGTGGTAAGCGTGACTTTGTTGGAAAAGCAGCAATAATAGACCTTGAGCTCTTCTATTACCCCACCACTGACATCTGGTTTGACAATGATAGTCCAGACAGAAGCAGATTTTGAATATTGTGGCATACGTTGCAGACAATGATGGAAATTTACCTCAGGACTTCCTGAAGGTGTCAGGTCTGAACTGTCCTAGTGCTGAACTCCTTGCACAGTTTCCTGGAGCTCCTGGCCCTCCTAGATCCACAGGACAGGCCTTTTTGAGACATTTTGTGCTTCAGTTCTGCTGTCAGTGACTGGTGCATAAGGACGCTGAAACCCTCATGACTGCAGTTAGAGGTCCCCAAGCAGTCTATATGATCCCCTCATCAGTGTGTGAGATCACCCTCTGAACATCACCAGAGAGTTCTATACTTTGTCCCATGCTATCTCACCATTCCCAGCCTCACACCAGCTTTGGTGTCCCTATCTCATAATCCTTGGGTCTGCTGAAGGCAGCGATGGGATGAGATTTTCTTCCTGTAGGGTCAGCCCTGCCTGCATTGGCTCAGCAGTTCCACACAGAAGAACAGGCAGTCACCATTAGAACCAGAGTATGAAAGAGTTAAAGGTGTGCTTCACCTTTCCAGAAGTCAAAGTACTGTGACAGTACAGCCATGACTAAATGGGTTTAACTGGAGAGAAGTATGGCAGAGTGGGCACATGCAAACAAGCTTGAATGTCCAGACCCAGGTAAACCCTGTGGTAAAGCGTCAGTGATGCTTTTCCTGCCTTCTGTTTGCCTCTTCCCTGCTTTCCAAGTTTCACTAATTTACCGACTGTGCACCTCTCTTTAAATGAATTTCTGCCCAGCGTTGACTTGTTACATTGAATGGACTTTTTCTGAGCCTGTTAGGGAGATGCAGAAGCTGCCTTCATTCAGATTGTTCAACAATCTCATCCATAACTTCTTCCTAACAGGTGTTCAACACATCCCAACAGGATACATTTATCCTGAAGCTTCCTTTCTGCCTTAAACAAAACCTCATATTCCCTGTGCCTTCCCTTTCTCCTCCCTTTGATCCATCCTTTTTTAAGCTTTGTTTGTGCTATTAATAATCGCGAGTTCAGCGCTGTCAGCACATTCAACACAGCAGAGAACAAAGGGCAGAAAACAGCCCCACCCAAAATGAGTTTACAGCCTAATGAAGGCAAACAAAACCCTCCACTTGGCTGGCTGCACAGGGTGGCAGGCTGAATGGANGGGATGGGGTAGGAGGGGGATGTCCTTCAAAAACCACAATTTAAGTGGACAAGAGCCTGCTTATTCACGAAAGAAAAGAGTTTAAGGGGAAAGTTCCTGAAAGTGAAAATGGAAGCCTGATGAAGCAATTTTTGGGCAAAGGGACGCCAGACAGATGGAGATAGGGAGATGGGTGAGTGCAGGATGTAAGTGAGGAGAGATATGCAGCCTAAATAGCTAATCAGTAAGAGGGCAAAGGCACCCAGACACCCTGCGAAGACACACTCATAAAGAACCAGGGACAGATGGAGCCAGAGCTGTGCAGAGCCTTTGAAGGAGCAGATAAGCAGGTTGAATTTAATGGGGGAATGTGAGAGGTTGTAACTGAGGAGCTGAGGACACAGAGGATCATTAAGAATTTGCAAGGAGTATTGAGCACCGCATGAGGAGCTTGGAAAATCTCCTGTATTTGAAGGTTTTAAGGACAAGTTAGATAAACATCTGTTGGGAATGCTGTAGATGTGGCTGATCCTGCCCTGGAGCAAGTGATGGGTCCGATGACCTTTTGAGCTTCCTTCCCTTTTCTATGTGGGTGTGGTAAGCCAGGAAGATAATTTGCCAGATGGTAAATACATTTTTGCCCAGATTGCAGCTGAATAAGGAGTACTGATTTGAAGGACGAGGGGGTCCCAGGCTGTTCCACTGCGCAAAGGTATCACACGAAAGCTGGAAAGGAGGAGAAAGAATTAGGTTACTGCACAGTCTTTTCTGCTGAGCGTCAGCCAAGTGTATCAATGGGAGGGAATGAAAGAAAAGAGGAGATGAAAAATGGGTCAAAGATTGCAAGTGTAAATTCAGTTGTGTTCGATATGATGAAATTGTTCCTATGAAAACTATTGTATCGTTGAATGCCACTGTGTATTCACTCACAAGGCCATAAGTATGTCTTTCTCAGACTAGCTACAATAGAGATCCTCATGTCTCTACTCTAAACAGACAATGCCAAGGGGGTCAGCAGAAGCAAGGAGAAGCACTCTACTCCAGCTAGTCTGCAGGTGAAGTAGAAAGGCAAGAAGAGTCAGCGGCAAAACAAAGGAATCAGGTATTAGAACACACACACACACACACACACATGCACACACACAGGAGACACTGAGATGGCAGCAAGACAGAGTTTAAAGTAGGGAACAAAAAGATATGCTTTTGTAATAGGAAGACCCTCTTTATTGGCCAGACCAACTGTACTAAAGTGAGCTGAATGAAGCATTGGGTTTAAACAACAATTCAGTGCTGATATTTTCTACATTCTTAAATGGCTCTGAAAGGAGCCCAAAGACTGCATCCAGAATGAGGAAGGAATTGAGGTAGTGGAAAGGCATGTGGTTTTACTTTATTAACCTTATCTAGATTTCCATGCTTCTTGTATTATTTAGAAAAGATGAGTCAAATTTTAGACTCTCTAGCAAGCTCTATGTGTGTGTGCATATGCAGAGAAATTTTTACATTGAGTCCTTGAAGAAGCAAAATGTAAACCAGATGAAAACTGGTATTCTTCTAGTGGGATACAAGGACACATAACAGCTACTGAGAACTGGATAGAGAAAGTACCAGAGCTAGACTATTAGACTGAGAATTCCCTCCTGGTGTCAGGCATGAGGTTTGCTTCTGAAATGCAGGGTAAGTGCTCAAAGCCAGGAGCAGGGTTTAGCCCAGGGCTTAGTTCCACTAAGATAAGGCCTTTGGGCCTCCAGAGTCTGGGCACTATCACAACCATCTGGTGAGGGTCCTGTTGTGTCACTCTTGCAGGTCATACTGGTAATAGAGAAGGAAGGAAAATAAAAGAAAGAATTAGAATACAGTTGATATAAAGCTGAGTTTGAGTTGATGAGTAGATCATAGCAATGTCAGAGCAATGGAGGAAGACTAGAAACAGAATGGGCAGCCAGTGGGTCAAGGACAAGGAGATGGCCATGAGAGCTATCAGCAAGGACAGGGGAATGGCTTGCCAAGGGATTACCAGGCAATGGAAAAAAGAACAGGCTACAGATAGAGCGAAAATAACAAAGAATCACTGAATGATTAGTCATAAATGAAAGGCTGAGAAGGAGGGAAGCCCACTCAAAGATATCTGAGGTGAAAATAATCAATGAGAAATTGATTATTTGAGTTATCATTGGTGACTTGGTAGTCACAGAAGATGAAAATGAAGATGAAAATAGCAAGAAGCCACAGCAGCAGCCAGAAAAGGTCATATTGACCTTGACCAACACCTTGTTAGTTGATGAAGGTGCCTCATTTCAGCTTCATAGCAGAGTAATGGATGGAAGATTCAAGGGAAGTCATGTGCACTTTCACAAGGTTTGAAGTCAAAGGTAGATAAAAGTTGATGAGGAAGAAAAAAGTCTAGATTAGATTTTAAAAGAAGAGATGAGGGGTGGGTCAGATGACAGAGGGAAAAGAAATTTAAATGTTGGGAAAGTAAACTGTCTGTGACCTGGAAGATAGGGATGAACTCAGCTCTTTCAGGTCTTTGTTCATGGTTATGTATGCTATCTCTTAGCATTCCTAAAACTGAAAACATCTTCACTTGGAAGTAGTGGCAACGTTTAGAGGCTGCTGAACTAATGACAAGAGCTATTAAGAGAACTCAGGGCAATTGCTACCGAAAAGAGGCTCCTGGCTCAACCAGCGAGTCACCAGCCAGACCGCTGCTGCTAGAGAACAATCACCATTTAGGTGTCCAGCTTCCACATCCCATCTTCATAGCTTCAATAAAGTGTCCAAAGTCCATCCAGGGTAGCTTTGAAACAGCATCAAAATTATGCCTTTTCTTCTCTGTCTGTATATTTTATTACAGAGGAAGCAAGATCACAGCTTTCTGACAGTGACTCACCACCTATACCTGGATGCTATTTCAGCTAGTTTTTCTGCCTCCATTTTGCCCAGCAGTAGGTATAATACACTGCTAATCTCACTGAAAACCAGCAGGAATTCTCATCCAGAGCTAAAAATCACAGACCTCACTTTTCCATGCAGCAGAAGCAAATCTGCTATCTTCAGTGTGTGTGTGTGTGTATATGTGTTTATATATATAGATATATATGCATGAATCATAAGTGATCTATCATCATTAATTCATTAGATATTCATTGTAATTACCCTGCTTGTGATGAATTAATTTGTCATTAATTTAGATGTCACATGTACAGTACTTTTTCAAGGATTGCCATATGATTCAACCTTAATTAATCTACCTCTAAAGCAAAATGCAAACAATCAATTCACATTACTGGGATGCTTGGGCTGTCAGCAGGAGCATGTTTATTATGATTATTATTATTATTTATGGACACAAGGAAGAAGACATTACGATATTTGCAATCATCTATACGTTCCATACAGTAGGATATTTTAGTCCCGACACAACTATATATCTGCATGGCCTTCCTTAGCCAATTTGTCTAATCGATTTGTGAATGTCCTTATCTTTAAAGATGTCACCTTGTATTTACAATCATTGGCAGGTCATTATCCATAAAGATACCTCAACTAATTTTTTTCTTCAGTAATGAATCCTATTACTTAGCCACTGTACACCAGAATCTCTTTTCACTCTCTTATGGTCCTTTTTGGGGGTGGAAGAATTTATAGGGATGTATCAAAGGTTTAAAAACAATCCCTGAGATATTCGTATTCCAGAATGGGTCTTACGTGAATAATGAAGTGACACTCAATTTAGAGAAGGCTTTATTACTAAAGAAGGAAATCTTATTTCAATCACATCTTGATTCAGATGAACTCCAGTTTTTTCAGTGCTGTAGTAAGAACACCAAGTACAAACATTGATTACAGTAAGATATACAGAAGCATCAAATAAGAACAAGCAATATTTCTGTTCAAATGCACCCCCTCCTTCCCCATAAGCATAAAAGCTTAGCACAAAAGATAGCACAAAAGCTATCAAACTGGAAGCATTTTAGAATAGGTAAGAACTATGAACTCTATTTAAATTAAATGTAAATAACTAAAACCCAAGTGAAGCTGCAATACATAAAGAATGTACTGCAGGAAACAATGAGATACGGAATTTCTGCTTTATATAGGCTTCCATATTATTCTTACAATGATTTTGGATACATCATTATTCCTTGTAGCCCTCTTGGTTCTTCAATTTCCAAATCCTGGGAATCCATATACTTATGCCTGCTGAGTTCTTTTTTCATAAGTTTTGTTTCCATTTTCCTCTGATGCAATGTTGCATTTTGTGTAAAGGCAGTAAATAGTTTATTGTAAAATAGAGGATTAATATTAATGCACACTCGTAACAGCTTTTATCAGGAATACAGTGTGAGCCTCCTTGAAAGACTTTTTTTGTCCTTTTCTTGGGGTATGACAGTATGATGTATATGATCTATCATGCTCATTTCCTTCACGCATTCTTAGCCCTACTGGAGCAGCCTCAGAGTGATGGTAATCTTATGAAAACTCAAAATGATTTGTTTATTACTGAAGGTTTATTTAAGGCTGTCACCATGACCTATATCCATTAGTAACCTCAAGAATTCTTAAAGGGACACAGGTCCCATTACCTGCTATTTTCAGCTGTACTCCATGATAGCAGAAAGCTAAGGCTGTTGCTTCTAAGAGCTTTTGATAAATTATATTGCTATCCTTCCCTCCCCATCAACCTTCTATGTTCTATAGATGTCTTGCCTGGAAAAATGTTTAATCCCTCCCATATCACTCAAGCAGCACATATAGGGGCATTGAAAGAAGGGAAATGAGGTAGCAACATCCATGTATTCCAGTGTATTGGCTTTCAGCAATTTGACTCCACAGGCGAATTGTTTTGAACAAAAAAGAGCAGGAGCCCAGATTCACTCAGAGGACATGATGACCTAGCTCAGCACCAAGGTCCACTACCTACATGGCCTCCACATTTACAAATTTACACCCCAGCTCCCCTACAGATGAGCCACCTAAGGTACCCCCTTTCTTCCAAGAGGGCTGTGCAGCCACCAGAAAAGCCCCTGTTCTAAGCCCCCCTAAGTTGGTCTGCCAGGCCCAGAGTATGGCCACATGAGGGCTTTGTGCAGCAAAGGTGGAAGAGAAAATGGCAGAGTTCCTCACCATCTCTAGCCTTCATATTTAGTACCTTAATTGTCAAACAGAAAAGTATAAATATTTCCTCACATTGTTTTGAAGAATTAAATCCCATTTCCCTGGATGAAGCCCTAAGTTATGATCCCTCGCCACTGCAGTCAGTCCTGTCAAAGACATTATACTTTGCATTTCACTTACATTCAGATGAGAGCCAGGGCTACATTCTGACTAGCTGCTACGTGATCTTTCTGGCATACCTCTAGGCTGAATGACTGTTACAGTTCATGACATCTGAGGTGCAAATGAGGGAACAGCTTCAGGTTTTGGCAGAAAAAGGCAGGCACTAACCCCACAGAGGACCTGCAGCCATGAGTTCTGGGTAGTGAGGAATGGCCACCCCCTACATGAGCATAGCCAGGAACTATTTAGGATCTTCACCAAGGATGGTCATGGATAGGGCTATCTTATAACCTACCACAGCTATATTACATGTAACTGTACTACAACAAAGTGATGCGGCTGCCACCTGCCCTGTGCTGAGTATTTTTGCTATTCTAGGTTGTAAAAGACTTGGGTTTAGGCTCTCTTCAGCCTCAGAGGCACTAAACCCATGTCCCAAGTAAAAGCCCTGTCCAACAAACTGGGACAAGACAATATATCCCAAGCCTGCAGCATAGGAACAGTAAAGTTTTCTCCTAGCATTCAGACTCAGTGTTAGGGAATTCCAGAAAGAAACCCCAGTTATATACACACAGGAGCAGAGGATGACTCAGTAAGGGGCTGCAGGAAGTCTCTCATCTAAGCTGTAAGATCAGAATAGATTGGCCATGGCCTTGTACACTCTGGTTTTGAGACCCTCCAAAGATGGAGATTAGAGCCTCTGAGTGACCACTGCTTGGCTCTCATAGTAGGGGAAAAGGTTTTTCTTATATCCACCTGACAGTCCTTTATGTCACCTCTTGACCTCCTGACACGTACCTCTGTGGAGAACCTGGATTTTTCTCCTCAATAACATGCTCACAGTTACTGGCAGGCTTCTAGGAAGGACAGAGTTTTGCTCCTTATGTCCTGACTCAGTCCGCAGCAGCCAGGGTCCTCTGAAGTAACCATAGATCCTTCAGGCTGTGTCATTAGGTAGGGACTTCAGACCTCAACCACCTTAGTGTGCACAATGATCCAACTTTGAAAGAAAGAACAGAAAACTGGAAAGTGCTGTCACATCAGGTATGCCATGGTATTACACCCTTCTAATCCTCAGTCCTCATAAAAGTGATGATAACTTTCTGGCCATGCCCTTGTGGTAGGAAATTATGCAAAAGATGGGCACCAGCAAAGATAGTCATAGTCACATTCTTTGGCACACCTAGCTTTTCATAATTTGCCATGAATGACTCCCAAGTGGAATGCACAGACCCATCTAATAGATGGGTGACCATCTACACAGACAAACACTTCTGAGCACATAGGGAAATCAGAAAACTTCCAGGTTAAGATTAGGCAAAATCTACTGGCATCCTCCACAGATTCACATCTATAGCTTCCTGTTCAGCATGCTGTTTTCTGTATTTCCTATTCTCAGGCATCTAATTCTTCTGCACAAGATAAGCAAGTCTGTCATCTCATCTGGGCTAGGATTTCCCCAAGATGACAGGACATAAAAGAGCAAAGGTTTATTGTATGAGTTCACCTTGAGAATGTAGTTCAAAATTACAGGGTTTACTTCCATAGTCCAGACTACCTCAATTAGCATATATGCTCTTCCTGCCTGGCTAAATCAACTTATTCGCCTCAGAGATCTCATCTCTTGTCTTTTCTATCTGAAATCTCCCAGTTTGTTTTACTTTATTCATGGACCTGGCTATGCTGAACTCTGCATAAATCTGCTAAGGAATTCAAGACATACTATTAAGCTATATTTAACATTCTAGCATGGGAGAAAACAAAATTCTTCTGTAGAAGGAGAGAAAAATCTGCTGCCCTCTTGTAATCTAACTTCATACAATGCAACATTTTACCTTTGAGTCCTGGTATAAGGGTTGAGATTACAGGCTTGAATCATCCCTTAGCTTGGTTTGTGAACTTGTATGTCTCATACAAGACAGGCATGAACAGGCCTGTGACACAAAGTTAATCTCCAGAGTCAAGACGCTGGATCATTTGAAGTCTGTAGGCTGTAAGGCTGTACATAAGGAAAGTACACACAATGTAACTCTTGACAGTGGTAGTGCAGGGTTACAGATGGACTTGATAATCTTAAAGGTCTCTTCCAACCTTGGCTCTATGATTCTGTGAATGTTATCCATGCACCCAGCTCAAAACATGGCTCTCCATCCAAGTGGCAGAGCTCACCTGGCCAAGGAAGGTACCTACAATTCACTTTAGCTCATCAGCTAGTGAAAAAATGCAAACCCAGTAACTGGAAGGATTGAGGTACCTGACTCTCATTTCCCTAAGAGTTAGGAATGCCCACTACATGACTTAAAGCCCAAGCTTCAAAGTCCCTTTGGGCATGGAGGTCCCTGGATAGAGGTGATCAGCAAAGTAAAACACAGGTTTCCTTTGGTTTAGGACTATAGGCTTGTGGCAACACTCTGTAGGCATGCAGAACTATATCATGTCTGCAACAGCTGAGCCAGAGAATTTCTTACACAATTACAAGCTTTATCCAGATCTTTACAAATATTTTGTGTTAGTCTATAAAATGGAGTTGTTTGCAAAATTCAAGATGATAATTAAAACAAAAGCTTTTAGAGAACATTTTTATGTAAGAAAGAACAAAAGAATTTTTTTTTGTGTTAAGACAAAACACAGGCTAACGTAATGACTGTGCTAATAAGGTGCATTGATAGAGTATACAATTAAAACTAGTTCCTACAAATGTTTAAATGTGACAGTGATATCAATAAATAATGAGAAGAGGAGTTACTTTCAAATACTATTTTAGTCATACCAAATTCAGGACCCAAGGGTACAAAGACAAAAATAAGGACTCCTCTATGCTGTGTCTTCAAAATCTCCATTCTTTCTGATTACAAGGGTATGATAGCCCATATGGTGAGAAATGATTTTTAAAGTTTGCAGATTTCACCCTTCAACTGTTGGGAAACATGTTTTCTTTAGCAGCAAGGCAAATTGAGGCATCATTTGAAATTCTCACTGGGTAAGGAAACTTAGACTCACTTTTAGTGATAAGAAAGTGGCCCTTCTTTGGGACACTACAATTCCAATCACAGCAAATGGCCTGCAAGGACCATCTGTTGCTCTGTTGAAATGCCTGAATAAGAGGGTGAAAGAAGAGGAGATAGCTGATAAATTAGACCTCTCCTGAAACATCTATGTGCATAAATGTTACATCTAAAATAGCTTCATGCTGTCAAAGGAGGATAAACAACTCTTCTGGTATGGCTTGGTGAAGCATGGGTGTAAACTTCTAATGAAGTGCTGTGTTTCAAAGAAAATTTAAAGTTCATAGGTTGTTAGGGATGCTACATAGAGCTGTGTGCCATTGGACTACCTTTCTATAAGCTGTGACTTAGCTGGGCTGCAAGTAAATTGCTTGCGTAGATGAAGAAATCACAGTGTGAAATTGTATGCTTGGTGCTATGCAGGAGGTCAGAGCAGATGAATACAACAGCCCTTCTGGCCTAACAATCTATGGAGTCTACCAAATTTTGCAGGAGGGAGACTCTATGCAGACAAGAAACATAAAAAAAATCACCTACGTAGTTACAGTAACAATATGTGAAAAATGGGGAATCTAAACCAGTGTGAATTAGTCAGAGGTAATTTTTTATTTACTGAATCATGTATATATGTGTAGGTGGCAGAGGTAAATTAATCTGATCCTTAGATTCAATCACCTACCAGCTTTGTCCAAATGATAGAGATTATTATGTATATTTATATATTTTGGAACAAAACTCAAACAGCAGCGTTGGTGGGTATTATCTCAGAAAGGCCTTTCCAAACCACCAGCATCTGCCTCTAAACATTAACTGGCTTGCTCACAACTGAAATGCACACAAGAAAGATTGGCACCTGCTAATGAAAGTATTGCTTCCCGGCTATGTTGGGTAAACATCAGTTTGATTAAATCATTTTGGGTTTAATAAAGAAGAATGGGTTAGGGGTAGGAGAAACACCGCAGAAGTGGCTGGATCCCCATCAGGTGCAAGGGATATGAATATATATATATGTGTGTGTGTGTGTGTGTGTGTGTGTGTGTGTGTGTGTGGACTCTCTAGTTTTTGGCTGCCTGTGCTCTGCGGAGCGTTCGGCGGCCGGGGGACAGCGGATGGCCGGAGCGGGGCCAGGTGGGTTCCCCCGCCCTGTGCCCGAACCCCAATCCCGCTGGTCCGGGCAGAAGGCGGGGCGGCAGCCGGCAGATGGAGCGCAAGGCCAGAAACCGGGCTGGGGAACGCGCTGGGGGGAAGGGGGGAGCTGCGAAACTGCCCGGTCTTGGGATTCATAAAATACTTAAATCCTCCGGGATGAATAATAACAGGAAAAAGCAGTGACTGTGCGCTTCCCACGAGGCGAAAATACTCAGAAGTCTCAGCACCCGCACGGTCACTGCCTGTCTTTAGCCTGGAATTCAAGTTTGGACGGCAGTTCCGCAGGGTGATTGCCGAGATTCGCGCACCTTCTCCGTGTTCCTGTGTCTGTTTCACTCGCCTTCGTGGAAAAGTGTGCTCCCATCACCACCCTGCAAATTAACAGCATAGAATGCCGTGACTGCTGCTTGGTGTTGTAAGACCTACCACGCACGGTCAATGTAGCAGCTTAAAAAGTCCACGAAGTAGAATAGTTCTGGTTTTTAAAAGTGCATAAAAGGAAAAAAAAAATAACCCCGCATTTTCAGGAGCCCTTTAAAAAAAAAAAGTTTTTAGATAAATGGCCCACAGGCAGAGATAAAGCCCTGAATTTCAAGGTCCTATAACTCTCACAGAAGCTTCATCATCATTGTCACAGCTGACGTACAACATTGATTTTTGTGCTATTATCCAGACCAGCCAGGACATAATGTGTGAACATCTACCACCTATTTTTCCACCGGCTTTTATTTCTAATGTGCCCCAGACTCTGAGCAAATGTGAATCTGAGCCCCTCAGTTCAGTCAAATTTATTATCCTTAAGGGAGGGGGACCGAAATCACAATTGTAAGTGCTCCCTCCACTCACACACGCATGCACGCACACACACACTAGATGTGCTGTCTGTGCACCACTCCCCTATTGTTTTCACTGTAACTGATTTTGGCACCAGCTCTTTAGCACTTTGGAAGGGCCTTCATTAGCACTGGGACACTGTCCAAAAGGAATCCAGAAAAATCAACACATGGCTGCTCTTGTTCTCATGATAAATGACAGCTTTGGCTGAAAAACAACAACAGTAAGGAAGCAAAACAAAACCCAAAAAGCAACAAGGGTAGCCATAATGTGAATAGGAGAAGTCAGACATGACTAACTCAGCCTGGATCAGGGAACGGGCTTGGCTAGGAGGGGGCAGGGGAATTCCTCCCTGGGTACTGTATTAAAAAAGTGGTTTGGTTTGGCCTTTAGCTGGCATGGGGGGTTCGTTCTCAGAGGGGAGCGGAAAAACACTGCCAGACCAGACCAGACCAGATCACAGCACTTGGATGACGTGAAGTAAAGGGCACCAGCACAGCGCACTGTGGAAAATAAAATGTCTGCCATCCTCATGAGGAGGAAGAGGGACCCATGTCCCTTGTGTAAAGCAGGGCTTACAAATGCAGAGAATGTATCAGGCTGCCGAATTAACCCATTTATTCCCCAATGGCTGTGTTTACACTCAAATCCTGAAGTGCTTACTCAGGCAAAACTCCCAGTTGACCTAGTCCTGAAGGCTTTAATCAGGAAGTATGCCCAATGATTTCAATGGGAGCTTTGTCTCAATAACTATTCAGGATATGGCCCATAGGGATCTTGAAACTAGAACTAATTGAATTTTTTGCACGACATGCCTTTTCACTTGAAAAGAACCCTTTTTATCCAAAAACAATTCTTCACAAAATGCATCAGTAATTTTTCTTTATTATTGGAAATTTTCTATCATATTTTACCAGAATGCTCTCAAACTTCTTACTTTATACAGTTAAAAAAAAAAAAAAAAGAAAGAAATTGAAAAAGCTGGGGAAAAAACCGAATCGTTATGGACATCTTTACTTTTTAGCCAAGAAAAAAAAAAAGACAAGCAAATAGCTCTGAAATAATGTTGGTGAAAACTGTGGAAAACACTAGGGAATGTCACAAGAAAAAGTAAAGTCCGTTTTTAAAGCAAGGAACATTGGCTTACTAAATTTATTTTGTTGCTATAGTTAAAAATTCATTCCTTGCATTTTGATTTCTTACATTAAGAACTATGATACATTACCAGTGAATACACAAGTTTGCATATGTAGTTATTTTAAATCACAGACAATTTTTAAACTCATTTTGTATCCTTTAAAAGCAAAACAAAAGCAAACAGCCCTGACCTGTGAAGTCTTCCATACACTTAAGCATAGGAGCTATAGGGAGTCCTTCAAGCTGTAAAAAATTCAACAAATATTTTAGAACAGACTGAGATTCAGAACAGAAGACAGAAGCACCATAAAGAAAATGTTGAGGCAAATATCCACAAATCTATGAAAAGATGTACAAACCTACCCTAACTGTGAGAAAATTCTCTTGGACTGCTGAAGAAGTAGGGTTTGTGCCTTTATTTTAAAGTCTGAGAATAGCCTGCTTTTCCAAAAATGTATTTCAGGGTCTGGAGTCCAACCCAAGAAAGTTTTAAAATAAATTTTGATCTTATCTTTTCAAATGAGAACATCTATTGAATTTCTTGGGGAAAAGAAACAAAAGAACAAGTTGAAAATCTGCTGTATATAATCCAAAGTAATATTTTCCAAAAATCCTCCTTGAGCTCTGCACACCACGTATCTCATCCCAACTTGGCACATATCAGATGGCTGGTCAACAGTGACCCATGAGAATACACACAAGACCCTCACACATCAGCTGCATTACAACTTGTTCATTACCACGCACAGCATCCCACATTGATCATGAATATATATCATTAGGAAACAGGCTGTACACTGATGAGAAGGAGTTTGGAAATTGTCCTGTTTGAAATTCACATGAGAAGTACATTTCCAATAGATTCTTAAGCTGTTGACTTAATATGGTTAAAAGCTAAGCAAGTATTATATTGGAACATGCACCTGGATCTCTATCCATTCAAAAGTATTTGTAAACAAGTCCTATTAACTGATTTTTATTTTGCTACAAATGAAAGGCCTGATGAGATTTGCTGAAAGATCCCCTCTGGTCTCTGAATTTAAATCAAGCTTGGGGCAGGCATTTGTTCTGAAACAACACGAAACAGCACACCTCAGTGTTTTCAGATGAGCTTCCTGTAAAGCTGAGCTACAATTCAAACAAAAATTCAGGGACACTAGTAGACTTGAGTTTATGCTTTCCCATATCTCCCTTGTGAAGCTAAATCACTGGGAACAGTCAGTTGAGTGACTTCTAAATTCCCCTTCACACCCACCCAATTAAACTTTTATCATATGGGTTGATCCCGTGATATAAAACACAAGTGTGTCTTAATGCAATTTGAAGTCGCAGGCAGCCTTCTGGGAGAAGGGCAGATGCCTGATGTACCTTAAACTGATGTATTGGATGCTGTTTTTTCCTGCTTTATGCCATTAGTACACTTGTTCACCATCTCCCCTACCACATTGCCATCAGGGAGATCTAAGCTTGGCAGCAGGCTGGGATCCCTGCCTCTAAGCTGAAAGAGGTTGAGCTATTTGCAGAAATAATGCTTTCCAGACGTACTAAACAGCACTCATCTTTCCAGATGGAGGGGCATTAGTGTTGCTTCCAGCCATCTCTTCACCTTCTGGTGTACTTGCCACTCCTCCTGTATGCACCACGAGCCTTATGCTTCAAATACCTCTCCTGCATGCTGAGAAACTCCATGAGCTGCCTGCACCTTGCAGCCCTTGGAGCCAGCTGGAGGAGGCATATAGCCCATGCCATTTTAGCGTGAGACTCCTGTCAGATAGGAAATAGGACAGGAGGGAGATGGGAAATGGGGGGCTCTGAAAGGAGCCAGAAGTTCAAGAGTCCTTTTTTTCTCCTGTGATCTGTATTCCTACTTAAAGGATTTTAAAAGGAGAGGATTTGGCAGGTAGGCGATCTGCTGAAGAGAAGCGTTGATAGCAGCCAAGCTAAAGGCGGGGAGAGAGAGAGAGAAAGTCAGTGATGAAGAGGTAAAGGCCCCACTGCTAAACTAAAGCTTTTAATGGTCCCACAAGACCTGCAGACTGTCTGGTCCAACGACTAACGGCTAAGAGCCAAGCCTTGAACATGCAGATCCTGGATCTGTGGCACACCAGGCTACATCAACCCTGACGAGGTCAGCTGGATCACATGAATGCTTCAAGTCAAACAGCTGAAAAAAATTTATTTTTTCTTTTTTTCTTTTCCTTTTTTTGTTCTTCATGTGAATCCCCAGTGGAAGAAATCCACCGAACAAGCATGTTGATTTTGGCAAAGGCACACACAGTCACTCTGTTCTAAAGATGAGCTGACACGTGCAGATTCACAGATTAGCCATTTCTAAAGGTTAATTAAATATTGCCATTGTTTTCCAAGCTATTAATGTATGTTATTCTATTTTTCTCTGTTAAAGAACATCTGGGTTTGGGAGTTAAAAAATATGCAACCCTTCGTCCCCCTTCAAAAAAGGTCTTAAAAAACACACACAGAGTGTCTCCTTTAAAAATATGGCATGACCGTCTTCAGAGTCACATTACAAAGTTGAGAAAAAAAATCTTTGAAAAAATATTAGGAAAAATGTTCTTCCATAGATCAAAACATTTGATGTGCATTCTCGTCTACCAAGCGTGTCTCAGAACCAGCTCACACAGTAAATGAGCTATAGAAGAGGCTCCTGGTATTAGCCCTTCAATATTTGCTGAAGTTACACAAAGTGATTATATTCAGATATGTTCCTGCTCCATCCTTAGTGCCAGGATGTATGACAGCCAGTTTTGTTTACAGTGCTGGCACTGCTGGGTACATTAAGTGGATCTGCACAGCTTTCCTTATCCCTGTCCTGTGTCCCTCCTCAGCAGTTTGGACTCAGTTTGTAAACAGACTTGAGGTGAAAGAAAGAATAAGTAGGATTAAGAGAATGGAGGTACACAAACGCTGATTTGGTAGAGTTTTCTTGGCAGGGATGTAAATGACTACAGAAGACTCAAGTCAGTCTACCCTAGTGATCAAGCTTGGCAGCAGAAGCAAAGGAAAGCTAAGCTCGGCTTGCAGCTTTACTCTGCTGTTCCCGTGATACATAAGAAAAACCACCTTCACTTCTTGCACCAAAACCCCTTCATTACATCTCAATGCTCTCCATGTGCTAGGCAGTCTGGAAAACCAACATGATAACATTTGCCTCCTCTTTGCACAGATGATAATAACTGCTTAAGATGCACATAAAAAAGGGAATTCAATCCAGTACCTTCTGTGCCTCCATTTACCTCTCTGTCGAGAAGTGACAGTCACATGCAGGTAATTCACGGTTGTGTCAGAAAGTTCAAGCTATTAATGCAAAAAACTGCTTGAAAATGCTTAGTTGTAAGAAACACAGAAACAGAAAATACTGTTCTCAGGATGAGAATGTGATTTTTCATATTCCGTGGCTACTTCTCATCAACCAGGCTTTGAGCTTCAACTTATGCTTTCTGTAATAATCAAAGTCCCTTGCAAATCCTAAAGAGATTAACCCTCCCTATTCCTGATTCTGGCTCCAACTCTGTTTAGGTCCCAGTCACCACCTAGATTATAGTCTTGCCAATTTATGAATGAACTAAACCTGCTGATGATACAAGTCAAAGACCAGTGATGGTCTAACTCACATTCTTCTGCATGACCTTATCATCTTTGCAGCCAAGCTGTAGTAGTACCTGGTCCTTTTTCACCCCCTCTCTAGGATGTCAAACTGTGGTGGATCACTTTCCCTGTTTACCTGGCCACACTAGCAAGAGATGAAGGGAACTCTCCACTGTCTTCTGCATCCCTCTATAGGGATCAAGGGCCAGAAAAGCAAGGGCATAGAACTCAAGGCGGGAGGTAACCCTGGCTTGGAGCAAGACCAACCAGCATTTGCAGTGTACCTGACATATCCTGAACATATCCTGACATATCCTGACATAACCTGCCATGAACTCAGCAACCTGCACTCTACACCACCACGTGCAGTTGGTTTCCCTACTGCCCAGTGCTATTACATTCCTGCTGGGATCACAACAGTCAGATGAAATGAGACTAACTCTGTTATTTATTTCTGTCGTGTTCTTCTTGGAACGATTGACAATTCCTTCTAACAAGCATTTCACTAGTTGACAAAAAGTTATCCATATTGCAGTGCCTCTTCTGACCTGCAAGTTAGCACACAATAAATCTTAATTACACTTAAATGCTATAAATTTGCAATGAATGGGGCCACATTAGTCAGTTGTGAATTGGTCCTGACTCCTGCCTCTGCTTTGGCTAGAGATGCAGCTGCAGGAATACATAAATTAGTTTTTTATTTGTTTGCGCCAGTACAATCAGTTGTAGTTGTTTCTTAAGAGCATTTCCAGTATTAGTGGGCTTACTGGCATTCATCCTATTAGCATCTCTGATGCAGGTGCCATCTGGAAAGTTTTATTTTAAAAGACTTTTAGTATTGTACTTAGGTTAATAAGAAAGCATTATTTTTAAATATCGCGGCAGTTTTCCAGAGTGCAGCTCAGTCTCATGACATCTGCTCAGTGGATACTTGTTACCTTTGGGTTTATTGAAAGAAACCCTCTGAATAACCTTTTTGTTAGCAATCTGCTTTATAGGCCCTGCAATGGAATAGCGCTGGAGTGCAAATGGAGTTGCTAGCAGAGGGGATTTTCTATGCTGTAACGAGCTCTTTGGTATTCCAGCACTTACGTGTCATAACGCTCAATAAAATCACACAGACCTCCTTCTCACTTCCCTCTTTGTGAAATTCTGCCATCTTTATTCAAGAACTGGAGCTCAGTTGACAGCCCAGCCAAGCTCCGTGGATATTCGTGGATACCGGTTCCCCCTCTGGAAATGGGGGTCTGGGGAAGATTTCACCACAGCAGCACAGGCAAATCTATCACGTACTGCTTTAAACACTGCAATGAGGCCAATCTTAAGTGACTGCTCCTACTGTTTGGGAGAATTGACAAATTACACCGAATGAGTAACGGCTCATTCGCAATAAATGAAAAGAATCACCCACTCCATTTCCAGATTTCACCCATTCTGATATTTAGCCTTCAACGGGAAAATGATTCAATGGAAATCCTGTTGGTGAACAAAAGAATTTCATTTATACTGAGCAAAGTGAGTGCCATTGCCAGAAAAAACCCTCACACCTTTCATGAAATTCACCTTTATTAGTAGCTGACAGAGTATGGCTGGCAACCCAAACTAGCTATTCAGCAACTCCCATGAATGAAATCAGAGCAGAAACATTTTTTACAAAAGCACCAGCTGAAGCTTGGGCTCCTGTTTGGAGACATCATTCCCAACATACGAAGCCAAATTTTGCAGAGTACAGAGCAAAAAAGTTGCAAACATAAACCAAAGCGAAGGAATTGAAATGGTCTTTTCCTATGAAACAGTGGTGTAAGAACTAAGTGTCATGCTGAAGACTTGGTTGAGGCCAAAACTTCTGGCTGGGTTGGTTCTGGTGTGGCTCCACAGAAATCAAAGCAGCAGAAGTGCAGAGGCTGAGCTGGTTCACAATCCTTTGGAGTGTTTTTTCTATAATTCAGTGTAATTTTTGGTATAAAGCCTGGATCTTTTTAAATATGGTTGAGTAAAAATTAAAGAAAAAATATTCTCAGAAGCTGTCACAGGTATTCTGTAAGCACTAGGAAAATGTAGTCATTCTAACTAAATGAAATGGAAACTCTAGATTTGTGAGTGTTCCTAGCATACAAACTGCAGAAATCAAACACAACCTTAGGAGGCTCCTAAAGGTGCACCATCTATACTAAAATAGCAAATAGTACAGGAGTCACCAAAATGTTGGACCAAAATGAGCACCAAAATAACCAGGTTCTGCTTCAGCTTCAGTCAAAGAACACAGACTGAAGTCATAAAAATTGTGTTTGGGAGTGGCAGTGGATAGTTTTCTAGCCAAACCTTGGATTTAGGTTCATTTCTAAAGAACGCAAAGTTTAGGTAATCTTGGAAGAAAGAATATCACCAGTCAGGTGACACCAGTGTGATGCTGTCATTCTTTCATAGGGTTCTTTTCTTCTGGTGCCATACCTGACTTTATGAACAGTTTACAAGACAAAAGTTTATAGACAAAGTCTAGAAGAGAGAATTGAGATCAGCTTTGTGGTTTAGACAACAGCTGCTAGAAAGATGGATTTCAAAGTGAGATAACAAACAAGTGATATAAGAAGTATTCCAGGAGATATTTTAGAAGTCTTGGGAACATTAATTCTGGATGCAAAGCCAAAATGTTGTCTCTAGCCACTGGACAAGAGTGTTCAGAAAAGACCAAGAATAACTAAAAAAGCAGGTGGAATATGCAAATCCGTTCAAACCAAGATAAACAAAGGCAGATCATTTTAAATAGAGAGAAATACCTTTTGTAGCAAGATCATATCAGTCAATTTTGTACTGCCTATAAGGAAAACTTTCTCCACTTGGACAAATAAATTTCTTCCCATGTTTTTCCACATTGTGTCAGCATCCCTACAGATGTAGGGATCCATGTCTCCAAGTGCTGCTCAGCCAAGCAACAGCAGTGTCGTCAGGTGCAGTGACTCTAGGTTTGCACAGAGTATCTGGCTGCAGGACTGGGAGATCAGGTTCAGGCAGTCCAGGAGCTGGATCAGAGCTGATGACCACCTGTACTAAGTCTGTCAGCCAAAACTGTCTTGGCCAGTACAGAGCTGGAGAATGATCATGTCTTTGTCTCTTTTTGATCTTTCAGATTACCCTGGGAATCAGGGGAGCTACTGGAAAGGCACAATACAGTGCTCAGAAGGAGAAAAACAATCTGATAAAAATCCTGGACCTGAGCCTTCCTGGAGCAGAAGATCTTATTCTTTTGGAAGCAAGCAAATCTCTTCCAGAGCCTTCCTACTGTTGCCTCAATATATAAAAGTTAGTATTTGCTACTTATGGATAGCCTCTTCAGGAGGATTCTGCGGTTTTTTCAGCCTCTTGAAGATGAAGGGCCTTTTGGATTCTCCCGATAGATGTCATCCAGGTCTGATTGTGAAACCTTCATGGAAAAGGTCTCTCATAATATAAATCAGTCACAACTCTGTGAAGTGTCATCCTGCTGAGGTTTGAGATCAGGATGCTCTTCAGGCCACTTCTCTATCTCCCACCTCCAGGAAATTTGTATCTAATTTCATAACATAGTTCCTGTGCCAAAGTTCTCTGACTACAAAGGTCGTAAAAAATTAGTGGCAAAATGTTAGTGATGCAGCTGTGATTAAAGTCCTTATCAAGGAACAGCTTTCCCATGAACTTTTATGTTCAAGCTATCAAACCAGTTCTGCAACAAGATGTGGCACTGAGAGTTTCCTGTATATCTGAAATCTTATCTGAGAAAAGACTGACTTGACTCAGAGCTAATGAGGCTGCAGACTAAGTCCATAAGGCAAATTCACATATATTAGGCTGGCATGAGATCTAGTAATAGGGTATTTTGATATCTACCGGAATTGAAACAATTGTAATAAAGGAAATATGCCAACAAGGAACTAAGACTTTACTGATCTGGAGTTAGTCATTTGCCCCATAGGCTGAGAAAAATTAGCAACAGCTAATAGGATGCAGAGAGATGTGCATATTTGTGTGATCTGAATGCCATGCCTTCTTAGATGGGTACGTGCCACTGCTGAAAATTTTATAACAATATTTTTGTTTGTGAGGGGGCCAAACAGCAGGGGGTTTTGCATACAACCGTTTGACCTGCCTCCAATCTACTCTGCTCTTTCTTTTTTTCTTGTCTCTCAGTCAAAAACTGACAAATCTGGCACTCGGTACAAACAGCAGATGGGACAGCCTCCAGTTTTTGTTTCAATGCCACCAATAGTCATCAAAGGTGAGGAAACTAGGCAAGAACCACAAACACGTACCCCTTTCTTTATTCTTTATTAACTACACAGAGACACATACAGCCCAGGGCTGCTGCTGTTTAGTAAAATCCACACTTGAGTATAGACAAAGTAAGATCCACTCTCCTAAAGACCTGAAAAGCAGCAGCATGTTTACAGCTGCTCCTCGGGCTTCTTGGGGGAGGAGAGGTGAGAGGAGAGGTGAGAGGGACAAGTTCTGACCTGCTCCAGGAACAGGGGCTGGAGGCGGTTCACAGGGACACTGACAAGGCAAGGGGGAAAGAGGGAAGGAACAAATGAATGCATTTCCAAATGCAGAGCAGCTTCTGCCAAAAGCAAATCCATTAGCAAGATCCTTTGAAGAAAATGTGTAGGTAAGAGCCATTAACCACTCTTGGGAGATAAAGCACTGGCATTGAATATTTACTCTACATAGCAATGCGTTCCTATATACCTGACATGGTAAAACAAGCCTAGGACTCCAGCTCACTTATTATCCCCTAGTGTTATTCCCTCTTTTCTTATGCTCACCCAGCTGTGGAAAAAAAAAATTAAAAAAAAAAGAAAAAACAACCTAAACAACTCAATTAATGGAAAACATCTTTACTCCAGTGGATCAAGAGATGTGCACTGTCCCTGAACTTAGCACCAAGGGATTGAAGAATGCAGGTAATTTCCAGCTGTCCAACACTCGTCTAAGTTTCTTTCAGTCTGGGTGTCACAGTGGTGACACCACTCTGACCTTCACCCTGGCACCACTTCTGAGCTGTTCTCTGTGTATTAACAGTGGTTTTTGATACAGGATCAAATGTTAATGATCTCACCTAGAGTGTGACAGCACCACCTAACTCTACCAGAAATACATCCAAAGTTACAGGCTCTGACTGCAGATGTCAGTGATCCTGCAGCGTGATTTCGAGTTCCAGCCTGAGTTCTCACCATATCTTCAGACTACAAGTCTGTAAGCACATGTCTGGGCATGGCTGGAGCACGTCCTCCAAAGGATGCTGAGATTCAAATACCAGGTAGGCACTTGGTCTCAGACTGTCCACAAGACATCTACAAAGAGAGGAGGTGGATAGGGTACAGCAAGGGCCATATTTATGGAACCACATGTATCTATTTTTCACAGTCCTCTGAAACTGCCTAGTCCAAAGGAAGACCCATCAGTGTTCATCTCAAAGTGTTTAGTTAGCACTAAGTCTCAGTTTATTTTAGCTCTTCATCTGCAAATCTGCTACAGCACACCACATAAAACACCTTTTTTCCTTTGCAGCTTTTTTCCCCTAGGCTGACCTCGAGATGTGTCGATAGGGGAAACGGTGGCAGAGGAACAACGCTGCGCTTATCCGCTTCCTGCTGCTGACAGGCCTGCATGGCTTTACCTAAGGCTTGACCCCTATCTCTCCTGCACAGCTGCCCCAGCAGATGCTGTGCCCATGGTGGAGATGTGCTACTCATCAAGATAAAAGGAAGAAGAATCTATCTCAAAGCACTTAGGTATGATTAAATAAAGGAGGCCATTTCCTGTGCTGCTAATCTGGTGCCTTTCAAAATCACTAACTTCACTTTTTTTCTAAAGTTACCATCTTTTAATTCTCCTGAGTCTCCTCTATAGTTCTCCTCCTCCTTCCTGGGAAGGGGTGATCCACTTCATGATACGAGAGTGGCTCACAGGGCTGATTAAACTGAACTCTGTGCAACACAAACAGCAATTTTTCATGTACAAAATGAAAGAATTGTACTGCTCTCTCTTTTGAGTTTTGCCTGGGTCAGGATACCCAATTAACCTGCAGGCTCTTGTACTGGCAGCTACCTGCTCTTCACTTTGAAATCAAGTCACTCTCCTGTTTTGGGAGCTCTGCTGCTCTGGAAGTCTTCCTGTCCTTTAATATGACAGAACAAAGCTGAAGCATCTACTGTGAAAAAGTGAAAAAACCAGACTCATTCAATATGGCCTCTTACTTTTTGTTTGAGTATTGCAGTCTAAAGTTCAATAACATCTTAACTGCTTGGCCACTAAGAGACAAGGTATTTTAGGACTCTAATATCTGATGAGTATGTACAAAGTCAAGTAAACCTCTAGGTTTACTACAAACAAGAAACCTCATACATGCCTGTTGTTTTTTTTTATTGTTTTTTTTTTTTTTTTGGTGTGTGTCATTCACAGAAACACAATCAGATTTCAGACCTTGCTGGGCTTTCTTCATCAAATACCAGATGCTACATATGATTTCCCTTGGAAAGCTCTAATGTTTGGTAGTCCTTTTTTCTTTTTTAATAAAACACCTCAGAATTTGCATGTTTATCAACATGTGAGCCTGTGAGAGTGAAGCAGTGATTGTGACTAAGCTGGCTGTCATCTGCAATAGCCATACCAAATGTGAGGAAGGACTGCATAGGCAGTGAAGTCCAATCTGTTCTAGGCCTAATACAACCCCAAAGCTACAACCATGGGGCTTGACACTTGAAGTGCAACAGACATCTGATTGCAGTGAAGGCATCTCCTGCCTTTGCTTTGGAGTGCTGACCTGTGCATGTGTCTGCTGAGCAAAGACATAGGCAAAAAAAGGGTTGACTGTATCTGACAAAGTGTCAGATGCAGGAAGCGTGTGCTGCACAGAGCACAATCCATATCTCCATCCCATGGAGATGTGACTGCCATAACTTGTTCAGAGCCCATCTTTACTGTGCCCTCCTTAGGGTCACCACTAGTATATGGGCAGTTAAAATCTACAGAAACCATATGCAACTGATATTTCTCTGCTGCAAAGTTTAGCACAGAACACAGTTATTTACACAGTGAGCCTGACTTTCCCTTATCTTATAGCATGAAAACAGCCTTTTACATTTGTGCAAAAGAGTGATAAACTACCACCAAGTCAGCATGGTAATAAAAGGTGCAAGAAAATGGAGATTGAGATTGCTGGCTCACAGAGATCTATGTCTTTCAAAATGATTTTCTTTT
The DNA here is from genome assembly GCA_013397155.1 of Irena cyanogastra. Taxonomy (NCBI): domain Eukaryota; kingdom Metazoa; phylum Chordata; class Aves; order Passeriformes; family Irenidae; genus Irena; species Irena cyanogastra. Next base: position 466,469 of record VWZV01000361.1, on the reverse strand, counting down.
TTATAAACACAGACCTTTAGCCAGAGCTAATTAATGATTTGAAGCTGGAGATTTGGGAAACAAAGAAACAGCTAAACCAGTGTTCTTTTCTCTTCCTTCATCAGACTTGGTGTGATTTCAAAATATATGCAATGCTTTGGAGTGGACATTTTTGCCCCAACTTTTAAATTCGCACAGACTGTAAAGCTATGCCATACCTTGAAATGCACTTGTATGTGTGAGAATATCCTGCACTGGCTGCCTGGAAGCTGATTGCTTAGGAACCTTAGTTTTTTTGCAGCCCAGAGCTTCTCATCATTAGAATTCCCCAGGTTTCCACCTCCTTCCTCGACAGCCATCTGTCCTGTCCACACTCCAGCTGCAGTCAGACATCCCTCACCACTTACACCTGATCTTTTGACTCTATGCACCTGAAACAATTCTCGCTCAATCTATCAAGCAATATACATTTAGACAATCAGGGAAGCTCTTCCAAAAGCTACAAACAAATTGCCCAGTTTAAAATCACCACTCCCTTTCCATGATATCCTAGGCAGGGTTAAAATGGAGGAGAAGATTTATTTGAGGAAGAAAATTCCAATGCATTTCAATACTACAGTGTGTCCTGATGGAATAGTGTTTGTAAAAGTTTGTACTTCTCTGACAGTTGTTCTTTTGATGCTTGATGCTTGCTATTGGGATATTCTCATGAAATCATAGAATCATTAAGGTTGGAAAAGACTTTCAAGATCATAGAGTCTAACCTTTGACCAAACACCACCACATCAACTAAACTAAAGCACTAAGTGTCACGTCCAGTCATTTCTTGAACACTTCTGGGGATTCCACCACTTCTCTGGGAAGTTTGTTCCAACCCTTAGCCACTGTTTTGGTGGGCAAAGTTAGCAGATCAGAGTTTAACATGCAAAGGAAGGTGGTGTCTATGCAGAAGGGCATTGCAGGAAGGGAGACCAGCACAAGGAGTGCTCACATGGCCATCATGGAGTGTTGCAGATTGTCACTGAATAGTGGTGGGATGCGAGACTGGGAGAAGAAGCTGCTGTGCTTTGAGCCTACCTTGTCTCAAAGCCTAAGGACCTCATAACATCTTCCCCCTCCCCCACCCCCTCCCTGTTTTCATCTTTATTTTCCATATTGAAATGCATGCTAGATTGTTTTCAGTATTTTGCCCATAAATACCCATCCAACTTCTTTTTTTGCACAATCCTCTTTAAACCCTTCCAAACAGCAGTCTTTGGTTAGTTTATAGCTCAGTTAGGCTAGAACGAGCTGTTCTGTATCAGTAAGAAATCTGTTACAGGACAGATGCCAGCATGATTACAAGAGATGAGTAAACCTCTAAAGGCCTAAGATCTGGTTGGGTTTCCATGAAGCCGAACCTCTGGGGATCATTTCTTCCTGCTGGAGAATCTGGTTTTGGAAACAACAAGAACAGGGAGTATTGTTTTTAATGCTATTTTCTGCTCCTGGTTTTAGGCCAAATTTGAGAGTGCAGAGGTGTTCAATTACTTTAATGAACAAATAAAACAGTTTTTCAGCCTGGAGATAGATTTGCTTGTGGTTTGTTTTTCATATTCAATTTTAATTTTATCATTGAATAAGGTGGCCTACCTCTAGAAGTCTGTTGCATCATAGACATATCAGAGCATGCCAAATTGAGAAAATCTGACTCCTTATACTAGTTTGGTCACTGCCCCAGCAACCACAGAAACACACTTTCTATTAATAATTTTTTTTGCTCTCTATTAATATTTATTTGCTTTTTTCACTAAAAGACAGTGTCTGTTATTAATTACTGTTAAACTGCCATCAACTTCCATGGAGCAACTCCAGATTTACATTGGTTGTCATTAAGTGTTGTTGCAGCACCAAGTTCTTAGCAATAACTTAATTAAAATTAGTTTTGCTGATGCTACTCTTCAGTTTTTTTCCAGTCAAGTAAAACAAATCATAAAGGAGATTTCTTTACTGGTCAGCCTGGAGAGCCTGCATCTGCTTCTCAGATCTTTCCTCTCTCCACCTTTCTTGTGCCCAGTGTTCCCTCATCAGTCCCTCTCACACACATTGTTATGTAGTAACGGGGTCAGTAGGAAACACAGAGTTCAGCACTATAGAAGTGGAAACAGAAAGCAGCCATGGGCAATTAACCAGGGCTGTGACTGCTTATGTTTGGTTCCTGCTTCCATTTCTGTTTCCATGGAAATGGACGTCAGATCATTGGAAATAAAGTAAATTTTCTACTTCTCCTCACCTTCATATCAGCCAAGCTATACAATCCAAATAAATCTAAACTTATCTAATTAAATGTGAATTTAGAAATCTTTTTATTTCATTGAAATAAATTGACAAAAGCAGCATTGCTTTTGAAATACTCAGATGCTGTTGGCTATCCTTTGGGAAAGGAGTAGGTAAGTTTGCCCACCCCTTTTTGCTTTGTGAGGTACGGAAACATGCAAGCATCCATCTTACCCCTTGCTCTGTGCTCCTGCCTGCCCATTAATATTGTTGTGCTGAACAGTACTCATCACTTGCCCATTAGGGGTCATTTAAGCATAAATGACCCCCCTTACAGAGACTGTGGGGGTTAAAGACCTCTTCTTTGTCTGCCTGCTAAAGCTTTGAGGTTCATTTGTATTGCAGAGCAGCTGCATAAAAAAGGTTCAAGCCCACCTTTAAAGGTCATATGGTCTCAGAGGAGGAGCTTTGACCTAGAAGGGTTTCCCAGGTGAAAAGCTCAGGGTTTGGGAACAAAGAAAAAAAGTGAGTTTTAAGCTTTCACATTCCTGTGAATGACTCAGAAAGACAAGACGTGTGTCTTTTGTAAACAAACAAACAATAATTTTCAGTTTGGCTTCTGACAGGACAGATCAGTCACACAAAATCTCGAGTGCTGGCTTCAGCAGAAATGTCCCATGTCACAAGTCCATATTCTTCCAGAAGTAGCAATTGCCTTTACTGGTCAGACAATGAAGGCATACTTTTGCCTTCATACTTTTCATACTTCATACAGGCTTCATACTTTTTTCTCAAAGAAGTTGTCTAATTCTGTTAGAGACTAATGAAAATTTCCTGAGACACAAGAGTACAAAATAACGACTCTGCTTGAATTGGCATCACACTTTGCAATTTGCAGTGATTGAAAGTAGAAATATCATTGCTGTATTAACGCAAACTCAGTGCCAATAACTGACTTGTTTTCTAATGAAGTTCATTTTACGGCAAGAAGAGGGAAAAGCTGGCTTTCCCAGCATCTACCAAAGTGTTAATTTCTGAAGTCCAGTAACAAGAACAGTAAGAAAGCAAGCAATCAAAGTGGATCTATACAGGATGGTAGATTTAAACTGTTTAATTACTGTAGCTGTAGCTGGTTATTGCTAATGCATGGATCACAAAAGCATCACTCCTGCAAAAATCAGTCATGCGAGGGAGATCAGGAATTACAGATACTTCACCAGTGTGAGGGATTTGGTCTGGTTCTTTAAAGTGATTTCCTCCAGTGACAAAAGCCTCATGTCTGATATGAATGCAGAATATGTGACAAATTTACTTTAAAGAAAAGCAGACTGTGACCTAATCATAGTCAGTCCTAAAATATATTTTTTTTAATGGCTCGTATCAAACTGTTCAGTCATGTAGATTTTTTTAAATTTAAATCCACCTCTGTCAGATGGATGAAGTATAGAAGCAGCTTTGTCAGATGCTAGCATGTCTTGGGGAAGTGGAGAAAGCCAGATAAAGGGTACCTAAATGTGGTAAACAGTATAAGGTTTGATTTTTCCTTTCTAACCAGAAGGCAAGCTTCAAACTCTTTTTCTGCTATAATCCCAATCATTATGGTTGCCAATATGAACATCAACACAATCTCTTAGACTGAGGTATCTGTATGAGTATCTTGCCCCCAAAGGCATTGCATATGCATTTAAAACATAAAACAAACACACAGGCCATTAAAACTGGTATGATCACCCACAAAACAACATGGATTGGGATCTAACTTCACACCACCGGAGTCACTCACAAAGCACTGGAAAATCAGAGCATAACAGAGTGTACAGATAAGCCATTAAGTATTACTTTGGTTTGCACAGAAAGGCAGAGAGCAAGGTGCAAAATATTTAAGGGGCAGATTAAAAGAAAAAAATAGCTGGAATTGTGGGTTGTGGTCTAGCTTACAGTAGAAGGTTTCCACTGACAGGACTTCCTAGGAGTGTTGTAATACATGCTGATGGACAAGTAGGTACAGGCGATATTTATTCAACAACTCTCAAAAAGTTATGCAAGACAAATTGTATTTTTCTGACAAAACTGCATCTATACTTTAGCTTTTTCTTCAGTAGTTTAAAGAAATTATATTACCCTCAAGTGCTGTTACGATCAAGCCCCTAGTTTTAGATCCTGTCTAATTGTCATTTTGTAGATTAGATCCCCAGAGACCCTTCTGCTATTGGTTTTGTTCATATCTTAGGAGACTTTTTTCAAGTAATAAGAAAGATTTAAAGTAGATGTCTCTTAAATGGTAATAAATACCTGGAGAAAAATGAGGAAATACATTAAACCTGAATCACTGTTGTGTCACACCAATTTTCCCCTTTTACTCCTGAGATTCCACTGAAATCAATGAAGTTAGAGTTACTTAAAGCTGTAGGACTACATGAGTGAACCAGGTACACCACACTGCAATGACTAGAACTTGCTGGCAGACTTGCTTGGAATCAAATATGTCCCCTTAAATTTCCTTCTATTTTCACAATCTTGTAGCAGCAAAGCAAAACACAAGTTCACTGTGCAGTCAAAACAAAATCTTTTTCCTCTGGTCTAAGTATTTAGCCAATACAGTATCACAGAAACATTGATTTCTGTTCCCAGCCTTAGAATCCTCCTGATAGTTTCATACAGAACCAAAGACCCAGCACAATCTCCTCTTTTATGGCTAAGAAAATGCTAGGAGAATCGTTATCCCTGGGAAAGATTTCTCTGATGGACGAGGAAGGACTGTTCATTAGTGTCATGAATGATGCTGCCTCCTTTTTATGCAACTTGCATTCACTGATGCTGGCACTGTCAGAGCCTCCAACTGTGTGCACAATTCAGTTCATCGAACAAGGCAGCATCCTTTCCAGATACACTCAACGTGAGGTATTATGGTTGGGAAATTCATTCCACGGAGGAGAAACATGAATTATTTCNAAAAAAAAAAAAAAAAAAAGGCACAGTCTGTGCCTTCTTTTTCCATGCTATTAGTGAGATTATCAGGAAAAAATAAACACAGCAGTTACTCAAGGTTCCACACAAACAAAACCAAGGACTGCAGGCCACTCTATACACAGTGCTGAACCATTGCTCTTGTTTACTTGTAAGATGTGAAATAACACATTTTTCAATTATTATTTTTTAATAATTTTTCTGAGCTGACAGAGAAATTTTGCAAATTTTTGAGCATGAATATCAGCCCCAAATGCTCACAGTTTTAAGTATACTCTGTTTTCAGCTCCTCCGGTTCAGCCATTTCCTTTTGGTGCATTTAGTGTGGCAGCGACACGCCAATTTGTCTGCAGGGAATGGCTGCCTATCACTGATGCTGAATGTAGGGAGAGGCCAGTCCCACGCTCCTGAGTCACCTGCAGAGCTCAAGGTGCATGAACAAATTACATCTGGTCCCTAAGCACCAAGGACCAGATCCAAAAAACAGAGCTACAACACGTGTCTCTGTATGTGCCTTGGTGCCTGCCATACAAGAGAGCCTGGAGCTAACGGCAGGGAAGCAGATACATCTACTCCGAGATGCAGAGAGCCCTGCAGAGATAATAGCTCACATCCCAGAAGCTGGGTAGGTGCTTTACATCAGTAATGCTGACACAGGGCAAAAAGCCCAGTTTTCTCCTTAGGGATGAGACAGTACCCTCCCAGCATGGGGCCTGGTTCCCATTTAGCCAGGAATCTGCTGTTCAGGATACGCAGAGCTTGGGGACGGGCTAGTTTCTGTACCCCCTTCACCCTCGCCTCCTCCAGAAGACAGGGAAAATGTGCAGCTGGGGCATAGAATTTTTGAGATAACAGCATTTGGCCCTGATCCACAAAGTTCCATGCCTCCACTTTAGAAGTGTTGGAGTGAACAAGGAGCCATCATAGCTTACCTCCAGGAAAATCCTGAGGATGTGGGATAGGAGTACAGCTGAGGTCCCCCTCCTCTCCAGAGCTTAGTTATTTTACTCTGGGTATTTTCTCATTTTGGGTGCCTCTTTCAGAAAGAGGTCTCCTTCCTGCAGAACTTAGCAGTGCCACAGAGGGTGTTGAGAAAAAAAAACCCATGTCACTGAAATACTCCATCTTTTGCAACAATTGAATAGTCACACCCAAAGTGCTTCGTCTCCTCTTCTGCCCGATGAGATTTGCTTCTCTGTGTGGAGAACTCTTAGTCCCTCTATTGGTAAGGCATTCAAAGTGGAAAAAACACCTTTCTCTTCTTTACAAAGCAGTCATGCTTCATAGGAAATATATACACATATGTACTTGCTAGCTAAAGCAGACAAAACATAAGAAGAAAGAAAAAACCTTTGGCCTAATGGCAGAGCACAGCAGGCAGATACAAAGTGTCCTTGTGAGACTGAGCCCTGCAACGAGATAAGTGGATGAATGCACTGTTCATAGTTTCTAATCCAACTTAAATGTCAGATAAGTACCCTGCTGCACAGCCTGGTCAAGGCAGAAGCTCTGGTTAGGCATGCTCCAAAATGGCATTAGATGCCTTAGGAACTTCAAGCTTTATGGCAAAGTCCAAAGGACTTGCATGGTCTAAGTGTCTCTAAGGCCATACAGGATCTGAACATGATTTTCAGGGAGTTTAACACTCCGATCCCTAATTTCATTCCGGTTAGTTTTATCATGCCTAATTTTCCTCCTTCGTCCAGTGCAAGATGGTGCTGCACCTGGGATGCAGAGTTTATACTGAGGCACATTCCCCAGCCTTTTCTCACAGGGAGTCTTACTGAAAAGAGGAGGAATCTCTGATTAACCACTTGAGAACCACCTGATAAGGATTTCTTTGGGTCCTTTGAGACAGCTGCCAGCTTTAAAAAACAAACAAACAATCCAATGAAAATACATGGGACCAACAGAGTGGACTGGAATGTGGAGCATTAATTTTTCTATTATCAGCCATCAAGGTAAAGGGAAGGAAGGGAATAAATTATATGCCTGAAATATTTGTGTGGAAACTTTTCCAAGCTAGATAAAAATTCAATTATTTATTACTTTAGGAAATACTCTAACATCAACCAGTGACCCCTGGCTGGTGTCAATGCTTCCCCAAAAGGATTGCCATTCAGAATGCTTTATGATTACCACATAAAGTTTAATCAGTGCATTAAAAATAAATTAAAGATTTGGTAATTGTAATGTAATTAGCTTAATATAATTACATTGCTCAGTGACTGAGGATTTTATTGTTATTATGAGAGCTTTTCTCATTTGGGGGGCCCGAAGTTAAGTGGCACAGTATTGACAGCCATTTTTTCCCTTAATATTCAGTTTCAGGAATGGGCTGAATTTTTTACCTGAATCTTGCAATTTATCACAATCAGTATCATCACAAATTACTGAAAGCATCCAGTTACATGATAACTTCTAAATGAAGTGTCTGTAACCAGGGCAGTAGCAGCCTCGGCTGTTAATTTGTCATATTTCATAGCCAGCCTGACACCCTGTCCAATTTGCTTGTAAGCTTTATCACAAAGGCAGCTATGAGAGCTGCCTCTGACTCTGAGCAGGATGGGGGTGATGGACAGAAATTCAGCAGCAACAGCAGCTTTGCTCTTCAGGATCCCTGTTTTTGCGTACAATCCGGATGCAAAATAAACACCCCCGTGCCTTCACGATGTTTGTTTTCTCTATTAAAATCTCTCCCTTCTTTTCTCCGCTCCCCCCTTCCTCATTAAGATAACCAATTTTTTTTCTTTAAGACTCCCTGCTGACCATAATTCAATGGTTATCATAATTATTAGCAGTTAGAGGAGTTATAAGAAATAAGAGGGATAATAGTACTCAGGGAGCATCATTAGCTATCTTATACAGGCTCTCAATTTCAATCCAAAGCATGTCCTCCTCTCAAAATGACCTGCAAGTTTTTCCTTTTGGGCAGAAGTTGTGCAGCACTGTCAAAATGGCCATGAATATCCCTTCAGGATATTGGTGTTTCTTCTCCTGTTATCTTCCAGATGCTCTGAGGCCCTCAATCAATTTGCATTGATTTAAGCAACATCATTCAATACATATTATCAATCTGATCTGAAGGGAATTGTGTGAAGAGCAGGTCTTCTTTTATATTCCTAACATGCCCAACACAACACAAGATGCTACAAAACACAAAAAATGGTTTCTAATAGACCAACAGGTGTTAAAAGATGCCTGGACTTACAAAATGCAAGAAACCACATTCTCATCTGTCTAACACTTTAAAGTCAGGTTGGCCAACTTGGAGTGCAGAGTGAATGCTAGCTTGGATGGATTTTGTTAATAGTATTGGATCCAGGAACAATTTTTAAGATCCTGGTCTAAGTGCCTGCAACACCAGCCACTTCACACAATATCAGGGTACAACCAATACCACCCTGACATCCTTGGGTATTTCTGCATAATGAAAAATAAGCCTCTCCTTGAAGCAGGAGATATTATTCTCCCTTCTACACTTGCTCCATCAATACCTGTCCTTCTCATCCTGTTGCTGGCTGCCCAGCTGTGCTGTTGGGCTGTGGACTCCACCAGAATATCCAGCAGACAGGCTCTGCAGAGCTCACCTCTCCCACCTCTAGGCGGTTTTGCAGATCTGTCCCCTATTACACCAGCAACCAAGAGAGAATGAGTAGGAAATTAGCAGAGAGCATTCCAGTCTTAACAGCTGAGCCTTCAGAGTGGCTATAAAACCTCTCATGCTGTCGGGGAGTCAAGGATAAACAGAGAGCTTGTGGTGCCTGCAGTTAAAAGGAGGAATTTGAGAATGGGGACTGCCCAAGGACACAGAGGCTAAAAGGAGGCAGAAGAATGGACAGAGAAGACAGAGAAGAACCAAATAAGGTAGGAATAAGTAAAGAAAAGCCACAACTGTAGAAATGGCAGAAAGAAGATAAAAATTTAGAGAAATTTTCAAGTTTGAAGAAGCTCATTTTAACCAAGTGACCATATGTCAGTCTCCTGAGGTTTTGCCTTTCGTGTTGAACTGCAAGCCCACTGATTCTGTAGGATGCAGTCTTCAGCACAAGGCTACCACTGTGAGTGAGTCATTTGGTACAGTTCCTGTGGCAAGAATCCCAAATGTGTCAGGCCTGGACTAAAAAGCAAGATGGAGAACGAATACACCTGAAGGCACATTTGGCACTTTAGTTCTGAGCAGATATCACTTCTAATTATAGCCAGCCTTATGCCAGCTTACTACCGTTCAAGCGCTTGTGGGTTCGCACATCGAGTGCCAGATTTAATCCATTCAAGGTAAAGCACAAGAGAACCAATTGCATTTTGCATGCCTTCTACCTGAATGATTTGCTTTGTTGTTCCCAGTTTGCAGTTTGACTTGAAGATTTGCACCCCTCTGGTTAGTTCTGGTTGGCTTCTCTGCAGCCACAGGGGCATATTTTTCAGCTGAATGAAGCCCAGCTGGCAGGCTCAATTTGCCCCACCAATGAGTCATATCTTTCTCTAATTTCACCTGCATGAGAGAATTGCAGCTTCCTGTTCCTTGAGTTCAAAATTCTTCCTGCAAAAAGAAGGTTCAAGCCCACCCTAGCACACGGAGCTGTAACCCTGCTTGGCTGGAGGACAGCAGCAAAGCTTAAGGGACATTCACTAGCGAACATTACATAAATAGTAAGTTTAGTTAGGGGAAGCCTTTCTCAGTCTGATCCTGTATCAGATTTTGATATTATATGGTGCCTAGTGCTTCACAAAGATCAATGCTCAGCACCCCACAAGGACATGTTGTTTTCCAGCATGATTTAGGGCTTGGAGCAGAGGGAAGGTTTAATACAATCATGCATCAGTTTCCTTTCCAAACAGCACTGTGAAACACAGAACAGAAGGAGGATTGCCTCTTCACCCCATAAATCCACTTAAGCTTGGATTATGAGCCATATTCACCCAATTTTTGCTGAGAGCTTAAGGCAGCACCATGCTTCTGTTGCTCTGAGGGATGCTGGGAAGCTGGGCTGGGATTCAGGAGACTCTAAATTTCCAGAAGTGCAATGGCCACATTCTTGGATCTACGGGGGTCAAACAGCGTAAGTGTAAGATCAGCCATTCTCTAGGTGTATGTATGGAAGTGGCTAAGTGCACAAAGAGCAGGCAGAAGGGTTTGTTTTAGTAACTAGTAGCCTTCAGAGCATGTGTTTTTTAGCAGCTCTGCCACATTGAGTTGACAAAGAAATAAAAGGGGATACTTCGCCACACACAAATCTATATTGATCCAAATATGGATCTTGTTTCAGTTTAGAGAACAACTAGCACTGATGCTGTCAAACACCCATCTGGAATTATTTCAGAAGCTCCATTTTCCACCCTTATGCACACAGAGAGAGAGAAATGGAGGAAGGAGAGAAAAGAAAGGAAAGAGGAGAGGAGAAAAGAGAAAGAGAAAAAAAAGAAAAGGAAAGGAAAAGGGAAAGAGAATTAAAAGGAAAAATAAATAGAGCATGGCCAGTGACAGGCTGTATGAAACCTCTGCGCACATCACCTGCTCCAAGCACTGTCCTTCCCTTACTCATCCCTAATGAGCCGGTTCAGTTGTTCAAGGTAGTTCCTAATTACCTCTCTCTCTGGTTTCTCTCTTTCCCCCCTGAGAATGGCCTTTCCAAGAACTTACTTCACATGCACACACCTGGTACTGTGAGATAGGGAGCCTCACCATGGATACTAGCCCCCTATTCCCAGCCTGACCCACGCTCCTGGGATTCGAGCAACCATCTCCAGGATGCTGTAAACTCCAGATGTGCCTTACCTACTGCCTGGTGACACCGTGTGCAAGCGCTGCTCACAACTATTATTCTGCACTCACACACAAACACACACACACACACACACACACACACACACACAAGAACTGGCTATGCAGATCAAGCTCTGAGAAATGAAATAAAGCAAAATGATAATCTTAATCTTCCCTTTAATATCCTACCCTGTGCCAGATAAGAGCAGCTGTGCTCACACAATGTGTCCAACTGGACATGATAAATAGCCTGGGAGAAAAGAAAAATACACACAGACACACATATATATGTGCATACACACATGCTCTAAGGAATTTAAAATATGTTTGTTCACAGAAGTGGTGGCCTCCAGCTCACAGCTTCCTCGATTAAGAAAAGGGTTTATTAGAAATAAAAATGGGCTGCCAGGGTAGGAACTGTACACAAAATCCTAGAGTAAATATCTGCATGGGTAGCTTGAAGGGTTAACCTTACCAAAGCACAAATACTGACTGGCTCGCCTCCTGTTACAGTGTAAATGCTGATTGGAAGGAAGAGATCATTCTAGGTCAGTATGTCCTTTACATTGTGAATAGCTTGATGGGGCTAATAAATTCTTCCGCCTATGGCACCAATATTTTATTATATATTCCTGGGCATCACATGCAATTTTTTATTTATACATGTGTGATTATACTGGTTGGTTTGATTTTAAAGAGGTCAAGCAGGACAATCTGGGTCAAGAAACATGCTTAAGCCAGAGGTTGCCAAAGGCTCCACTCTCCTAGTCTTAACCTGTGGTGGGTAATAACATCCTGGCTGCTGCTCCCTGCACCGCTACCAGGACTTTACATGGCAGCTGGGCATCAGGCGGATCAGCACAGCTAACTTCTTAGAGGGTGCATGCATGGCTACCCACTCATGCTGCAAAGCAATCCCAGCTGATTTGAGCAATTCTTCGTGAATTGACATGATTGTGAAACTAACAGATTTCAAGTTTCTTTCCCAACTGGTCACTGCTCTGCAGCCTGCTGCCGAGGGAGCATGCCCCAGAGCAGCCTGCTTTGCTCCTGCCTCCACTGCGCTGCATTTCACACCGATGAGGTAATTCCACTGCAGATGAGGTAACCCTGCGAGTTGCCCACCAGCTAGAAGAGGTTACCATATGATTCCTCATGTAAACACGCAGCACGGTCCCCCCGGACGAGAGCTGACAGCTGCGCTCTGCCGATGCCGAGCTGGTGGCCAGCAGCGGCCCCGGGGAGCCCCCGGCCTGCGGGGCCCTCGCGCCTCAGCGAAAGCTGCCAGGCGCCTGCCACGCGTGTGCCACACAAACACTGGGCAGCGCTCGGCTTCCAGCCGTCTGACAGGGGACCCTGCTCCTCCGGCACTCCTGCAGCCAGGCTCGCCATTCAGATGGCTCTTTGTCTTCCCACACCGGGGTTTCTAAACGCGTGTGCCTTCTCACGCCCCGGTGAGGCGGTGCATCTCTTCGGAACGACTTCCTCCTGCGGCTGCAGGCGTTAGACCGGGGGAAATCCCTCCTTCCTTGCACAAGGCGCGGGGGAGAGCAGGGGCAGGGCTGCAGGGCAGCACTGCCATTTTGTGTGAGTGCACTTTGCACAGGTGATGTTCCTAGAAAGTACCCTAATTTGCAAACAGCATGAAAAATTACTTTCGTGGTTAGGTAGTGTCGATAGCTGCAACCCTCTTCCACCTACAAGTGTACTCGTCAGAGGATCTGCAGGCCTCTGCCCACCCCGCCGGCAAAAAAGCTAAAGCTGAAGCCCTCAAACCCAACACCTTGTCTTCAGAGCCTGGAAACATTGCCATTTATAGTCCTTTACTAGCCAAGGAACCCTACTAGCTCTTCTGTGTTAAGTATTCCTAGTGCTGTTTCCTACCTGGGTGCTAGGCAAAGCAGACCTGTGTGATGAATGAGTGAGGAGAAGGAGAAATTCACAAGGAAAAGAGAGCAGGACACAGGCTTGTCAACTCCCTAAGCTCAAAGTTCATCTGCATCCTGCTCAGTGCCAGGAGTTCTCAAAGCCTCCTTTTGACTGACAGGGCAGCTGGGATCAAATCATACCATACTTATCAGTAACTACCTGTGTCTCCATGGACTCTACTTAACCACAAAAATTGTGTTTGAGAAGTTTGTTTTAACAAACTTCCTCTCAGCAGTGGCAGTCACTGATCTGGAAATCTGTTCTGAGCAGACCTCGACCCAAACTGCATGTGACAAGTGACCCAGAAGGACCCTGAGGACTAACATGTCATTACATGCAGGAAAGCAGCTAGGATGAACATCTCCTGTTCCATTCCCAGGTTACAAACCTCAGGTCCCCCTGGTCTGTCCAGTCTGGAGGAGGTCTAACCAAGCACTCCTGCTAAGTGAGGCATGCCTGTACCAAGCACCCAAAGGAAGCTGTTTCCCTCCGCCCTGGGGGTGTGCAGATCAAGGAGCTCCTGGCAATAGGGAAAGGCTTTCCACCACCCTCTGGTGAGTTTATTTTTTGCCAAAAATGGGAACTATATGTGCAAACCCTGGAGGAAGTCATGTCTCTCTTTCCTCTACCTCCCAGAGCAGCTGCTTACACAAGGAACAGGTCAAAATGAATTACTGTTATAATTGGAGTATATGAAGGGACACAAATCCATTACTGCTGCAGCTGAGCTCACCTCACTCTGCAAGGGCTGAGGTCAGGAATCTTCCTGCTGCTCTGAGTTCACAAGATGCCAGAGGGACAGACAGATCTCCTAAAGTCCACCCAAAAGGGATTCAAAAAAGCCAGGGGAGAAGTGGGGCCACATCATACTCCCATCCCTCCTAGCCTGGAGAGCCAGAAGGCTCTGCACCAGCAAACCTGCATCACAGCCCCAAGGAACTGTGCAGTGGGACAGGTGTTGGACACCATAGCTAGATTTTTAAAAAATGTGGCTACCTCTATAAGCTCTAGCAGTTGCTGTCATGCATAATGAGATACAGTTAATCATTTCTTTGCCTCATGCTGTAGCTGTATCATCTGCTATAGATGATTTTCCCCTTTTGCAGGGAAAAGCAAAACACATCAGATTTTACACGTCCCTCAGACTGGGTGCTGGTCACTGTTCAGTGAACACCAAACCCAGCAGAGTCAGAACTTCCCTCTGCTTCAAAGGTGCCAGTGAACAGCAGATGGCAGGGGCCTAGGGCATACCTGCCATGACAGATCCTGGCCCCTTGTCTGCATGCCACCCACACCTTTCAGATGTGCACTGGTTTAAAAGGCAACATATAGTCACCTCAAGGTGAGTGTGAGTGGCTTGAGCCACTGAGTGGCTTGAGCTCTCCCAGACCAGTGTGTGAGCAGTTCAGGTGGGATTCACTTCTCTGACCCTTGCTTGCAGCGTAAATTTTACCATCCAGGCTTGTCATTCCCCCTCACAGTTTGAGAGACAAGCAGGCATCCTGCAGGCACAGCCATCTCAGAAATGGTTACAGCCCAGGATGAACCTCCCTTCAAAGATGCCATAAAGGGTCTCTAATGTCATTACCTTGGACCCATCCCCAGAGGAAGCCATGTGTTTGGTCAGACCAGATCCACCCTCTGAACCTGCTCAGCAGCCAGGTTGGCACCCCCATGTGGAACAGGTCCTCAGCCCCAGAGCACAGAACCCAAACCTCTGCTGCTCTCCCTCAGGATGCAGCTTCCCCTCTGAAGGCTTGAATACAGGTGCTGTAAGGCAGGCAGGGCATTAATTATGGCAGAAACTGATGGAGAACCAGCAGGAAAAGAGTTAAGAGAGCCAGGGCTTGTTGCTATCCAGGAACCCAGGCTACCTCACCTCCCAGGATAACCATCAGCCAGACCTTTCTCAAGCCTTTTTTGGCAGGCTTCGCTGTCAGAAAACCACCTGTTACTTGGGAGAGATTCAAATGCATAATGAATTAAAAAAGCATATTGTGTGTTACTATCTAGCCCCCAGACAGATGTGTTATTTAAGTGTGGGTATGATCTGTGCTGTTAATTTTAAACAACATATGATCAAAGATCATGTCTGGCTTTGTGCTTTGCTTCCTTTCAGGTTCTGGTTTGTGTGTCCATGCCAGACAGTTGTGGTTTCTGTCATATGGCAGGAAAAGCTTATTTTACATGCTGCCTAAATTTATATTTTATTGCACATTAAAGCAGCCCATTGGAATTAAGTTATCGCATTGTTTATAATGGTAAGTGAATCGTGGCTGTGGAAAAGAGACTATCACACAAAGGATTTTTTAGAAACACCTACTCCCTGTACTCAGGACTTTCAGCCATTTTAAAGAGACGCAGAGTGAAGAGCAAGACTGAAATACATAAACCACATCACTGCTCCTATGGGAAGGCTGGAAAGTGTTGGAAATGGCAGAACTGCAAACCAATCAGTCCAGAAGCACCAGTCAGGCCCTTGGCAGACAGGGAGACATGCTTAACAGATCATGAGATTTTAAAAAAAAAATAATACAGTTGAGGTTCTTTTATTTCCTTCTCAGCTTGAGCCTTCAGGCTTTGCTGCCCAGCTAGAATAGCTCGACATCTGCCCTGGAAGAATAGCTAAGTAAATAAACTGACCAAAATAAGGAAGAGCAGCCGTGGGTGATTGTTCAGCTCCACCTCAGAGGCAATGCATGTTTGAAGATGTCAGGTAAAGCAACAGGAGCTCTGGCACACTCAGAGTGGTAGACGGGTAAATTTCTTGGTGGGTGCCTAACTACCCTGCTTTCCAAAAACCCCATACAACTTAGGGCAGATTTAAAGCACAGCAGAAAAAAAGTAATTCTTGCTGATCAAGAATCACTGTGCAGGATAGGGGTTTTGTCACCAGCATTTGAGGATACAGATATAATATCAGTTCAGACTTTCTGGATAAATATATGAAGCGAGATTCATCATAAGAGAACTGAAAGTGAGAGTTTAACTGTTTTAACATCAGTAAACAGGGAGCCAGACCCAGCCCTTATCTGCACCGAGGTAAATGCAACACTGCTGCCATGGCAAGCACAGGGGCAGTGAGCATTTGCTGCCAGTTGCCCACCTCAGAAACGTGTTGGGGTTCCAGTCCTCCTTTCACTAACAGAAGGCAAGCAAAGCTGCTGCCAGGCTGCAGACAGCTGCCAGGCTTTGACCACCCTGCTGGGGAGGCAATAATCCTCTGACACACAAGTTACTCAAGTTCATTACAGGAATCAGTCATCTCTTCTGCCCAGGTGTGCTGGGAGTACTGCTCTGACTAAAGGCTAGGGGCGTTCTGCCCCTGCTCTACCTGGGCAGGGATTTTGGCCCAGATTTCCTTCCCAGCCTTTTCATGTGCTAATAAACTGTTCTTTCTTTGTTGCAGGGTTTCAGCTCTGCCCACTTCAGGTGCAGAAGAGGCCTCACCGTCCCCCAACACTGATGTGCTCCCAGTCCCACACAGATGCATGAACAAGGCTGGCCACTGGCTGCCACTATCCCTGTGAGAGGCAGGCCAGCCCTCGATTTCAACTGTCACAGAAATAAATAAAGCAAAAAGACATGAACTCTCCCCTTCCAAGGCTGTATTAGGAGTGGCTCTAGCCATCCAGCCAGCCCTCAGCTGCAGTGCAACTCCTCTCCAGCCACTTGGAAGAGATACCATCCATCATCCCTGCTGGGGAAAAAAGCATCGCCCTAAAACCTCTCCATAGAGAGGACCCAGAGAGGAGCTATCTGTGATACATCTGTAAAGGCTGTCCCCACCTCTGGGAGCCAGGCTGAAATGCTGTGTGAAGACACAGAGGTGAAACAGCGAGCATGGGTTAAAGGGATTGCACTGTGCTGCTTTAACATAGAATAATCCTGCTCTGGGGCTGCTACTGTTCGAAGACCTGAAAACACCCTCCGCACACACAGTACTGAACAGGAAAGTATAAGCAGTAAGAAGGGATTGTTTGAGAGATGATACCAGAGCTGAGAAGAGGATTTTAAAGTGCACAAACTCATTTCATATGGCTGAGTGCTGGCGACACTAGGAGAAATTCAATGGATTATGTTGCACCAGAGGTCAGAATGTAATTGTCCCTTCTGGCCTTTAAAACCTGTGAATGTATAGAGGAACCTTGAAATGACCAGATTCCTCAGGAATTTGATTCCTAGGGTTTATTTATTTATTTTCTTACCAGCTGCCAGACACAGCATGCTCCTAGACAAATAAGGAGGTGGTAGCTATGGGGTGAGTATATCAGTAGTGCTAATCTCTTGTGAGGCTTCCTGGTAGAATATCTATCTGCTTCAGATGAGACAAGGTTAAGGGATATAAAACAGTTTCATCTTAAAATACTAAGAACCACACTGCTATTTCAGAAGTGACTAGATGTTAGGGAGAACTAAACAACTTGGAGCACAAGTATTCGCCTAGATTTTTTTTTTAAACAGAACTTTCCCAGCTCCCATATTAAATAGCTCTCTGTGTCCTTGCAAAGGGCCAAAGAGCTAAAGATAGCTCCACTAATTGCTGCTTCCCTTTGTCCCTTAGCTCTAGAGATTCCCAACTTCTGTATTATTACTTCGTCATTTTAATTGTGCAAGAAGCTTTGCACAAAATTAATTAGAATAAAATAATACTAATACAAAGATAAACAGTTATTAGTATCTAGGTAGCACAATTTTTAGAGCAGGTACTTTGTGAAAGACTATTAGCCAGCACTTCTGTCTGCACATGCTCATGCTGGCCAGCCTCATTCTGCAAACCAGGGACACATCCTGTGACCTGCACTCACACCAAGGAGCCGTGCCAGAAAAGTGCATTGCCGTCTCCTGAGACATGCACTAAAGAAAGGACAGAAAAGTAAGTAAATGAGGGCTGTTCCAGCTCTGAAACAGGAAGAGAAAGGCAAGAAAGTTTAAGGTGACTTACAGCCACTTCTGCCTTCTCCACAACCCTGGAGGTACAGGACCCAATCTACTCTATAACTGATATCCACATGGGGAAGCAACTTGGAAGCAGTTGACCTGATACTATGCAAAGGCATTCAGCAGACCAATTTACCAGCATCATTCATTTGCACCTTTCAACTTAGTGAAAGGGAAGAAAAATTTAAATTAAAAATTGAAGCTATTAATATATCTTTGAAAATGGTAACGGAACAAGATTAAGACCAATAGGAGGCCACTAATCTTGGCATACTTCTGATTTTGTACCCTTTAAATCACTGTAATACCTTGTTCAAATTCCAACATAAATAGGATTTTTCTAGGAGGGCATTAGTGCTCCTGCTGCATGAAAAGCCATATTATACTTTACAGGTCCTAGAGCTGAGAATCCTCACTCCCAAAACAGAACTCCTCACCAGATGATATTAACACAGCTGACAAAATAACATTACATTGAAAAATACATCTGTAGAAAGTGAAATAGAAAAGCAGAAGAACTTTTCTCCTGTAACTTTTGGAAGGGTTCAAGCGGCTTGCAAGGTAAGTAGAATGCATTTTACAACTTTCTAGCACAGATATTGTATATTGCAAGGTAACCATGTCCTCTTCCTTCCACTACTTCTGCCTTCCTGGTGACTACCAACATGCAGACTCACATATACATAACAAGCATCAGTCAAGAACAGGCAGCAGGAGCGAACAGCTCCCAGCCACCTAACTTCATCTTCAAATTTCTCTTTTCCCTGCCCTGCATTATATCTGTCTGCCTGTCTCTGTGAATGGCTGTTTCCCTGGAAGGGAGGAGGGGACCCAAACAAACCCTAAAGCAATCCCAAATTTCCTTGGTAGAGGGGAAAAAAATCTGTTCTCTGGAGATGAAACCTTCAGTGAATCATTTTTCCACTGCTCTGACATGTCAAATACTCCAGTGATTCACCAGTCATGGAACTCTGATTCACCTGTAATAAACAGGGCTGATTGCTTCCCAGAAGTACTGGGGTTTGCATCATTCTCTAAAGGCTCCTCTTCCTCCATGCAGCTTCTCACCTCCCTGCCACACACCAAAGCCACAGCAACAGCCACAGCAGTGACAATGAGCAAGAAGTCCAGACTACTGGTTTTAGATCAAGGGGACAAGAGGTAATAAATACAGTCCTGGATAAATGAACAGCATGAGGAAAAGTTAGGAGGGCCCATGGATCTTCCCTTGTTCCTGTTTAAGTGTGAAAATGGGAAGGACAAAAAAGAAGGGACAGGAGGGGTTTGGTATTTATTTGTGACTCTCATTGGGTTCATCTCCCTGCCAGCACAGGACACAGTTTCTCCAGAAGGGAGCACCAGAAATAGAACTGACATTACATCTAATGAGCTTTTTGGTGGCATATTCATTAAGCTTATAGAAAGGGTAAAGAAATGCAGGAAGCTAAGTCTTGGAAAGGATCCAACTGGACCCCTTTGACTCATTAAGGAGGGAGTAAAATGAACCATGCCCCAGGGCAATCGTAAAAGGATAAGTAGGAAAGCAGGAAAGGGTCAATTCATTAAGGACTGTGGGACCTCAGCAGTCCCTGGCTAGGCAGTGTGGGGATAGGGCCACGGGATGGCTGGGGCATGATGGAGCCCAGCACCAGGGATGTCCACTTGCCCCTGGCATGCTAGAGGAGCCACTGGTGCTTTGTTCTGGCTGAGTCCCAAGAGGCAGCAGTGCAGAGATCTCAGAAAGCCCTTGCTCCCCACAATTGCCATGAGTTCCCCATCCACCACCATCAACAGCTTTCCTGCCTCCATCTCTGGCTTGGACTGGTCTTCCTGCCTGCCAAAGGGAGGGGGAAGGGGGGAAAAGTCACGCAGACCCTCCCGAGCCTTGCAGGCGCAGGGGGAGGGAGGAGGAGGAAAACTCAATTGAGCAGCTTTGCGGGGGGCCCCAGATTTTCTCAAACCAGTCACGCCAGCTGCAGCCCAGCCATGATGAGAAAGGAGAGGAGACAGTGCGGCAACGGCTCCTACGACCCCGAGGGAGGAGGAGGAGGCGGCCCAGGCTGCTAAACTGACACCAGGCAAAAGTTGGCCACGTTTTCCCCCAGCCACGGAGGAATAGCGCAGGCAAGTCAGATGTGACCGTGCTACAGGAGCCAGGAGAAAATAAAAACAAGTGACAGCTGACTCTTGAGGACTTTTGTAGGGGGGTGAAGGGGGGAGAGAGGGCGAGGAGGGAGGGAGAGACCTACAAATACTGGGGGAAGGGCAGAGCGCAGCCCAGGAGCCTTCTGCAGCAGCAGATGGAGAGGGAAGCTACCGCTGATTCCTGCAGAGTCAGGGAAGGAGAGAGACAGCATTGCACCGAGGTGATCACATGAATAGGGAATGAAGGCACAGAACAAAGAAGGGGTTTTGG
This sequence comes from Irena cyanogastra, assembly GCA_013397155.1. Lineage (NCBI taxonomy): Eukaryota > Metazoa > Chordata > Aves > Passeriformes > Irenidae > Irena > Irena cyanogastra. The sequence goes on along the minus strand of VWZV01000361.1, from coordinate 446,214 downwards.
GGAGAGGGAGCGGGAATTCTTCACAGGACCCCCAGAGCTGGGGCATCCCAGTGCGGTGCTCTGGGGTGCTGCGGTGGCGGCAAACCTGCAGGGGAACTTGGGCACAGGCAGCGGAGGCTGCTGGAAGACAGAGTCAGTGCGAGCAGGGGAGCGATAGAGGAGACGTTTGTGCAGTTACTGCGGGTTGAAGCTCACTAATACCCGACAGAAGAGCTAATTCCTCAGATCAGGACGCAAGCACATGGTGGAAAGTCTAAACTCCCTTGCACTGGGCTCCTCTAACCTGCTGCAGGATGAAGCCGCGGAGGCTGTGAATAAGTGCTGCCTGTGTTTCTGCTGGTCCCGAGGTCCCCGATGAGCCGGCGATGATTGTTATGACAGTCATTCTCGATGTGATTGGCACCTCCCGGTTAGATCAAGGTCACTGTTAGAACACATCTTTTCATTAAAATGGCCGAGGGCCTGTCAATGACCACAGGCCATGGCTAATTAAGGGAGGACCCAACGCCCCCACAGGAGTCAGTAATCAGGGCTGATGCTGAGCCACCCACCCTAAGGGAGCCAGCAACGCGATCCTGCCCCCAGCGCCCTTGCGTGCAGGGAGGACATACCCACCCCTGGCATGCCGGGCCACCCACCATCCTCACTGCTGCCACAGCTCTTGTCACACAGCTCACAGAGCATCCTGGGCACTTGCAGATGGCCCTTGCGTCCAGCTAGGGTATGGATCCTTGAAAGGGGAAGGATGGATGACAGCAGACTCCTTACAGTGCAATCAGGTGCACATTTGAGGGACAAATACCCATAAGCAAGCTTTAGATTTGAAGAAAATCCTTTTACAAAAATGCCTAATTATCACCACAGTATAATAATAACAACTAATTCCTGGGACAGTATGAGGTTGTCTCTGTGCAGGCCCTAGCAAACATGCAAGGTCTTCTTAGGAAAGGACATGATGGGAATGGGTTCACACTTCTAGAATAGATTTTCAGCTCAAACTCCAACACAGATGGGATGCAATACACTGACCAAAGACTTACTTGTTGTCAAACACTATGGTGAAGCCATACATTGCCAGAGATTCTACACATAATTTGGATAGTACCTCCCCATGGTCTTAGTTTGGCTAAACAGCTTATGACAAAAAGTCAGTTTCTTCTCCAATTAAAAAAAAAAAGTATCTATTTCTTGAAAATTGAGGGAAACTGTTTTATTCCAAAGGCTGCTGTGTCTCTCAGTTCTGTGTCACAGCACTTCTGTCCCGATTCTTTCCTAGGGCTCTCTTCTTTATTTTCCCACCACTGAACAATAGTGGAAGAGTTCCTCATCATGGAAAAATGGGCCTCTGGGCTGCCTCCAGACTGCCATGAATATCATCTATTTACTTTTGCTATCTAGACAAGCCATACTGCCTTGTGTTCTCCTGCTGCCAAATTCCTCCCAGTTCAACACCATTTGTACCTTACAGACAGGTTGTGCTGATCTCAAGAGAGCTATGTGGGCCTCTTGCAATGCAGTTCCACACAAGTTTGTTTGCTAATGAGCTTTCCCCTATTTTGGCAAAATATTTCTCCTTTGTGTCCAGCTGAGAATGAAAAGGCATTTTGGAATTACTGCTGCGTCCAGGTGTGCCTTCCTTGTTCTGTGTCTGTGGAGGCCCTGCCCAACTTCTATCTAGAGATGAAAGAGAACAAGTTATTGGAATTTGGCAACAAATAGGTTATAGAATAGGACAAGGGGGAATGGCTTTAAACTGACAGAGGTGGGGTTTAGATTAGATATTTGGAAAAAAAATTCTTCACTGTAAGGGTGGTGAAACACTGGACCAGGGTGTCCAGAGAAGTTGTGGATGCTCCACCCCGGAAGTGTTCAAGGCTAGGTTGGATGGGGCCTTGAGAAACCTGGTCTAGTGGAAGGCTCTTGTCAGGGGCATTCAAACTAGGCTATCTTTAAAGTCCCTCCCAACCCAAACCATTCTATGATTCTATATGAAGCCTATTCTTTGTGATTCTGTGGCATCACACATTTCTGGCCCACTGAATATGGGGAAGAAGTTTGACTTAAACACCATCTGATATACCTTCAGCAGGTTCCTCATAGAGAAGGAGAGGGAAGCTCAATCCCCCCCCCGCCCCCAATAAACAAATGCTTTTTCAGCCTTCCCTTCAGTTTCTCCCAGCTACTGTGGTTTACAACTTAAATATTAGGCCATGCACCTGAAGATAGTTTTGTAGAATATCCAGTCCAGTTGGCGCCTGGCCTTGTTGCTTTGCACAAGGTTAATAATGACAATAGTGACATTTAATTTTGATTGTGATTGTGGGTGAATGGCAAAAGACACAGCAGAGACTTACTCCCTTGCTCAGGAGATGTGCTTTCCAATACAACTTATTAAAAGTGTGTTTTAAAGACTCTTTTTTTAATTGCTTTGAAAAGAAGGTAAGCCATGTGTAATTCAGTCAGAATCTCACTCTGATCTGTAACTGCCTAATCCAGGCCAGGACTTCAAGAAACCCATTACAGTGACACTAGGCACCTACTGTGAGAGCCAGTCTGGGAGCTAGACAGCTAGGAAAAACTAAGCTTTGGTCTGTGTCCAGCAGCCTAAATAAAAAGTTTCCTTTCGATGCTTTGCATTCATCACAAAAGAGCACTAGCTATCTCTTTTATACAGTAAATATGCACTGCCACAGAAACATATCACATTAAAGTCACACTGGTAAAAGCTCAAGCACAGGATGTTAAAAATGAGGTATTGTAATTATGTTATCTCAGATGAATTTCTCCTTTTTAATGACACGTGGTATTCATGCAGAAATGTCAATCCCAAGCATACAAAGAGTGTTTGTTGCTTTCTCCTCTCCCTTGTTAAAGCATCATAGAGTTGGCTTTAGAAAAATAGAGTTGGCTTTAGAAAAAATTATTTTGGTATAAATGTATATATTCATGTATATAAGTGTGTGTATAGAATTGTGGTTGTTTATTTACTTTTCACTGTCCATTTGCACTTTGATGATGTTTTATGTTTTTTTCACAAAGGTGTCAATTCTAAAACTGAGATTTTTCTGTTTTTCATGAGACTCCAGAGGCCTGGGCTTAAGTAAAGTACCAAATGTTATGAGTTCACTATGAGGTACAAGACCAGCCAACATTTGTAATATTTTACAAGATAAATGATATATACTAAGCCAGCCAAGAAAGAAATACCTTGAAAACACAACTCACCTGAAATGCCTCTCTGTTACCATTACTAGGAATTGAACAGCTGTGCCTTCAGTATTAACAAGTGCTTTTCTTATAGTTTGCTATGCACTCAATCTTTGTGATGCTGTTTAAAAAAGAGAGAAAGAGAGAAAATCGAGCACTGAAGTTCAGCAGTCTCAGAGGGGAGTACAGTGGGGAGTAGCAAATTTTGAGCAGTGCTAATTCCCATGCTGCTAATTGGACAGAGGCCATTTCCTGCATGCTAAAGTCAAACAGGACAGGAGCATATGGGCTTTCAGAGAGTTGGGTCTTTGCAATGGAAAAGAAAACACACACTAAAAAACCACCCTAGAAACCCCACAGAATATTGGTGATTGCAGAGAAATTACAGACAAATTGCAAACTTAAAAGCTTTATGCACAGATGCTGCTCCTATTGCTTCTGGGAGAACTGTGCCTTTGAAAAGATGGTACTTCTTCCTTGGGGATATGCCATTTTCAGTGCCCAGTATTCTCCCTTGGCCCTACTGTTAAAGGAAATAGGGTTTGATTTGTTTTCTTTATTAATTTTTAATTATTTTTCACTTTATCTGCATTTCTTATAGGTTTCAATGGCAGGATGAGATCCTCTTTGGTAAGCTTTCCAGTGTAGTTCTCACGAGCTGGAGGGTTGCAAGCTCTGTAATGTTGCAGAGGGGGCAGACCTGCCCTACAAGGCTGAAAGTCTTAGGACTCCACATCAGTCAGCCACCAGTCCTTTATTCAGCTGTGTCATATTCTGCCAAGCAAAACATTTATTATCAATGGAAACTGTATCAGGACAAGTATCAAACATTACCTGCTCTTCTTTAAACTTGTTAAATCCAAGCACAAAAGACTTGAAAAATTATTTTAGGACAGGCATAAGGAGGTAACACTTCAGGGATGTGACAGAGCTGGAATCCCAGGGGTGAGAGGGATGCTCTAGGAGGAGATGCTGACTGGCTCGCTTCCCTGTATCTTCCTGCAAAGAAACTGGTCTAGGGAAGGGTCAAAACCAGGGCATTAACAGGACATCATTCTGATCCATAGTGGCAAGGATGGTGACGGTCCAAAACAGTTGATTTTCTTCTATCAGCTGCTAATCAAATACGCCTCTTTTACTTCCTTTGACAGTTTATTCTGCCTACAGCAGTCTCTCCTACACAGCACCCTGCCAAATACAGATGCACAGAAGGTGCTGTGCAGGGACTGAGCATGGAAAATTTCAGCTGCCAGAGTGGGTGGTTTAAAAAGTCAACGGCCACAGAACAGAGGGACACAATGGCTCTCATGATGGAGCCAGTCACAACAGGCAGCACAAGCAGCAGCATCCCTATTAGAGGAGTGAACCTGCTGCATCTTCATCCAGCTTCTGCCTGCAGCCACAGCTGCCGGCTGACCGCCTGGTTTAGCTGCTGCTGGGACTCCCTCAGTGGCTGTCACACCTGCTCTGCCCTCCCTTGGAAAGCTGCCAGAGGAGAGAGCAGACAAAGGACGAGCAGCACAGCTGGAGCTGCTGGAAAGCTGCACGCTACCCGGGTTGGTTTAGCGCTCGCCCAACACCCCTCTTCCGTAGGAAGCCTCTTTCCTGCCGCTGAGTTCGGCTCTTCAAGCTCCCTCGTGCTTATCCCTTGCCGTCGTTTTTAAGGCATTACTGCAGAATTCCTTTGTGTTTTTCAGTATTAGTATCGCTGTTTCTCACTGGTTTAGCCGCTGCAGACGATACGTCTTCATTGCTGGCTGTGCCCACAAAGCCCATTTAGGTGGCCTGCCTTGGTGCCCGCACTTGTTTCAATGGCCGAAGACAGCAGGGCCCTGCTGGAGCACATGGGCACCAGAGCAGCAGAGAAGGGGTTAATAAAGGGTTTAATACCAAGAGGCCACACAGCAAAGCCCAAGTTAGGGCCAGCTGCACCCCTCCCCCCTGGCCTCCATCCTGCTGCAGGAGCCCTGGCAGGGATGCAGCACTCAAGTGCTTCTTTCCCCACTTCCCTCCTGCCCCACTTGTGTGATGTAAAGCAATCCTTTTGTTTCCTCTTTAAGACATTAGCCTCAGGGGCCATTACAGGGAAAAAAAGGTAGCTGGGGCTCTTTTATCTGAAGGAATCCATTAGGAGTGGGGGTCTTTTCCTTCCTGCATGCCAGGGAGCAGCTCCTGCCTTTGAACTGCTCCAGGGACATCTCGTTGCTCCATGGTCACCTCCTCCCTGCCCATGGCCATCTCCTCCCTGTTCCAGGGACATCACATCACTGCTCCAAGGACATCTCCTCACTGCACCATGGCCTTCTCCTTGCAGCTTATGGACAGCTGCTCATCCCAATCCAAAAATGGGTCAAACAGTGTCACTATGCAGAAAGGATGAGTCTGCTGAAAGGAGAGGCTGAAAGGAGGAGGAGGATGTGTTTTTAAATACATCCTAGTGTAACAGACTGGCTTTCTCTTTGCTGACATTTTGGGTGACTGAGGGGTATTTAGTGCTCTGGCACGTCTTTGTAGCTATAGAAAGCAGAAACTCATTCTTCCTGTGTTTATTCGTGCACTGAAAGCAGCAGGCCCTGTGCATTTGCAAGATTCCAGGACCTGAGGCTTTAAATAAAACCCCTGATATTATGATACTCTTAATAAACTTGAAACCACTGAAATAATAATAAAGAAATGGGAAAAAAAAAAAAAAGAAGACAGGGAAACTAATTAGGTAGTCGGGGGGAGGGGTTCTTTTGAGCATACCCTTTGCACTTCCCCAAATCAGGAATCACAGAACAAACATATGTGCTGTACGGTGCATGCCACGAGAACCCACAAGGACCTACCTTAAGCTAATATAAACTGCCTGAGTTCCAGGAAGGCATTAGCAAGAGATAGGAGCCTGCCCCAACCTCACAGGAGACCAAGCAGCCGTGGTCAGCCCAGAGCCAAACCAAGCCCGCCAGCCCAACTGGGTGTATTTATCCAGGCTTGGTTCTGACTGCTAACACCATTATGTGGCTTTACTGCAGATAGGAGCTGGCTTGCACGGCAGTGATTCAGAAGACAAGCAGGGCGAGGACACCAAAATAATCCTAGCTAAATACAGTGTTCAGCACAAAAGATGCAGATTAGGGTAGAAAAGGTGCCAGCGTGCCTCGCTCCTGTTTAAGTTGTGAGATATTGGATGCATTTGAAAGCCCTTACTCAGCACCTGACTGTATCCATGCAAGGAGAAGCGCCTCTGGAAGCCTTCCTCATAAGCAAAGTCATGATGGGCACCACTGAATAGTTAAAAATAGAGGGAACAAATGAGAGCAGCTGCCAGACCCATGGTGGGAACACGCGTGTGAGCAGAAATACATGAGGGCCCTCAGCCAGAGCTGGTGTGAGCAGGAGCATTACCATGTCTCCTTGTCAAAGTCATCAGGGAGAGAAATGCCGGTGGGCTGACAGCAGAAGATCCCCTCCCTGGGCCCTGCCCTGTCCTGCCCTGCACTGCCCTGCCTTATGGTGGCTTCAGGAGGGAGGTGGAGGGTGAGGGAAGGAAGGAAGTACAGGCTTCACTCTCCAATTTTGTTGCTTTAGAAAATGTGAGGTCATGGGGAAAGCCATATGAGGGATTCACATTTTGCTCTTCAGAAATCAATGGTTGTACATGCCTTGAACCCACACACTCAGGCTCCAAAATATTTCAAGTTCACCCAACAGGCCCAGAGAATAAAAAGTAAATGGAGGAGGATTCCTGCCAGGGAGCACACATGGGAAGGCCAGTGTCTCTGCTGCTGCCCATTCTGACAGGTCTCCCTCTGCTGTATCGTAAACATCCTCCCCACTCGCCATATGTCACACATACCCTCCCTGGACTCACCAACACAATTATGCTGGGCCTCAGCACAGCCAGGGGACAACATCACTTTCCCATCAGTTCAGTGCTGTTGTCAGTGGCTGGGGAGATGAGTGACCCCCAGCTAGTTCTGTCACAGCCAGCAGAGTGGGAACAGGGTTGAGTCCAGTTGCTCAAGGCAAGACAAGTGGAAACACAAAGGTAGCAAGAGCAGCACTGGTGTGAAAAATATTTAAACATGTAGGATATTGTAGAAGTGACCTCTTTTGCTGTGGTGATCCTACTTCAGCACTGGCTAGTGCCACAAAAACAAGTGAAGGTGTGTGTTGTCTGCTGGTAGGACAGCACATGAGCACTGACCTAAGCAGCCCCTCCGGTAGGGCTCAGGCAGCAGGATCCACAGCTCAGGTTTGGTGTCCCACTGTGCAGACTCATCAGCAAAGCCCACATCAATCTAAGCAAATTTACACAGGGAGAGGGTCCTGCAGCAAGTATATATTTTGTATAAGGGTTTTGTGCCAAGGAATAAGATGCAGGAAGGGGGAGGCGGGTCCCTCACACACACCCCACCTGCAGCAGCAGCCTGGTAGGAAGCAGGCACCAGCGAGCATGCAGGCCTCAGGACAGGCCCTGAGCACGTCCAGTGATGCCTGCAAAGATGTGTTAAAAGCAGCCTGATTTCCAAGCCTGGCCGTACCCCTGTGGATTTCCTTCAAGGAAGGAAAGTGACTAGCAAGCCCATAGCTGCCCATTAATGTGACGTCCTGGCTGCACATTTCTCAGGACTGTGCTGCCACCCCTCAGCACTTCAGGGTGCCATGGCTGAGTGTGACTCCACCACTGCCATGAAGTGAGTGTCTGCTGGCATGGCAGAAACTCACCGATCAGCCACAGAGCTACATCTGGTGCTGGAGGTAGTGTAGGTGTCTCGCTCATCCTAGGCTGATGTTCCCAGCCAGGCTGGTGAGCAAACAGAGGTTTATTGCCTCCAGTCAGGGAGGATGGATGCTCAGGCCTGCCCAGCATTGTGCTAAGCCATGTAATTATGTGCTCCTCGAACCATGCAGGTCAGGCTGATAAGAGCCAGGGAGAACTACAAGGGATTTTGAGGAGAGTTAATACAAATAAAACAGGTAATCTTTAGGGGAATTGCAAACAAGGCTTGTCTTTCTCTACCTGGATAGTTACTGCTGACACCAAGAAACTACCCTAGCAAAGAGCTCCCATAAGACATTGGAGGGATGTGATGGAAACCCCACCATTTGAGATGTGATTGACTGGACAAAACATTGAAAATATGACGGCTCCAAAGCTGCCAGAAAAATACATCAGAACTGATCTCATCTATGACAAGTGTATTATGTACTTATGGATGGATCTATACAATACCCCACATCTGACCTGGGGTCACAGGCATAAAACAGTGGGAGTCACTATAAACACTTATAATTATTTGGGAAATTCTTCTCTTCCTTCCATTCATTAAAGAATACTATTTTGTTTCTCTTTCCACTACTTTACTCACAAAGAATTTGAACCTCAGCAGATTAGGGCTTGCAGAACTTTGTGGGGTTTGGAAAAGACTTTAAAATTCAAGCCACTTACTGGAGGAATCTGCTCTGCTAAGATGTGGAGAAAATGTGCTCCTTATCCTTGGGAATCGCTTCTATATCTCATTGGTGTGCAAACAATAAACAACACTAAGGGTGATGTTTCTGACAGTCCTTGCAGCCTCATGAGCAGGATTTATGCCGTGTGCCTGTTACACATTGCTGTCACAGTCCTGTTGCTTCATGTGCAATTATACTCAATCTTGGGAAGGTGCACCTGGCATTTTCGCCAAACACTGCTCTGTGCAGAGGCCATATGAAGATGATGCTGTGTGAAGGGATAGAGAACTTTTTTCATCTGTTCCCTGCCCCAGTTACAAGCATTTCCTGGGGCAGAGGCCAGACGTACTGGGAAGAAGGGCTCAGGCAGTCCAGTTAGCCTAGCTGGTAGGCTTGGACACCTTGGCAAATAGAAAATAACTAACGCCCAGAATTTGTTTAACTCAGCATGTTTTAACCTGTTTGGGTGTCAGCTCTGGAGTCTGACCTTGGGTGCTCCCAGCCCTCATGAGAACACCACGCTCTTTCTGCAGTGGTGCCCTCAGGTGCAAGAGCCCAGGGCTGAGGTGGCCTGCAAAGAGGCAGGTGGGCTTTCCTCAGCCCTTCCTCAACCACTTCACCCTTGCACTCACAGAGGCAGGAAGGTTGTTGCCAGTCAAATCTTCAGGCACTGCAGCAGCTGGGGCTGGACTGCCTTGACCTAGACTTTATGCCATCCATTTCTCCTCCACTGGGAAATGGCTCTCTGAGGCCTTCGACTGCTGCAGCTTGCCCAGGCTGCAGTGCTGATTATTGGAGCTGGCATGGGTTCAAGAAGGGACTATGCTATTTTATTGTGCCCATGCTGGTTTCCTGAAGCCTGCCCCAGAGGCTAGGAGGACAGATGGATAGGGAAGTGGTAGGTGGACATGGTTCTCCATATCCCTGCAGCATGGCGGAGGGGCTCCCGTTCCCAAGGGTGTTGCAGCCAAAGCGCCAGTCTCCAATGGGAAGGGCATTTTGCTTGCACTTGGCAAGTGGCTGTGTAGGGGAATACATCACTATAAAAGGGGGAGAGGATGTTTTCCTTGGCTTGGCTGGGGAGGGCTGGAAGCAGGATTGGGAAGAAATCCTCCTGACAGGCAGAAAAGTAGGCAAGGGAGGGAGATAGGAAAACTAGGAAAGTTCAAACAGGAAGGCAGCTTCAACAGGCAAGCAGCATAACAGAGGTCACCTGTTATGTGAAAAACATAACAGGTTGGAAAAGCTCCAGGAAAGTTCCCACTTATTCAAGAACGGGTTGAGTCAAAGTCTATTAGGAAATTAATCTGGTGGGCTGAGTGGGAGGTGCCTGCCTCCATTGTGCCCTCAAAAATACTTAGGACAGTGTCTCACAGCTACTGTCCTGAAAGGCCAAGAAACCCATTGCAAATTGCTGTATAATCCCCAGGACAGCAGTGCCCTCAGCCAGGAGTGATTTGTCAGCAGGCAGACAGGGAATGGTGGTAACAGGAGCCACAGACTCCTCCCTAATTCAGGAGGGGAGATTTTTCCCAGCAGGATCTTGACAAACCCAGCAAACAACCCAACAGCACACCACTGAGGCCGTGTCAGTCTGCAGTTTCCCATCCCACACTCTCACACCTTGGAGACAAAGCCCTCATCTTTTGTGGGTGTTTTCTCAGCCCTGACCAGGTAAAACCTGAGGGACACATGAGATGGACCTGTTAAGTCCATTGCTGGGAGGAAAGCGGCTGCATCCATGAGACAGAGAAGGAGGGCTGAGGCTATAACAGCTCATCCCATGAACATCACTGCAAATACCACACCAGAGGATTAAGGTCTCCATTAGATGGTTTCCCAAGGCTTTACAGATCAGCTATAAAGCTGTTGGCATCATCAGAACAAAGTTGTGGCATCATTTTTCCTCTGCAGATTTGCCTCAGCCATTTCTCAGCCTGCACCCTGCTCAAGAACTGAGCACCTGAGCACATTTGAGCACCGCATGGCCAAAAAAAACTTACGCGTGCAAGGAGAAATAGAGAAGAATGCAGCGCAGGATTGGCATTACCGAGCTGTCTTGTGCCTCTGGGATTGCTCCGTGCTGAAAGAAGACAATAAATAAGAGTGACTGATGGCGGTAGCAGCATGCCCTGTGCAGAGGGCTCTGTGGAGGATGCCAGTGGGATCGGCAGGCACAGGGTCCTGAAGGCAGGAGGGTGGCTTGGGGTGCCCAGGTGGCTTCCAGCCCCACACTCTGTGGGCAGGCAGTACCGCCTCCCACGGAAGCAAATTAATGCCTCCCCTCCCTCCCTCTCTCTCTGCTTCCCACCCGCTCCTCACACCACCTCAGTGGCCACTGGGGAGAGAGCCCGAGGGGCGCCCGGTGGCTCAGGGACACAGGTGCCTGTCACCTGCTCCCGGAGCCAGCTGGGGTAGAGGAGGATGGGGCCAGCAACCTGGTCTCCCTCATCCCCTTCTCCTGCCTGACTGGGGGAGGCTCTGAACTCTGCAAGAGGGGAAGTCAGTTTCTAAAAACCACAGCCATTTGCAAGGCTGTCGGGTGGAGTATTTGAAATTGCTTCAAATCGTTTTTTAAAATGGGGAGGGGAGGGGAGGGGAGGGGGTNGCTGGGAGTGTGGCCACAGAGCAAACGGGACCAGGAGCTTGTGGTGGGGATGGGCTTCAGCCAAAAAATCCAGCTCCAGATCTGAAATTGGAGTGTTCCTCAGAGGAGGGGCTCAGGCTTGGCCCAGGGACAAACCCATAGCTCTGCACCTCTGTGTCTGGATGTGACTGGTGACATCTGTGCTTGCTGCAGAGGTGGCATCTGACTGCCCTCAACTTGCCCTGGTGCATCTATTTCTGGCAAGGGGGAAACAGCTAGATTATGGATAGTAGATCAGATTAAGTTTTGATTCTTATTCATTTGTGTAAGAACAATCCTTAAAAGCCATTATTAACCTCTTTACCTTTAATTACCCAGCCAATTGCTGGGCATCCTGGCAGTCCTGCTTTTACCAGGCGACCTGGGTGAACCTGAATACGGATAGGGGCAGCACTGCGTGGGCTGCCGCTGTTTGTTGGGAAGCAGAGCTACAGCGAGGTGTGTCAGGGCACTCACCTTTCTCTGTAACAAATACAGGGCAGCAAGGAGAGGCCAGGGCACCCCCACCTGTGCCGTGCAGACACAGCCGCATGGGAGAGCCGGGTGGCTGCTGCCACTGTCGCTCCTTTTGAGCCCCGTGTTCAGTTTCTCCAAAGGAGGACGGAAGGAAGCAACAAATGGGAAGGAAATGGGCCTGCTTGTGAAATCCAAAACCGGATCGGTAAGAAAAACATCATAAATTATGGATTCCCTGGAGCCGCCGGCAGCCTGTCACTGTGCATGATCTGTCTCCATTGTACTTTTCTGTGTGGGTGAAACTGTTGTAAACTAACACAGGGTGAGCTTTTTCTGCCGAGGATCGCTGCCCGCTGCTGGAAGAGCCCTCTGCCTTCCAGCACAAACAGGCCATTGCAAACCAAATGTTTCGTGTAACCGATAGCGGCCCCAGCGGATAGGCAAGCCCTTGAAGAGGGTGAAGGGGAATGAGGCTTTCAGCTGATCCTGCTCACTGGAGCTTAGCACCGGTGGACGCGCCAGCTGCAAGGACGGGGACGAGCAGCCTGGGCCAGCACAAGGCTGCCCATTGTTCCCCAATACGCTGCTGGAAAAGACAACCGGATAAGGGGAGACGAGTGGCAGCGCTGCAGTGCAGGACACCCATGCTGGGGAGCCAAGGGGCTGTGTCCTGACCCCCCGCTTCGGCTCCCAGGGGCGGTGTGGAGGGCGCATGGGGAGCATCCAGTGTATGGTCCTCCCAGAGCAGCAGGGGTTTGGGGTTGTGGGGAGGGGGATTTTCAGTCCCCCAGCTGCACCAGCCTGTCTTGGATACCAGATGCAAGCGGGTAGAGGGAGGAGGGGAATGGGAGCAGAGAACGAACTCAAGGTCAAATAGCGAGGGGAGGGGAAGGAAGAGGAGGTGGCGGGGAGGGGAGGAAGGGTGTCCCCCACGCGGGTGGAGAATCGCTCTTTATCCACCCTCCTTCCCCCTTTCCACACGCCAACCACAGAGGCAGCCTCTCATCAGGATATTTATGAACACACGCACAAATGGGAGGCTGAGGGGAGGCAAAAAAAAAAAAACAAAAACAAACCACCAAAACAAAGTGCCTGTCCTGATCTTATCTGAAGAGAGATGTGGCCAGGAAATCCATGACTAACAGCAGTCCCTGAAGTGTCCAGCAGCCCTGAAGACTGAGAAAATGGCATTTGCAAGAAGGAGCAGCAGGGAGGCAAAAGAGCAAGAGCAGCAGAGTTATGGCTCCAGCCTCCCTGTAAATGCTTCTCTCAGCAAGCAATTAGCTCGAGACATTTTAGACAGAATATGTCAAGAATACATCTCTCCAGCCTGTATGTGCACTTGCAGCCTGCAGCTCCCACACTGCACCCAGCTTAGACACAACCCAACACAAGCAAAATGCACCAGCACTGTAATTTATAAACACCACCACAAGGAAAAGCCCTGCAGACTCAAAGGCCTTTGCCCACGGGCAGCTCAACTGCACTGTAACTGCAACACATCCTATCAATAAATTATCACCTTAGAAACAAGTCCTACCATCAACCAGAGTCTCAGAAAACACACTTTAAATGCAAATTTTAAATGGCCTTCNTTGATTTGTTTTTTGGAGGGGGGGGGGGGGGGGGGAGGGGAGGGGAGGGGTTCTCCAGGTTCAGCAAACTGCACTGGCAGGAGTTGGACCAACTTGCCAAGGCCACATGGTGACATCACCACAGCGATTTGCACCCTCTGACATCCCCTGGGCTGCAGGGCCCCCACCGCCCTCAAAGCTGTGTCACTTCTGACAGTGCCCCGGTACGGGAGCAAACGGCTTCCTGTCCCTGTAATCCATGGTGGGCTTGGAAACCAACACCTCATGGGCACTTCCCCTGGCCTCCTGCTTCTCGCAGGACACTTCAGCTCCCTTCCCTTGAAATCGAGTTAAGGGAGGCCTGGGCTCTTCCTTCTGCACAGATGAGGTGGGGGGTGCTGCGGGGGAGGGGTTGCTATAATTGGATCACTCACTGTGTGACTAATCACAGTGCCGGTAACCACAGTGACTGTGGTTTTAACCTTACTTGGTCATTCCCAAGCCACCGGATGACCCAGCCATCTGCAGGCAGCCGTGGCGTGGGGCCGGGGCACACACCCCACACCCTCACTGCCAGCCCGTGCGTGGGTGGGGCGGGGGCGGCGGGACATCGGCACCCGCCCTTTTGCCATCTCTGTGCTGGTGGCCTTCTGGACAGGTGTGGGTAGGCTGGGAGTGTGGCCACAGAGCAGACGGGACCAGGAGCTTGTGGTGGGGATGGGCTTCAGCCAAAAAATCCAGCTCCAGATCTGAAATTGGAGTGTTCCTCAGAGGAGGGGCTCAGGCTTGGCCCAGGGACAAACCCATAGCTCTGCACCTCTGTGTCTGGATGTGACTGGTGACATCTGTGCTTGCTGCAGAGGTGGCATCTGACTGCCCTCAACTTGCCCTGGTGCATCTATTTCTGGCAAGGGGGAAACAGCTAGATTATGGATAGTAGATCAGATTAAGTTTTGATTCTTATTCATTTGTGTAAGAACAATCCTTAAAAGCCATTATTAACCTCTTTATCTTTAATTACCCAGCCAATTGCTGGGCATCCTGGCAGCCCTGCTTTTACCAGGCGACCTGGGTGAACCTGAATACGGATAGGGGCAGCACTGCGTGGGCTGCCGCTGTTTGTTGGGAAGCAGAGCTACAGCGAGGTGTGTCAGGGCACTCACCTTTCTCTGTAACAAATACAGGGCAGCAAGGAGAGGCCAGGGCACCCCCACCTGTGCCGTGCAGACACAGCCGCATGGGAGAGCCGGGTGGCTGCTGCCACTGTCGCTCCTTTTGAGCCCCGTGTTCAGTTTCTCCAAAGGAGGACGGAAGGAAGCAACAAATGGGAAGGAAATGGGCCTGCTTGTGAAATCCAAAACCGGATCGGTAAGAAAAACATCATAAATTATGGATTCCCTGGAGCCGCCGGCAGCCTGTCACTGTGCATGATCTGTCTCCATTGTACTTTTCTGTGTGGGTGAAACTGTTGTAAACTAACACAGGGTGAGCTTTTTCTGCCGAGGATCGCTGCCCGCTGCTGGAAGAGCCCTCTGCCTTCCAGCACAAACAGGCCATTGCAAACCAAATGTTTCGTGTAACCGATAGCGGCCCCAGCGGATAGGCAAGCCCTTGAAGAGGGTGAAGGGGAATGAGGCTTTCAGCTGATCCTGCTCACTGGAGCTTAGCACCGGTGGACGCGCCAGCTGCAAGGACGGGGACGAGCAGCCTGGGCCAGCACAAGGCTGCCCATTGTTCCCCAATACGCTGCTGGAAAAGACAACCGGATAAGGGGAGACGAGTGGCAGCGCTGCAGTGCAGGACACCCATGCTGGGGAGCCAAGGGGCTGTGTCCTGACCCCCCGCTTCGGCTCCCAGGGGCGGTGTGGAGGGCGCATGGGGAGCATCCAGTGTATGGTCCTCCCAGAGCAGCAGGGGTTAGGGGTTGTGGGGAGGGGGATTTTCAGTCCCCCAGCTGCACCAGCCTGTCTTGGATACCAGATGCAAGCGGGTANAAAAAAACAAAAACAAACCACCATCAACAACCACCCAACCCTATTTTGCTCATTCTGTCTCTTCAAAGAGCAGATGTGCTGTGGCCTGCAAACTGAGAAGGACACTCCCTTGCTGTTAGCTAATTTAGGCTGACATGTTAGGGTTTTGTGGTTCGAAACAAGAAGTTTAGTAATCAGCCACTAACATTAACCAACACCTCTCACACAACCGCCTGCGCTGGGCTCCAGCATCCTTATACGTAGTGGGGAGAAAAAAAATTTTTTTTTTTTTCCTTTGCGTAAGACAGTGCTGTGGTACTGCTGGCAAGTCCCTGGCCACAGGAGCTGATCCAGCAGCCTGCTCTCACAGAAGCCCAAAGAGCAGCAGTGGCAAGGAAAAGGCTGTCACATTGCCCTGGTGCTCGCCAAATGTGTGCCACCCCCACAGATTCAAAGAAATAAGTCTTTCTAGCAGGTTTATATAATTTTAAGGGGTCCTGTCTCTCCTTTTAAGCCACTTTCCTGCTTATTTTCTCTATTTCTGGCCATAGTTCAGCAGCTCATCAGAAGGTGGGCTAGTCCCTCATTGAAGATTCAAATGCGTTTCTCTGCCAAATTGACCTGCTGTTATCCCCCCTTTCAGCTACTGTAACCAACACCACACAAACAATGAATTATGAGATTAGAGTTACAGAAAAATGGCCTCATTCTGCAGATGTTGTGTCTGGAACTGGCTGCTGCAGACTCATGTTTGTTGTGTCATCTTCTTCGCCTCTCTCCCCTCCTCCTCCTCCTCACAGTCCCACCTTCACCAGGTGATGGTGGGAGCCAGGGACCCTGTTATGCAAAGAGTTAATTAGCATCTTCCAACTATGATACACTCCCCCAAAAAAGAAGGAAAAAGAGGGGAAATGAGTGAGAGAGGAAAACATCATCGATAAGAGAATAGCCATTGTACAGACAGACAAGCAAATAATTGAACTGGAATTTAAAAAGCCATAGCAGAATTATTTTAGGCGACACTGGAGTTTCACATGGAAGCTGCATGGTGGGGACAGCACAATGCAGGGAGGCTGGAGAGGGCACACAGGGCTCCTTTGTTGTGTGGGTGTGTTTTGGGAGAGGTGGGGGATGTGTGTGTGAGTGCACACATGTGTGTGTGGGGGTGTCACACGTGTGGGGGGGGTGTCACACACGTGTGTTGGAGCTGGCACGCTGCCATTGGTGGCTCTGCATCGCCGCACCCAGTACCTGGGGACTGAAAGCCCCATGCCACGGCAGCATCAGAATACAGCCCTGCAGCCTCCAAAGTGCATTGCTACCTGAGGAGCTTCAGTGCTCTGGTTGGTTTTTTTGGGATATTTTTTTTCCCCACAGTGGATCCAAATTTTCAGGTTAAAAAGTAGTGCTTTTAAAGGACGTCTGGGGACAAGAAAATACAACAAAATAAAACAAACAGCTTAAAGTCCCGATGCTGCTGAGAGTTTTGCTGTTGACTACAGCTGGGAAAGGAATTTGCCCAGGAAGCCAGTGACTGATGTGGATTGAGCCTGGCAGATATACTTCATCATTCTTCTTTTTCCCACTATGCAAGGATTACACAGCTCAATAATTATATCTTGTGTGCAATTTTTAATGCACATTAGGGAGTGATGAATGGAAATAAAAGCTTCCTGCATTCCGAAGGACCAAAGTTATGCTCTTGGTTAGTGGTGGGACAGCTTTGTTTCAAAGTCAGTTGGAGCTATTTGTCAATTTCATCAAATTTTAGGGGAATAGCTTTGACAAATAAAACAAAAATTCACCAGCATTTAATTTGGAGTTTTCAAATGAAAGTATTTACAATTTTCGAAATGAAAAAAACTCAATTCTGTGTTTTAACATTATGTTTCACTTGGAAAATTATTTATGTTTAAGGACTTTACAAGTCAAAACAAAATGAAACTATCTTATTTGGAGTAAAATTAATCTCTACTTATTTCCTGTGTTGCTCAGCATTTTTCCCAGTTCAGTAAAATATTTTTTGTTTTTGTTGTTGTTGTTGTTAAATTTATGTAAGACAGAGCGATGGGTGCTGCAGCCCAGCTGGCTCTCTCCCCCAAATCAGAAGGAGGTGTCATTGCAGGGGAAGGTAATTGTCCACATGGTGACAATAACTGTGAGTTCATCAGGACGCAGCCAGGTATCCCTATGAAATCACAGGTCAGGCACCATGGAAGTGAGGTAAGTGCAGTGAGGCCAGGAGAGGGAGGGGGGCCACCAAACCTCTCCCTCCTCCACTGCTCACAACCCAGCCTGAGTGTCCCAGCCTGCATGGAACATCCCCTCTGCCTCTCCAGAAAGAGCCTGGAGGTCATCTTGCACCAGGAAGCTGGGAGTTTCTGCACTGAAGAGCAGATGGCTCCTTGCCCCAAAGTGAGGCAGTCCCATGTCCTCCAGAGAAGACGCAAGTGTGTCTCTGAATTGCCTCGGGTTGCATCCATCCTTCCGCTGCCCCCCACGGGCACTCTCTCTGGCGCGCTGTGGTGCTGCCGTGTACCTTTTTAGTAACTGGGACTGCTGTGACACTCCAGAGGATGAGAAAGCACAAGACAGGGACAGGAAAGCGGCGGCAAGAAGAAGCCCCACGGAGATGCTGCATCTGCTCCATCCTTTTCTTTTCTGCTGGTGTTTTAATCTCTCGGCTAAAATGAACAGCAAGTTGCAGGATTTGGCTTGATCTTTTGTGTTTTCTGCAGATTTCTCAGCCTGTCATCACATCCTGTTGTGCTCCAGGCAATGCGTACTTCTGGGCTTTGTTTGACACCAGGCTGCACAGGCTGGAGCTATAGGTAGGCTATAGGTGGGCTCCGGTACATTAAAAATAGGTAGCGTTCCTTGAGGAGAAACACACTTTCCTGAGAAGCTGCAGTCCTGTTAGGCAGCAGGTTCAAGATCCTCTTCTCCCCATGTCTCTGATCTCAACTTCTCAACAGCATCAGTTCTCTTTCCACCCAATGCTTTTGCCCATTGTTTTTATTTCCATTTTTTTAAGACAAACTCATATTGACGTTCTCATCCCAGTCCTGTGCTGGTAAGACAGGTTATAAGCATCAGCCTCCCTATTAGCAAATTCAACTAATAATATGACAAAGCAACATTTGATAAACACCAGTTATTAAGACCCAACAGTGACAGAAAAGGACATTAGATTCCAGCAGCCTGAGGTCCTTATCCCCTCTTTAGTTCCTTTGTCTGTATTTGGAGCAAGTGTTTTCTCCTGTGCCAGTGAGAGGTTTTGTATCCTCCAGTCCCTTTGCCCTGGACATTTCAGTAGAGCTTAAGCTTATGTATTTCAGTGGAGTTTGAAATGATGCTCAGAGGCAGCCCAGGAGAAAAAGATGAGGAGAAAAAAAATTAGAAAGGTGCTCAGGAACTGGATATGTTCACAGTTGTATGGTAGTTATTCCCCAGCCCATCAATCTGGTGTTGCCATGTCTATACAAAAAGAATTACTTCTGTTTTCTTGGAATTTGGATTTTCCACAGGGATTTATGGGGTTGTGCTATGGCTGAACAAAATCTATTTGGTTTCATTTGAAATATTCAGGTCAAATGGCTGCATTTGGTTAAATCCCTCTATAAGAATCAAAAGGGAGGCTGGATTTCTGGTTACTTTCCTGCTTTTTTTCCCTCCCCCACCCCTTCAAACAACAAGTCGCTCATGAGGAAAGCTCGAGCAAGAAAACCTAGAATTAATTTGAGAAAGTTACAGGGAACGATAAAAAGGTCTAGTAATGGAAATTGCATTAACTTGAGTGCTCAAATCCACTATTAATCGCAATCCCCAAGCTAAGAAGCCACCATTTGGTGCTACGATCCTCTCAGCAATACCCACTGATAGGTCAGAGGGGTCACTCCCAGCAAGGGGACCATTGTGGTCACAAGTGTTTTGGCTGGATGGTGCCAGGACTGCCGTGCCATCACCTCGACTCCGTCTGTTTTGTGCTGTAGCTGTTTTCCTTCATTCAGGTAATATATGAGCATTCAGGCACCTGGCAGCGTCCATTGCATGATTTTAATCTATTTTTTTTTTAAAACTGCATTTGAGTTACAGCTTTAGCCTTTGCAGCAGCATCTTTTTTAACCCTTTTCAGAATCACCCCATGGCTCACACGTGGCATCTCTGCTATTTGGTATTCTGTCTCTTGGTTGCTACCCATATGCATTTTAATCTCTCACTGCTCATATTGTCCTTATATAGATGCCATACCAAACTCCTCCCCATCAGCTACAGCAGTGAACACCTGTTCTCACATAATTAACTTTATGTGCTTAAATTCTTCAAGAATATCACTCCTGTCCTGTAGCACTGCTGTGTGTTGAACCCTGATGGATAATCTGTAAAATCTGCAAAATAGCTTCGGGTGTAATACGAAGGATTCTCCATCCAGATTCACTTGCTTGTTCCCAAACATCCCATTTTAATTTGTAATATATATGCTTATCTGTTTGGGAATGTTTATTAAGTATCTGGGGGGG
>VWZV01000361.1:312817-426387 GCA_013397155.1 Irena cyanogastra | reverse complement strand
GGGGGGGGGGGGGGGGGTGGAATCCCTGTTTATCCATCCATTATTCTTCCAGCTCAACTGGTGGTAAATCAACAGCTTTAATAAAGTGTTGTATTTTCCAAATGAACAAAAACCACTTCAGGACTCCTGGAGGACAGCACGAGAGTCTTTCCAAATCTCCATACAGCCAGCATCAACTTCATCACCTTCAAGGCTCCCGATTTCTTTTTTACTTGGGTGGCAATTTGCACAGGAACACCTTGATGTGCAGCCTAGTTCTCACTGTCCCTCATCCGGCATATCTGCTTCCCGTCAGCAGCAGTATCACAGATCCTGGGGCCAGCCCCCCTCCCTCCCTCCCTCTTTCCCGAGCCTTCCCCAGGAGGTGCCGAGTGGGCTCTCTCCACGTGATGGGAGCAGCTGCACTCCTGCTCAGCCCCCCCTCGCTCCCCCTGTGTTGCAGCTGCAGCCCATCCTGCCTACAAAGGATGAGGAGCTAACTTTTTGTGGCATATGCTGTTACAGTCGGCTTTGCTGCATCTTTTGTCTGGATTTGTTGTCTTCAAAATAGCTGAAGCCCCTTTGCTTTCTCAGCATTCACTGAGCCTGAGCATTCAGCCAGCACACGCATTAATATTTTGTCTTTGTAAGCACTCGTGGCTGCTGTGAATGCGGCCAGGAGTTATTAGATCTAGGACATCCTGGCACTCTCTTCCTTTCTCTCACATCACAAACTGGTGCTTCCTGCTCAGAGTCTGACCTCAGTTAGCCACCTGCTTGACTATCAGGCCATCCCGTCCCATCCCATCCCATCCCATCCCATCCCATCCCATCCCATCCCATCCCCTAGGTCGTCACCAGCGGCTTGCACCTTCACCTTTGCTGTGCTGGGGTCCCTGCTCAGCCCTCCAGACCTATGTGATGATTAGTGACCCAAGACCCTTCCCTTCCCAGCATCTCCCTGAGCTTTGCCTTTGCAGTGTGTTGCAAAAACTCCAAGGTTAGCAAGAGCAAACCTTTTTTCCTCTCCTTCTGTCTGCAATGCTCCCCGAAAGGTTTAGGAAGATTTGCTCAAGAATTATTTAGGAACGACAGATGCGCCTTCTTCGCAGCCTGATGTGCAGGGAGGTTTGCCCATGATGTAAGGGTCACCTTTACAAAGAGGAGTGGTGCTGGCAGCCCTCTGGCATGTTCAATAACGTATGTGCCTCCCAGGGTTTTGGGCACGTGGGTGTCACAGCGCTCACCAGGAGCCCTAAAAGCAGCACACCACCTGAGTTGCGCACACAGGGGGTTTTGGAAAGCTTCCACAGCCACAAAACTCACTGTGACTCCTGGTGAGAGTATCTGCAAATGTGATCCCAAATTCTCTGTACTCTCAAGTATTTTTTAGAGTACATAGAAAAATACTGTCCTTTTCTAAACTTCTGCAGTATTCCAAAATGCAACTCTTGCTTTTGTCAGATCTGTCTTTAAAGCCAGAGGGGGTGGGAAGGCTTCCTTACACCCACAGACAAATGTGGCTCATGCGTAGGAAAAGAGAGACTTTACAAAATAACACCAAAACACCTCATGTGGTGTTGTCACATATGAGAATACAAACACAGCTTTGGTGCAAAACTGTTTTATGCCAGGGAGTCTGGAAGTAGCTGGTGTAGATAAATGAGTTTCAGAGGCAGTTAAGTATGTGCATATTAGGTGAGAAGTCTTATGCTCAAGAGAACCTTAGGTGCTGCGTTACACACTTTAGCAGCTGCAAAAATCACAAATGTGCATTTAAAAACAGGAATTGGAGGAAACTATTTTTTTTTTCTTCAGCATGCATGGAGAAAATTTAATGTTTTTTACTTAAACTTTTTGTGATCTCGTTTATTCTGCGTACTCTGTGCATAATACCAGTCTTATTAACCTCTGCCTCCTGCACTCACCCATCAAGTACAATAAAATGGCTCCTCTGATGTCCTTGGTCTGCAGGGAGTTTCCAGAAATGGCATCTGTGCTGACATTGAAATAATCTGCAGTCTGAGGCAAGTATGCAAGCTATTGACGAGGCTGCCTGGCAGTGGCGGTCAGCTCTGTGAACTGCTCTGTTCTTGTTTACTTAAAATCCTTTTCCTTCCTCTCTTTATTTGAGAACACAGTATGGCATGCCACAATGCTATCTCATTGCAGTCCCACACTCAGAAGGGCTGGCCAGGGACTGTGGCCCGATATTCACAGTGTCACAGAGGATTCATTGCTCTCTGCTCCTCCACCAGAAGCTGAGGGCTTTCCAGTGCCTCTGAAAATCCGGTTTCTGCTCTTGGTCTCCTGGCATCAGTCCCACAGCAGGGTCACAGTGAGAGCAGATTATACCCACCACATGACAGGAGTCAATTCCTACTGACTCCAGGTAGCCGGCGCTGCCACCGTTTCAATCAGTGTGCTGGTAATTAAAAATTGGTCAAGATCCAGCCACTTCCACCTGATACATTGGGCAAAAGTGTCTGGATGAGATGGACGAAGGGGTCCCGAGGCACAGATGGCTTTTCACAGGTCCCGCACAGCCTCCGCAGGGAGCTGGAGCCCTGTGGAGGCTGTGCACAGCTCAGCCTGTCTCTTCCAACAGCCTGCAGGGCAGGAATGAACCCAAAAAAATGCACACTGGGGACCGCACCACAGTGGGGGACTGCATGGACTAGAGCAGAGCAGGACACAAACAGGCATGTAGGAAGCAGCAAAAAGTCATGGGGCTGAATTTGGCCATCCTTCAGTTGATACAGACCGCAGGAAGAACAGCTCTATCTCATGGTAACTCCCTGCACTTTTCAGTACTACAATAAACATGTATTTATACAAAGACATCAGCATGAGACTTTTCTCTGATAGCACTTGTAGTCTGCTGTGGCTGAGAAATACAGAGCATAAAGTTAAACCCCTGGAAGCATCATTAACAAGCCGTAGTATCTGGCCTCTCCACACACCCCTGACTGCTCCCCAGTTATCCCTTACAGAAAGAGGTACAAAACCAGAACAGAGAGCCACTGTTGCCCAGACCCTGTACAGCCACTTCCAGCCTGTCAAAAACCATGGCTCAGTCACTGCATATTGAGATAAACCTGGTGCTCCAGCTTTGAGTGTTTGATCTTCAGTGGGTTTGCAAAGAGAGAAAGAAGAAAAAGGTTAATCACAAACAGCTGATAGAGAAGTTGCTGGTCAGATAGAAAAATGGCAGCTTCCCCTGTAACCACATACCTCCCAGAAAGGGAGCTTTCACCAGAAAGCAGTTGCCTCCCCATTTCAGGAAATGGCTGCATGACAGGTATTTCCAGAGAGATGAGCAGATTAAACTAGTTTTCCATTTAACTTGAACATTGTCTCATTAGGGATACCAAGGAAGGATATTCCTTGGTAGGAGCTCACAGCTCTAGTGGGTGTTTATAACACGTGCTGTGTGATTTTTCCAGCTAAGCTGCAATTTCAGTTTCTACCCTGAGGGTTACACCCAGAGAAGTTAAAAGGGATGCTGAAAGGTCTCTAAGTACCGAATGTCTGTGTGTTTCCCCTGGATCTCATCCCCTTTTTGCATAGACTCATACGCCTCTGGGTAGACGCAGCAGCCTGGCCTCTTAGCTCCTTCCATTAGCTCTTGGCTCAGCCAGCCTGGCCAAACCTGTGCCGGATGGCATGCCAGTGCTGTCTTCTTTACCATGAAACCTTTCACCAGTGCCTGTGCCAGGGCCTCTTCTCCGTTATATCCTTTGGGGAAATGGTGACAATTGGAGCTTAGTGGCCTTAAAAAGTGAGGGTCACCCTTGTTCCCAACACGGTGCCCAGCTCCCAGCATTAGCTGGTCCACTGCCCCATAAGGACTCGGGCTGGTTGCACAGGACACCCACCAAGGAGGTTTTGGTACCGCTGCCTCATTTCTCACCAGGCCACTCAGTCAGTACTGAAGGCCGAGGCTATCATGGAGGAGAGGGGGGCAAAGCTGGTCTCTGCTCACTCCGGTGCTCACTAAAAATCCTGTAATGAGGAGAAACCCTGGACTTTGCACCAGGCTCAAGCCTTTCCCGGTTCCATCTCAGTTTGCCTCTGAGATAGTCAGCACTGGGTGAAACAAAGAGTGAGCAAGAGCAGCTGCGGGAAGATTTCCAGAGAATAACTATTTCTATTATTTCCCAGCCTGACTGGAAGCATTCATGGGCTGTGAGGAGATGGTTACTCCCTCCACTGCCTCACTTATCTCAGCCGCTCTAGGTGGTGGTTGCAGCAAATGGCACGCTTGCGAGATAACAGCGGCTTTAAAGGGCTGCTGCCTCGCAGGGAAAGGGAGATGCTGACTCAGCTGCTGCAAAAATCAAGCAAAACATGGAAAAGGCACAAAAGTTTGTTCACAGCCTGAAGAGGAGAAAATAAGGGAGGGATTCTGAGAATAGGAAGACGCTGAATTCAGGGTGCATCCGCTGGCGAGGGGAGGGGGGAGGCCGGGCCAGCCAACAATGGAGCAAAACAAAACAACACAAAGGCAGGAAATGCAGAAGTTCAGGTTCACACCAAAGTTCAGGTTCACACAGTGTAGCTGGGGCAGCTGCCCCACGCACGGCACAAGTACAGCACCTCCTGTGGCCACTGCACCCCACGACATGGCTGTGCCTGCCTGGGGTTTTGGGGAGTCTGTCCCCAAACAATTTGGTGGTGTTGGTTTTGTTTTTGTTTTAAATAAGCATGTAACACCTAGTAAGAGCGCTGTGGAGCTAAGCTGGTGCGAAGGACACAGCATACAAAGAACCTTCACAAAGATGGTTTTATAGTACACTGGAGAAGCAGAGTATTTTATTCAAAGACAAAAATTATTAAAATGACAAAACAGTGGATGTCTCCTGTGACTTCCACTTTCTGAAGATTTGTTAACTCACTAGACAAGATTTGCAGTCCAGCTACTTTAGCTCTGGCGAAATGACCAGACTAGTGTAGAAGGTGAAGTGTACAATATTGTGCATATTCGATGCTCATATCTTTACAAGCATTTTGGGAGGTAACATTAAGTGCCAAAGTAGGGGCATATCAGCAGTTAATTTTCACTCACTACTAATTGTGTGGGGGGCTTTGCTATGATGTTCATAGTAAATAATATTTACAGAAGCCTCTTAACCAGAGAGTCTTCATAATTTTATTTCCATTGCAGAAACCAGCATCTCTGGATGCTGAGCAAGGCAGCAGAGAAATGGCTGCTGGCATAAGGGACAAAACCACATGAAGCTCGACTTGGTTAGCAGGTGTAGTCAGAACCAAAGATAAAATGGTTGATGTAGGCTTCCAAGCAAAACATATATGGGAACTGAACTCATCTGCATGGCTGGGGGCTGAGCTCTTGGCCCTTCAACACAGTGACAAGCCTGGTTCCCAGGGCCACGCTTTGTGAAACCTCTGCAGTCAGCTGAGAGGAAAGGACGCTGGATGCCCTCAGCCCACCGGGAACCACTCCTGCAGAGTGGCATCACCCTTGCTGCCAGAGAGGTGGGTTACAGCTCCCAGAGACTGGGCAGGGGAGGGCTGGTTTCCATCCCGGGGCTTCTCTCTGTCCTTTTGGAGATGCCGTTGCCAGTTTTTGGGGCCACATGCAGCTCGCAGCTGAGCCCCCCCGCCCGGCTTTGCTGCTGCCAGAGCAGCTGAGCTCATTAGCATGTAAAGGAAACGAAACTGCAGCTCCCGCTCTGCTTTGGGTTCAAACCAGGGGACCACAGAGCCACGCAGGAGACACACAGATCCCTGTGCATCTCAGAACCCCCTGGAAAAGCAGGAAGCTGTAACCATTTCTGATGGGGTGGCACTATTTGCCGGAGAGACCCTGGCAAGAGAGAGATGCTTTGCTCCCATTTGGCGTCCGCACTGCCGCTGGAAGAGGGAGGGCAGAGCCCTGTGGAGGGGACCTCTCACTGGAGCCAAGCCGCCAAAGTCCTCCGGGCAGCCGGGTGTCTTATCCAGTGCCTCTAAATCTCCACATAAATTTATGGCACTATATAAAAGTTTAAAAAGAAGGAAGAGGCTTCTGTTCTGTAAGGAAAGGAAGTGGTGGGGAAAGGAGTAGAGACAGGCTTAATTTGTGCAGTAGCCTGGAAAGAGTCCATAGGGAGTTTAAAAAGCAATTGTATTTTGGATCCTGAAATTAAGCAGCAAGCCGCTCACTGTTTGGCTGAGGGTGAAGTGGTCAAATGTCATGACATGTGAGGGAAAACAGCAGCTTTCCATCCCCTGTGGGAGTGCTGGAGTGAGGGGTTTGGATGGGGAGGGAGGGTTACCGCACCAGAGGAATAAAAAAACACCAGAAAAACAAACCAAACAAAAAACAGCAACAAAAAAAAAAAAAAAAAAAAAAAAAAAAAAAAAAAAAAAAAAAGGACAGGAAAGCATGGACGGAAATTTCAGCAGAAGGCCCAAGCCTGCCACAGTAGCAACAAACACAGAGGCTGTGGTGTGGCTGGAGAAAGGAAGAGGATGCATGGGGCAGAGGGGGAAGGGTGAGGGGGAAGGAGGGCTAGGGATTATAAACCACTGTCATCTTAATTTCATTCCCCAGGAAAATAAAAAAAACCTGTTTGTAGGCACTCAGATGAGAACAAGGAGATGAAATTCAGCCAAGACAGGTTTGTTAAGAACATATTGCATCAAATCAAATTAATTTCCTTGTGTGGTAAAGCAATAGGCTTTGTGGATATACTTGAGGTTAGCAAGGCTTTTGACAGAGTCTTCCAAGCATCTTCCTAAGCAATCTGGGGAAGCACGCCGTAAGTCGAACTCCTGCAACATGACAGAAAATCAAATTGGAAACTGTATGAAAAGATTTCATTTATAGTAAAAAGCAGATTCTTTGAGGTCTCTCCCACGACCTGGTACAAACAGCTTTCAGCAAGGAAGGGAGATTGTGCCTTCATGGAGACACTTAAAATGTTTTGAACAACAATGTTCATGTTTGTAAAAGGTTTTCATTCAAAATAATGCAGTGGAGAGGCATCCATGCAATCTGGTGAGAAGCAGAACAAGGCTGGAAACAAGGCAGAAACAAGACATGGAGGGGTGACCAGCCAGGGGACCACTGAGAGGACATTCTGGGAAACAGGATCCCAAGCTGAACACAAAATGACAGGACATCATGGCAAAAGAGGAGAGCTGGTTAATAGGAGGCGTGAATGGGAACAGCTGAAGCCCCGGATGAAACAACCTGGGTACAGGAACTGTCCTAGCCCAAACATGGAGCCAGTGCCAGGACGTGCCTTAAGACTGACTAAGGGAGCAGTCTGGAAGGGACAACCTGTATAGACAGACTGGGCCAACCATGGATCATTCTGAAGACAAAAAACTGAGGGGAAACACAGCTGATTTCCAAATTAGAAAATGCTGTTGCCCAAGAAAAGGGATTGTTTGGTTCTCTGTATTCACAGAGAACAAGAGCAACACAAACAGCAAAATCTACAGCAAGGAGAGTAAGGTAAAATGCAAGGGAAGCACAGCATGGTTTGTGGGACCTCTGTCTCTCAAGGTCTTTAAGAACAGGTTAAGTGAATATGAACAGAAGAGAATGAAGAGTGGTTGGCCCTCTTTTAAGAGATTGGATTGGTTAAACCTCCAAAGGCCCCTGCCAGGCCAATGAGAGGCCAATACACTTTGACACAGTAGTGAAACAAAATGGTTGAGCACAAGCCCTTCAATTATAACTCCAGGTATGCAGTCTAATAGCTCAATCAGATGGTTTAGGTTATTTTGTTTAGGACCTGGATGCTGTAAGACCAGAATCCATAGTCAGGATTAGTTTTACTACTACCTTCAATATGGCCGAATTTTCACCCTGGGATTCCATCTCCCTCCACCATCTCCTGCAACTCTCAATAAAATGTTTATATCACCCATTTTTATTGGCTTTTTCTCCACTCCCTGGTCAGTTGCTGTGTGAAATGCCTAAGAGAGCCTGGCCTTTTAAAGTCACACAAACACGTAAGGGCTCAAACAATTTTTCCTGTACCCACAGGAACCACTGCCTACACTCAGGTCGACATATCCTATTATCTTCATGTTTTGCTTTGCTGACATTTATGAATGCCATTGCTTAGTTAAAAAAAATATTGGGCTAAGAAAGCATGATATGGTGATGTTCATTACTGATATAACTTTTCCTTTCATTCATCATAGCCATAATTAATTTTCTAGCATGGATATAGGCTGAGATTTAAAGCCATCCTTGTGAAATGAATTAGCCCCTTTTCTCATCTTATTTGGAGTTCCCTATTGTGGATATACTCCAAGTGTAATAGAGAAGCAATTTATGAGAATGAAATCTCATCTGTGTCCTATTCCTTGCCCTCTCTCTGGTGATTTTATTATGCTGGGGTGCCTCTTGCCATTTGTTTAGAGGCCGGGCTGCATTTGTTATTATAAGTTCAACAGGTTGTTTTGCATACATTAATGCACAGCGGGGAGCAGAGACAGACCTTGGATGCGTGACTTCAAACAGCCAAAGCATGCAGTTGGGGTCTGTGGGTGAGGGGTGTTGCTGCATGTAACATTCTGCACCAAGAAAATCCTTAGTGAAGGCGCACAGTGGTCCAGGACTCAAATGCCACTAAGGCACAGATCAATTCCTGGAGGAAGAGGTGGACCCAGCAACTAGTGGGCATGAAGCCTGACCTGACCCTGGCACCAGCTCACCTCCTATTACGCCCAGTCGGGTGCGATCACACAGCTGAAAATGCAAAGATGGGATGGATCAACTGTTTTCATCCAAAGTCCGCTATTAGTGCATCTGGTAAGATTTAAAGACGTCTCTCTGAAATGAATTAGCCTCACTCCTCATCTTATTTGGAGTTCCCTGTTGTGAATATAATCACAGCAGTGTGTGGAGAAAGCTGCTGACTTCCCGGGGATGAGCAGTCAGCTTCAAGGGAGCTCAGGAAAGCTGCATGGAAGAAGCAAAGGCTTTTGCAAAGCAGTGCACTGCAGTGACAATTCTCTGAGCCCCTGCACAGGGACTCTGATGTCTGCAAGCAGCTACAGCTCCCCAGGCCTCAGCAGAAGAGCTCGTACCTTTGGCTTGTGTCAGAAAGTTCCAGTTCCCTTGGTAAACCAAGAGGTAACTATTCATTAGTTTTAAAAAGACCCATGGCATCAAATGCTGATTTCAAGCCTTTAGACAAAAACCATCTTGCATAGAAGAGCAGATCCTGGCAATCACAGGCACAAGGGTTGTCTTGCAGGAGGACATGTGGATGTAGCTGGATGCAGGGAGGAAACAACCATGGTCACCTGCAATGCCCCTATCAGTGGCTGGAACTGCTGCAAAGGGTAATGTTTTGTGACTGCCATGCTGAATTGAAAACAAAAATTAGCCTTGGTAACTTTTCACATGTTTTTTACCTTTGGAAAGTGGCTGCATTTGATTTTCCAGAAAACCAGCATATAGCTAATTAAAACTGCACATATCATCCTAACATCATATCCTCACTACTGAACTTCTAACCTGACATAAATACATTGCATACTATAACCTGTTTCTCCTGATTATTAACCTTGAACATGGCAACCTATAAATCATCAGTGAAACAGCTGGTGCTCAGCATTGCCCCAAAGGTGTATGATTACGATCATTTTATATATATCTTGCTATGCAGACATGAAAAATTCATTGAAGAGCTTGGTATTGTAAGACTTATTGTAATGAATTTTCTTTAAAACATAGATCATACTTAAAATAGGTGTCTGCTCATTATAATGTACCCATTTATATTTTCTTGAAATACTTGTGTGGAGCTTGGCTGATTTCTAAAATTTAAACGTAATTCCTAAACAAATTCAGAGTGGTCAGTTTGCCTGTACTTCAGGATGACATTTTCATTTTTAATTTAATGCCTTTATTTCTGTGAGGGTAAGAACTTCCACCTGCAAAAATATTGAGCGGATTACAGATTTTTTCCCCTGCAATTCTTGGCGTTACATACATCACTACTGGGATTCCAGCAGCTGCTGTTGGCATTTTAGCTGTGGGGATGGTAGTGGTAGACTCTCCTGAGGTTTGGTGCCAGCAAGCACAAGAATTGTACAATTTTAAGTCAGTAATAGAACCAAAGGGAATAAACATAACATAAAACAGGATATAAAGCCAGAACCTGAAAATAAACTTTTAAAAGCCACAAAATCTGATGGCCAGGAACTCAAGGAACACAGGGAGGTAGTCCAGAGGTAGCAGGTCATCTGGTGACATTTTGGTTGTCAGGACAGCATCCTCACCTTTTCCATCCTCCCAATAGCCACGTGCATAAACACAGCCTGTGTCAGCTAAAAATGTGCTCAGAGATTTAAGCTACCCAGCACCCATCTTGTGAGCACTGAGAAGCCTGTGCCACATGTTCCCATCCTACACACATTTTACAGAGAGGCTGTAACTGTTTGTGTCTAAACTTGAGTGGTTGTTGGCAGGTGACAGGAATCATGAGAGAGGCCCCGCATTTTGCTACTGATTCATACCATCAGTTTATCATCTTGCACAAGAAACCATTCTTTTCCACGAGATTATGAGAGGATTTTGTCACCTACGGCTCTCCTCCCTCCTGCAGCTGCTCAGCCAGAAACCCTGCCTAGGATGGGATGGTGGGAGAGCTGCTGTACTTCAGCCCTTCCCATGCATTTTGCTCAAGATAACAGTGTCAGTTGAGGGAGGTTTTCCCTGCCCTTGCTGTAGCCTCCATTAACAAAGTTTACCAGTACCTGCAGAGCTCCACCAAGGACTCTTGTGCTACATCAGCCACAGATCCCTTCAGTCTTCACCTTGCACCCCAGGGATATCACTGCTGCCTTAAACCTAGCAGAGAAACCACAGTATTCCCACAGAAATCACTGCATTCCTCCTTGAACTCCTGGTTCTGATTTTGCCTGTGACAACTTTTGTTTGCTGCAAGCAGCAGACACAAAGACATTTGCGTGCAACCTTATTGCACATTGGTCATCAAAGAGATCTGAGCAGATTTAATTTGCTTTTGCCTGCTCACAACATATTCTCCCTTACCACTCAGAAAGAGTGAAGACAAGCATAAAAACCAGCTCCACAAATGCTTGCAGATTATTTCTGTAGTGCAAACAGTAAAAGCTCAACAAGAAAACCTGATACCACTGCACGGAAATGTTGCTTGGGTCACCAGAGACATGAGGCCTAAGAAGACATCTAAAAAGCCACCTCTCCATGAGGAATAAGCAAAGCACATGGCAGAGAAGCATAATTTGTTCCAATTTTGTTAAGATTCTCTTGGCACATAAACTCGCAACTGCTTAAGGAAGACTCCATTAAATGGTGTGCAAGGAAGCCCACTCATCCTTTAACTTGTATACAATGAAATCCACCAATAGAAACAGTTTTGCAAATCCCATTCAAAATCCAGGTTAAAAGCAGCCACCTCTGAAATGGTTGTGGTGAAATGCTGCACACGTTGGCGTGCTGCTGCTGAATGGCGTGATCCCTACTAGCCATCAGCAGCAGAGAAGCCGATCCAAAATCATTAGAGACTGTTACATAGAAAGGGTGCCAAGAAGAGCTGACAAACATGAGGTATTTAGCAGCATGTACTGAAAACAGGCTGAAAGGTATTTTGGAGCTTGCCTCTCATGGTTTCTAGAAAATTGCTGTTTTCCTTTGGATTTAATATAAGTATATAGTAGGCAAGAAATTATGGCAGCACTTCACATGGCAAGGGAAACTAATAGAGCAATGAAAAGCTTGCTCAATTCAAACACTGAGTGTTAAAGCCAGCAGATACCTTTTTCTTTTCCTGAATGCTCTTTTTCAGCACAGTTGTATACAGCCAATGACAGGTGCTCCTTGGTAGAAACTGGTACTTGGAAAGCTAGACTTTAGGCCTTTTTAAAACTACAAATTTCTGCTAGAAGACCAGTGGACACTGGAAGCCTCATCTAACCACTTCTTGCTATCTGATAGAAAGTGGACAAGGATGGAAAATCCAGGAATATTATCTTTTCTCTGCCTGTGCTTCATGTATCCACAAGCTCCCTTACTGAGGCAGTTGTAAGCAAAGCCAAGGAAGCACTAAGGGAGGGCTTTTCAGCACATCTGCATGACCAGGGAGAAAGAGAAGCTGTTAGGTTAGAGTATACTAAAGCTTTAGCAATCTACCATCTTAATTTCATATCCACCCTACCAGCAGAGCAATGTGTGCAGCAGAAACCTTTTGAAGACAACATGAAACTATAATGATGCAAATCTTGCCTCTTAAAACCAGTGCCTGAACTTGCAACTTCCCTAACTGTATTAGTCAGACGAAGCAGCTGCACCGTCATATCCAGGCATGACCAAAGGAATATTAAAGAAACATGCACTACCACTATCCTGAAGAAGTCAGTGTACTGATTTATGTTCCCATTTCTGTGATGTACTATGCAGTCAGAACAAAAAGCGGCCCCAAGGTCAAGTGGTAGCAAGTTGTGCAGCAAAAGCAATAGCCACAGCCCTGCCTTGTCAGTGGGAACTCAACAGGACAATGAGAAGCAAGACCCCCAGCTTGGCACACAGTTTTCCATGGAAGTGGGAGACAGAGGAGAGAAGGCAGTAGATTTGGTACCTCACAGCAGGGTAGCAGGTTTGCCATCGTACAGCGTCAGCCATTGATTGAGGAGGGCCGTACTAGGACAGCCCAAGATGTAATGAAGATTGTCATCTTCAAGGATGAGCTGGAGTTCTACCCAGGCAGTCCTAATCAGGGTGGTTTGAGTGCTGCATGATTGTTGCTAACATTAGCCTCACAACATCTCTGTGAAGAAGGCAAGTGTCATTCTCCATTCGGAAGATTGGAAACCGCAATTAAAGCAACTGCCTCAGGGAAGCAGACAGAATTAGAAATTGAATCTGGAGTCCTGGTCTGCCGATTCGCCCACAGGTTCACCTTTCAAACTTGGGAGCAGGCAAGGTAAAACAGTCAGAGGGCACCTTTTACCTGCAGCCCCAGAGACGCTCCCTCAGACTCCAGCGAGAGCTCCAGCCTAATCAAACAGGCACAAAAGAGCAAACGCTGCTTGCAAAACAAAGCGCATACCCCACTGGTCACTAGAGTGCTACAAGCTGGAATCAATGCAATGATTGTGACAGCTGAGAACAAATTCAGCTATGTTTGACAACTTCCAGAAAATATTGGCAGAGGACAGGGAGTCTGCACTGCCCAGCAGCACCTTTGTGAATTGATTAGCCATATAGCAGATGGCAAGCCTGCTGCAGACTGAGACAGCAGAAGATGGCCAGTCTGGTTGAGAAGAACTTGAAGACGACTGGGAAGAAAAAGCATGTCCTTACAGTGACAACCCAAAATGATATTTCAGAAATGTCACATGCGTGGCAGATGAGGAACAGGACTGATTTTTAACATTTTCTTCAGCTATTTATTACCAGCAGCTGTCTGGCTCATAAAGCAAAATTATATAGCTTAGTTTAAACCCTTCAATTTCACCTCTTTCCTTTACAAAAAAAATCTTTAATATTAAAAAATCTTTTTTTTTCTTTTAAAATATTCTTCTAAACAGCACTCAAGTAAGTCCTCCCAGAATCAACTGATATGTTTGAGAGAACTTCTACGCTTTCTCTGAAAGCAGGTATGCCTTGAAAGTTTCATTTTAGGAAAATATATTCTGGACAAAGAGCAAAGACTTTGCTCTCCTCCTCCTACCATGTATTTTTGGGAGGGGT
Organism: Irena cyanogastra; assembly: GCA_013397155.1. NCBI lineage: Eukaryota > Metazoa > Chordata > Aves > Passeriformes > Irenidae > Irena > Irena cyanogastra. The sequence continues at coordinate 412,697 of VWZV01000361.1, read as the reverse complement.
TTGGCACATGTTTGGGGAAATTCATATTTTTTAATGGTTTTAGGAAATGCCTTAGGCAATTCAGAGTCTGCACAGCTGCTCATCAGTAGCCAGCCATGGCTGAAAGAGCAGAAACTATGGTTCAGAAAAATATGCTATCTTTGTCTGGTGCAGAACAATGCTGCTGCAGTGAAATACAATGGCTGTCTCTTATTTTCTACTAGCCCTTAGAAGGAGGGGGTGGGGGGTGGAAAGATGAGAAAAAAAAAAGGGAAGGATCACAGAGTTTCCTTGCAGGGCCTCAGAGCGAAGGGAGGGAACATTAGCTCTGCACTCACAGATATGCAAATCCTTCCCCAGGCCCAACAATAGCAGAAACCCTGTGGGAGGAGGAGACCGATGGCACTGCTGTTCCCAACTCCTTTGCCTGCAAAGCCCACAGGTTCCCGGCACTTCCTGAGAACTGGAAAGCCAATGCATCATCCAAGAAGAGGAGAGTTGTAAAAGCTGTGGTATCAGAGTTGACCGCTCTTTGCCCACGGAGCCATGCACCATCACTGGACATTTTAAGGCTTACAGTTTGCCTGCCATTAAGTTCATGGGTGCAACAGCTCGGAATATTGATGAATCCATGGTTAACGTCTTCATATTGCCCCTTAGGTGAATAAGGACCACGTATAAAAAGGTGGAACTAAAAGAAGAAAAGGCTTTCTGTGGTGAGACCCCAGCTAACAGTATTTGCATCAGCATACTCCAAGCAAACTTTCTAAAAGGAGGAATGGGGTTTTTGTTTCTAATGTAACTACAATTACCAGGATTTAATGAAGTCTCTGACTTTCAGCTATCACAGATATCTAAATTTCTTAAGCAAAGACTGAGGGAGGACAAGTAACAGATTGGAAATGACCTGCACTAAGCTACTGCAACAGAAATCGCTCAAATTATTAAGTTTTGATGCTTTTGCCAGTGCTGACAGCAATCCATAGGACCTGGAAAAACAAAAACATCCAGTGACATGGATTTATCCCCTTCTAGAAAATATGTATTTTGCACTATAGCTCCTTATACTAATAAGTGTTTGCTCTTTTGCTCCAAATCTATTACCTAAAACTGCATGCAGACTGAGCTGGGACATTCACCCTGCATTCCAAGGGAGGTCCTTCTAAGTCCCAACTGAAGTTTGATCATAGCAACTGTCAATCATATAATTGAATTGCCTTCACACATTCTCCTCAGAACAGCTGACTCAAGCTACTGATTAGACTAGACGCCTAAAACATCACCTGTCTGTGTAAGAAGCCGTCTCCAGGTCACTTCAAGGCATCACTTGAAGCCAAAGGGGTACAACAGGTTATTTGCACAGCACGGAAACAAAAGCTATATCCAGCACTCTTTCCCACTGAGGAGTCAGAAACATTCATGGGCTGGCACCTTTCAGGTGCCCAGAAAACAGCATGGAGGCAGCGGGTCTGAGAGCCCTCACATATCCTGACCCCAGCCCTGACATTAAGGATTCAGATGTAGTGGAAATACGTGGTGCAGAAGCAACAGAAGTCTTAAATGTACCAGTTTTGTTCACAAAAGTCAATGAGAAGCTTAATACTGAAAACACAATTGAATACCCCTCCCTCCCCCCCCCCCCCCCCCCCCATCTTAAGCCTTTCTCAAATGAGGAAGTGCTCAATGGCAAAGGTCCTCAATAGAAGTGTGCAATTCCAATAAGCAATACACTTTGATATTTGACATCAATACAAAACAAGAGACTGAAGCTGACTGAAAAAACCTGGGACTAGTTTAGGAATTTGTCCACTATTTAATCAGCAACAGTTTTCAGGACTCACACTTGAACTGGTTCTCCTTTAAAGTTCCCTTATTAAAAAATGACATCTGTAGTAGTTTGAGCAGATTTGTTGTTGTTCGGTTCTTTCCCTTGGCAGGACTGCACACCATGCACACAGAACAGGCTGTGTTGGCATGCAGACCACTGCTTTGACACAGGTACTTTCTTTCTGAAAGCAACACAGTAATTTATATTCCTTGATAACCCCATTGACATTTCCATGGCCATTAGGAGGTCCAGCAAAAAATGGCTGGTGGCAGACAAAAGGCTCCTCATCGTGAGAGACAGAAAGGGTGCTCCAAATGTGAATCAAGTGCAGAATAGTTTCTGATCTATGCATCTTACTCACGTAAGCTTTTATTCATTTAGACACACTTTTAAAACTCCGTAAGAATCTTTGCAATAATTAACATGTAAAAACTCTGTCAAATCAAAGAAAAACCTTCATATTTTCATGTAATACATTTCTTGGACATTAGATGGCAATCCCCCCACTTAATTTTTCATACCGGGGCCCATATCCTTTCCAAAAATCAAATGTCACCACCTTTCCAACAAGTGAGGGATCTGTTTGGCTTCCAGGAAGCAAGGCTGTTTGGGAAGCACAGAGCATGGAGGCTCTCCCACTCCCATGGCATTTGTTCTGTTGCAACACTTCTCCAGTTCTGCCTTTTTTTTTTTTTTTGAGTAGGAAAGGCAGATGAATAATGCCATCATGGAAGATGCTTGTACTAGGGGTAAGATTCACTCATTTGTCACTTGGACACCCTACATCATGAGTTGGATGTTTCCATGTCAAAAACCTATAGATAAATAGAAGTTACCAGAACTTCCCCATTTTGACAGAGGAGAAAGGGACTAAATACAGTCTTTAACAATATAATTTCTGGTCTTGCCAATTAAAAAGGGTTCTCCCAAGGGATATCATTAGTCTCCATAAATCTCTTCTGGAAATTATAAAATTGAACTGAAAGAAACCCCGCTATTTGGTACCATGTGTGGAATACACACAGTGGGAAGCACCTACAAACTCTTAGTGGGAATTTTACAGGTAGAAAAAAAAATAAGACAAGGCATTTAGTAACAACTTAAAAAGCAGCTCAAATGAATTCAACAGGGTATGTAACACACCTAGCCAAGTTAATGCGCCTTTGCTTTCGGCCTCTCACTTTTTGCAGTGGTCTACATGTGATGTTTTAGAAAGAGGCAGGAATAACACACCTCATCAACCATTCAGTGATGTCCATGCAGGGGGAATCCTTCCTAACCTTCATTAACTCCCTATGATCCATTTAAGTGGCAGTACAAGACATCCTGACATCTATTCATTTCAACAGTGTGTGCCTGTGATTCATTCACACAAAAATCACTTCCTAAGCCTTCACTTCTCATCTACTTTCATCGTCCCTGAAATACTCTTTTCAAGCCAAGTTCACCCCTTTTTATATATCCCCCTCAGGACCAAATTTTGGCCTTGCAATAGTTGCCAGTTTGAGCTCTTGTGCAAATTCACAGTGCACATGAGAGTGAGGTTTGCAGCTCTTCAGCATTCCAAAAGCACAGATAATATTAGTCCTAAAGACAGGGGTCCACCCACAGCTGGCTACTGAAATAGCTAATTTTTCATGTACTCCACTGAAAATCTAACCTTTTATCCGCACTCTGGAGCTTGTTGTGTATGTGTGTGTCAAGGTGACAACACCATGCAAACAGAAGTTCTCAAATGGTACATTATCTCGAATATCAAAAGGTCACAAAAGGGTACAAATCGGTAGCTCTCCAGAAGAGACACTGGTTTTTATAAAAAGTGGGTCAGTTTTAGTTTCATGTAGGTTGTTTGACACAGTGGTTTCTGGCATCACAAGCTCTGGTCTACAGGATACCCCAGAGCCTTTGTATCCCTTGCTGTCACTACAGCATTGTGTTTTTCTACCCATTAACCAAGGATAAATGACCTAGATATTGTGCCTATTAAAGCCTCATTTTTCTTTTGCCCTTTTGTTCTTTAGTGTACCACATTATCACATGCTGAACACATTTAAAGTATTCTCAGTCTCTCATGCCCCTTTGAAGGAGTAAAGTGGGGATTTTAGCGTGCATTTTTGTAGAGTTACTTAGAGTGGAAAATATGAAGGCAATTCAAGGTTTCTCTTCCTGCCTAGTCCCCTGAAGACGATCAGTTCAGCATTTACAGCCACTAATCTATAAAGAATATAGCAGGAAAATGCTATAAAAAAGCCACAAATACAAATACAGAAAGTGAACACCAGTTTGGATGTCCCTAAACACTACATTCTATAATTACATCTCTGCATATCATGGGTCACTTTTATTAAAAGCATCATTACTACAGTTGGCAGCAATTTACATCTTATCTTACATGATAGCAGTTTCCAAAGAAAAAAAAATAAAAAGACATCACAACAAAGAAAAACAATACATTTACAAAGTCATGTCTGTAAACTTCAAGGCTAGTTTAGAGTTGAGGTAATGCTGTTTAGCTTTGTGGCTAAAGTAACAAAGTCCTTTAATTTAAAAAAGGTACCTGATTTTTTTCTTTTTGTTTATACCAGTGCATTACAAGATCACGAGACGATTAAACTGTAGCTTTATCCTGTAAGAACCTTCTTCGCGGGTTAATTTCCAAAAGGTACTCTTCACATTCAACAGCTGCCTTATTATTGCTGCGTCTCAAGACAGAGACATTCACACTATCATGAAGATTGTCAGAGAGAGAGTGTGTGTGTGGGTGTGTGCGCGCATGTGAGCGGGTGAACTCCCATACAGTCAAAATGAAGCGCGAGTACGATATGTATGGTAAATTTCATCTTGACCTTCACAGCAAAAAAAGAAAAAAAAAAAAGAAAAAAAAGAAAAAAAATTAAATATATAACTTCATCCTTCCTTTAAGCAGCACTTCCTTCTATTAGTGCCACTTGATTACAAATTGCTGCTTAATTCATAATACCAATGGTACCAAAAGAAAAAAAAAGCAGAGCATTATGTCAATTTCCTTAAAAAGACATGATCACCTCTCAAATTTCATCTCTCCTAGGGATAATAAATAATGCACTGCACAATACTTAATGACCAAGATACCTTTTGACACATCTGTATAACATGACTTGAACTTTTTTTTTTGCTACACTATGTTACAGAACAGCTTATAAAAACTAAGTATGGACATTAACTGTGAGTGTAAACAGTAGGACTACCACTTGTCAAAAGTTTAAAACACTTTAACTGTAACTGGTACTGGTTATTCATCGTTTTCATTGTTTTCTATTTCTTCCCCCCCATCAAGTGAGTCTAATTCTTCACCCTGTGCTATTTCATCTTCTAAAACGGAGGAATCTGCAGTTTTATCAAGGCTCTCCTCTGCATCACTGCCTTCGAGATTTTCTTCATCTTTAAAGGCAGCTCCTTCAGTTTTGTCAGTAGCCTTCTCTTCATTGGAGCCCACTGCGTTCTGAAGTCCTGCTAGTGCTGGAAAACCGGGCAGAGTCAATCCTCCCAGTCCTGGAGGTAGAAACATAGATGGATAGAAGAGGCCAGGAGCCATGGTAGACAGCAGGAAAGGATTGAAGGCCAGAGGGTTTGTGGGCAATCCAGTGTTGGTGGTGGTGGTAGTGGTGGCAGTGGCGGTAGTTGCCACAGTAGCAGCACTGACAGATCCATTCGCAGAGTCAGTAGCAGAAACAGTGTCTGTGCTTTTCTCAGAGTCTTTGTTCTCCTCTTCATTCTCATTTTTCTTCTCTTCAGCTTTTGAAGCGCCATCCTCAGTCTCTCCTTGACCAGAAGCAGTAGTGGCATTTCCAGTAGTAGCCGTTATTGGGTTATTCAACAATCCGCTTAGTCCAAACATATTGGGCAGTCCTGCCATCCCTGGCAACATCAGAGGCAACATGGCAGCCGGATTTTTAGCGTCCCCCCCAGCAGCAGCAGCAGCTGTTGCTAGCCCTGGTGGAAAGCCCATGAGGCCTGCAAGCTGGAGAGACTGCAGGTTCTGTAGGTTCTGGAGGCTTGTGAGGTCCATTCCAGCAAACAGACTGTTCATTAGTAGTGGGTTGATTCCCGAAGTTGATGCTACAGCAGCAGCTGCTGCAGCTGCTTTGGCAATTTCACTTTTTGGCCTTCTTCCTCTTCTGCTTGCTCCTTCCTCCCTCACAACAGGTCCAGTGAGAAGACGGTCAAACATGGACTCTGGAACAAAACCCTAAAAAGGGAAGGTGAGAAAACAAGCTTTATCCTCGACTGTTTTTTTTAGCTTTCAGCAGTTAACTGATGATGATAGAAGAAACAGAAAGGATTTCAGCATACTCCAAAAGTGGTTTGTTTTTTCACCCTGGCAAATGGTGACTAGCTTAGTACTATAGTGAATGGCAGTAGAACAAGTAAAGAAAGCTGAAGAAATCAAGATCACAGTTTTTTTATATTTAAACAGTAAAATAATACATGCTGAAAACTCTGTAACTTCATTAAAGAAACCCACCCTGATATGTTGCAGTTACAAGTTTATATCTTCATAATTCATACTGAATTTCAGAATAGTAATATTCTATTCAATTGAGTACTTGCAGAATTTTACCCTTTATTTTCAAAGAAGTGTTGTAAAATAAAAGGCAGAAAATCTATTCCTTTGATGTTGCCTACTGAGACCATGAAATGTATTTCTGTTATGAATACGACAAATATTTTCTTAGTAGTTCCTAATGGACAAATACCTGTGCTTTTTAAGGATTGTTACTTCTATCAAAAAAAAAGCAAAACAAATGCTGAAGGCTGCCTAAACTCTAGCTGATTTTTTGAGTGTATTTCAATCCCATTCTACAGCAGCCTTCTATCACCACTCCCCCCAAGCTGGGTAACTCCTACACAGCCACCACGATTTTCTCAAAACCAGCTATGAGATAAAGACTTAATAATCAGTTTACACAGCCTTCAACTTTTCTGTGCTACAACCTGCAGTGACGCACGGAAAGAGAGTTTCACTTACAGACTGTTTAACAATGTCAGTCCAATCTGGAGCAACAGCAAACTCAGGATTTTCTTCCAGCCATCTTGGCAAGTCCTTCATTGGAGGGGCCATAGCTCCACCCATCTAATGCAAAATACAAGGTTATGACTTTAACAAAAACCCACCAACAAAACTAAACAACTACTTATATGGACATTTTCTATCTGCACACTTCTATCTCTGAAGGACAGCAGAAAAGACTTTCAGTTTACTGTGAAAAACTACATGAAAATCAGCTAGTTATACCTCAATTGACAAAATCATGTTTTAAAAAAAACAGTAAAGTGCTGCAGCTTAGGCAGGTCTGGTAATAAATTTTGTATCTAAGGACAATAGGTTATATAGGGTCAAAAAGTGAGAGTTATTCACTCAGGTAATTAATATGAATGTATCAGAAGAGCAAAGAAGGAATTAAAGGAACCAGGTGGCACAGTCCAGTAAGAAAAACTGCTGGTGCCAAATTATTAAACTTTTAAGAGAAAGCTTGGAGTAGAAAATCTGCTTTCCACATGCAAAGACATTATTAAAGACCTTGACTGAAGTAACTTAATTTTTACCTTCTTTCCATTTCGTTTATTTACAACAGGTACCCTTTCTTCTCCTGTCAAGGTGTTTATATCCAGTTTATTAGGGTTTCGACATCTGTGTCGTTTTTGTTTCGGCTTCTGAAATGGGGAAAACAGCACATCTGCACTCTTCTAGAAAGAAGAGAAATTTATTGCTTTTTATTTCATTTCTTGACAAAAATCACCAATTACGGTACCCCTTCTCACAACAATTTTAAGAAGGGATCCATTACTTTACTCTCAGATTACATGAAAAGAATTTTTTTTTGTATCAGATGAAGAAATTCTGCAGAACTTGACAAACATGGTTCTAACATGCTGTTACATACAAACGTTAAGAAAGGAAAAGCAAATCAAACACTCCAGTGTCACTTGGGTGTGAATAAAATATGAATGGTGGATAAAGAGAAAACTTCTGTTGAAAAGCAAGCTACAAAATCAAATGATTACGCCCAATGTGAGGGAATTCAGTCTGAATTCCATAAATTAGTTAGTCCATAAAACTAACTTCCGTATTAATACAATAGAACAACACTTTTAGAATCACATACTTACTGGTACATAACTTGGCATATCTACAGTGTAAGTAGGATGCAACTTAAGCCATTCAACTAGATCCTTGTTTTTCGGGGCATCCTCTCCCACCAGCCTGGTCCCATCCTCTAGACTGATTACAGGGATGCGAGTGTCTGGGTCTAATTGACCAGGAGATGGAATGTTCCTTGCTGGTAGGGCTTCCATATCTTCTTCAAAAGCTTTGGTCACTTCTGCATCCTCCTGAAAACAATCACATCTGTATTAGTCTTCCCTTCACAGGAACACCTGGAGAAATAATTTCAGGGACTGACTGAAGTGAAATGTTCAAGATTTTGCATACACAAGACTTAATGGGGTTAAATACTCACACTACATAAAATTGTATCATTGCATCAGAGAATTTTGAAAATTTTACATCCTTGAACAATAAAGAACATAGTGCTAAAGGCAAAGCAGTTTTTTTGCATTTACAGTAGATGTCCTCCAAGATTCTTCAAGACCCTGCCTTTTCAACACATCAAGAAAGACATACTTAAGCCTCAAAATGTATATTGTTAGAAATATATTTTGTAAAAAAAAAAGTCATTTTCAAAGTAAAAGCTACCTAAAACTCAGCTACAATTTGCTAGAATAAAATCTTGATGTGCACATTTTGTTTGGTTCAAAAAGAACTAACAGCTCTAAACAACAAAAAACCTGGTTGGGTAGAAACTGTGTGTTTCTATTAGGCAAAGTATAATAAGACTTAAAACACATTCAGGAAATACCACAGACTGAAGAACAAATAAGAGACAAAAGGAAAAAGGTTGTGGTCTTACTACAGTCAACGATGTCCGTTTGTTGCTCATAAATAACAGATCAAGCCCTTCTACATTTTTCCTCCTTCCTCTCCTCCTCTTCATGGGTGGTTCTCCATCTATTAAAGAGCCATTTAGTAGATGCCTTGTGGGTGTGCGTGAAAGACCTGCTTGCAGCAGCTCCATTTGAGTTTTAAAGGCATCAGACACGGGTGTGGAGACATTAGGCAAGATAAACTTCGAAGTAACAGATGAAAAATTTGAGGTAGAACTTGTTGCCTCTCGTGAGGCCTTTGATAAATCTACAACCTTTTCTTGTCCATTTTCTGAGACCACCTGAGACTCACGTAACTGGGCAACCATTTCCATAAGATTTCTCCTCTTGGCAGCTCTCTCAGCCTCAATTTCAATCTTTCTTCGTCTCCTCCTCCTCTGACGTGGAACTGATAAATTGAGTGCATCTTCCTAATAAAAAACCGAGCATTTCCAAACATTAGCAAAGCTCTGTTCGATAGGTGGAATTTAAAATAAAACTCCAAACATATAACTCTGAAAACAAAGCCTTCAAAGAAACACTTTCATGTTTTTCCTATTTTATTCAAAGAAATACTTTCGTGTTTTTCCTATTTTATTCATGCTGGTTTATTTTCTATTACTCAAGAGAAGCTCATGCAAAATAAAATGTTTTATGTAAAAAAGAGAATGCTGTAGCCTTGCCTTTGATAACTGAGGAGAAGCAGTGAGATCTTCACTGCCACTGACGCTGGCTTGACCAACCATGGAGAGCTCTGCAAAGCTCCTTTTCTGTAGAGGGCTGTCCACAGCTGTTGGAGTGTACCCAGGTATGAGCCCCTGGAAATCAAACATCTGGCGCCTATTTACTGGCCACTTCCCTTTCAGCACTGCTTCACAGATGTTGTCTAATCGGTTGATCATTACTCGGTCCTGCATAAAGGAAAAGTATGCAATGAACCCTCAGTGTAAACGTCACCTTTTAAACTCAGATGAGTCTTACGACACAGTCCAGTTTCCAGAGCTTAAGGAAGACATTCAGAAACAACTATTCTTGAATGTTAGGAATAAACTGATCACCGTGCAAGAAGCTAACACAATTTTGTAGAATAGGTTTTAAAAGCTGCGTTTATATTGTGAGGGGAAGGAGAAAAGACAGACCAAGTTTTCTGTATGACAATGCACTAATTGAAAAATTTAATAGAAACTCACTGTTGTTTTACAAAACTTCAGTAGTTAGCAACATCAACAGTTAGGAAGGGAAAATTATCACATCTGCAATCAGTATCTTAAAGCTGCAATTCTCAAGATCTAAGAGGCTGGATCTGCAATTCTGTCCTAGGAAGTGGATCCTCATTAGCGTCACTATTAATAAAGTTCAACATTATGAAACGGGCACCAACCTAGGGACATCTAATGAATGTCAATTTTCATTCCACGCCCATTATCACTTCAAATTTCACTGAAGCGTATACACTAAAAATCTCTAATTATGTTTATTAGTCTACTTATGCTGAACCTATACAGATGTAGGATTTTCTGTTCTACTTTCACACTATGACTGGAATAAGATTTTAGCCCAAGTTTCCAAAATACTTGCTGAAAGCAGAGAAGATGAGCATTATTTGATTTTTTTCCATTTCAATATCCAAGCACATTCTCTACTAGTCTGCCTGAAGTAGTAGAAACTTTGGAACTCTAAGAAATACTGCTAGTTAGAGAATATGAGCATCAGTTAGCTTCCTGAAAAGCAAAACAGTGCAAAAGCCACTAGCAAATCTCAGCAGCTGCAACAGACTGCTTGCTTTCCCCAGAAATAAGCCTATTAAGAGCAAGGTCCTCTTGCCCTGCTATCCTCCTCCCCCTCCCTGCCCCAACCAGATGGCTCTGTTATGGTGATTAGTAAGCTTAAGACTATTATTACTTTATTTTTCTCTCTCCCCTTACTGCAAAGGAGAGTACTAAATTAAGTATGGATTTATTACAAGGTTACGGTTTTGTATTTTTAAAAACATTTTATATTAGATAATTTTCTGCACTGTTACCAAAATAAGATACAGCTTTATTCTATCTAAAACTGCTTCTTATGTTTGCAGGATACCTTAATACAATTACATGTCAACATTACATAATGGCTTAGATCATGTAGGTCACCAAAACTCTTCCCTACAATCTCCTCACCCCAAAATAAAAAGGTGATCTTTCAAAGTCTCTGATCTCAATTCTGCAGATTGTTTTGCAGGAAAAATTCTTAATTCAAAACTGTACAGTGGTGCAAGAGGTGAGACTCTGCTAACAAAAAGTTATGGACCCTATGAAGGGTTCATGTCTGCCAGCAGTCCATTATTTTACTAAATGACACTATTTTACAAAAATGAAAAAAAAGTGCCCCCCACAAATCATTCACAGATAAAGGTCTCTTGCCTGCCAGAAGTGCAGTACCACACAAAGCTCACTGTTACTTTTCAAGTACATTTTCCAGACTTTACTTAAATGAAAAGAGACACGTGTCTTTCTACCCCTAACCAACCTTAGGCCAGAATGAGAAGGCAAATGTTCTTTCATGAAGCAGCTGAACCACAGAGGGATCCCCGTCTTCCATGTAGAATCCATCGCGTGTTTCATCCCTTGCAGTACTCATAGAAGCATTGCTTTCTTCATCAAAATTCTTACCCTGAGAAACTGCTCCTGCTGAATAACAATCATGACCAGGCGTTAACCAGCTAGATAGGCTAAGGCAACCAGGCTTGATACAACATTTCTAACTCAGGCATTTGTTCAGTAATTACTACAGCAGAGCCCCAGCCTTCCACATTTGGCACAGAGACCATGCTTATTGGCTCAGTGAGCTTTCCTGGAAATCATCCCTTGTGGGGGAATACCCCACTGATGCTGGATGGTTCTTATGAAAGCTTATTTAGCCACCTGATACATGGAAGAGCAGACAAACTGCTAAATGTAGCCCATCCCATACTCCATAATGGCACCCTGTGTCCCATGTACCAGCTGGCACGAACTACAACAGCTGTGGGGCTTGTGCTAACCACACTGAACTGATCTGACCAATGTATTACCTTCAGGTTGGGAGGATTCTTCTGATTTATCATCATCTTCCAGTTTCTCCTCTTCATCTTCTTCTGAACCTTTCTCAGATATAGATTTTGGATCTACATCTGTACTCATTTCTATGTCTTTCAATTCACATTTAACAGAGCCAGGCTCAGCCTCAGTATCACAGTCTGGTTTAGTGTCCTTATCTGTAGTATCTGTCTCCTCTTTGATTTCAGACTTTTCTTTGGCTGCTGGATTTTCAGACCCTTCAACTTTAGACTCTGTTTGTTCTGTAGTCTTTTCTTCTTGTACTGGTGTGGATGGGACAATTGGGGGTGTTTGACTGCAGCCAGCACCCAGAGGGTTTACAGAAGAGACAGTATTTGCATTACCTGTCCCTCTGTTTTGAGCAAAGTTTTTGTGAGCCTCAAGAAAAGAGAGTTCAGGATCATTCAGAATGTGATAATCTGTCCTACTGACTCCATGTTTAGCAGCACCAATCAGTAAGTCTTTATCATGTTTACCACACTCCCACCACTCTGGCAGGTCCAGACTTGGCTGGCAAAGCTTTAGCCTCTCCCCCAGCTGCGGGTGATGGAGAACCTGTTCCCGGATCTTGCGCAGCAGCTCGATGCGATATAAAGTTCTAGAAGCGCGCTCCTCTGTGATCGGCTCAATCAGCGTGGAAAGATCAGGAGGTTCTGCAAGGACATCAAGTTGTACTGTTTAACCTGGATTGAATGCACACCCATTTCAAAATCATTACACCTGGGCATGAAGCTTCAACAGTCCTATGGTCTCACAATATTCATGTTGACTTCCGGAGTCAGTTAAAACTTACCATCATCTGGTTTGACTGGCATTCGGCACACTCGTCTACACATATTCACAAAGCCGTTAAAATACTTTTCCAAGCTTTCATCAGACTTTTTGTCAAGCCTGGCAAATGCTCTGAATTGATTCCACTCAAACTGATGTTTTACAGGATCAAAAATAACTCCAAAAGTAGACACCACACGATAAAAATCGGCTTCTTCTCTTCTTGTCCATCTAGTCAAGGAAGAAGCAAAATAAGTGAGGCCACGATGGATAAGATTCTAAACATGTTTAGAAGCCCCAAAACCCCCATAGTTTATTCTTTCAAAACAAAAGAGCTGTATGGGTGACACACTAGCTCAAATAAGGTTTAAAGAAAGATTATCACCGGGAAACTCACTTTTGTCGTTTCTCAGTTATTATAGCTTCCCTTTCCGCCTCCAGTGCCCTCACTTCTTCTCGAGGCCGACGTCTCCTGCGGTCCGTCTTCATTAGTGCCTCTTGCCTCATTTGTTGCCTTTTATAGCTGCGCTGATAGGCAGTAATGAGGCGACGCAGACGGGTAGTCAGGGTTGAAGTGTTGGGCCAGTAGAGTTGCCCTAACTCAGCATTGCTTTCACTGTGCTTGCCTAGAGAACAGAGAAGTATTTGCACTGCAAAACCAACACTAAACATTTCCAAGTTTCTATGGCTATAACTGGATTCCCGTTTTATCAGATAAGAACATGTGCCTCTAATACTGGTGCATAATGAATTAGAAACTGGATAACTATTAGTAAGAATAACTATTGGTAAAATCAAACTGCTCAACTCTAAGAACTCAGAAGTGTTTGTGAAGCATTTAGAGATAACCATCAAACACTACGATTTGGTGTTATGAATGCAAACATATTATGAACACTGTAAGTATTTAAATTAATGCAATGCATCTTTAAATACATTACTAGGAAGATCATTCTGCCTCTGAGGGAACACCTATGCTTATCATTTCCCACTTGATTATTCTCACTTAAACTTGGCAATTTTCCTCCATACTGAGGAAACAACATATTCGTAACTTCCAAGATTATATCGGCAAAACCATCAACGGCTGCATTATGAAACATCCGGTCTTTATCATCACAGTTTCTACTATGTAATTAGAAATCCAGAGAACCATAATGTAGATTATTCAAAGACAGCATGTAATTGTTTTGAAAAATGTGAAGCATGAAGAGATTTGGCAGCAAAAAGCTTTCCGTGATATTGTCCCAAAACATCTCCTATCCCCTCGTGGTAATACAAACAGTGCACCTTTCACTAAACGATCCCTTTTTGCCTTTTTAGTTTTTTTGCTATAGTCTTACTTGGGTGTAATTCTATGGACTCCTCTTTGTCTTCTGGAGGTGAGTTTGCGAATTCCTTGGGGAGAAGACAGAAGTTATTTTAGCTTTCAGCTTTGACCATATGTCATAATTTGAGAAGAAAAATATGTCATCTCTCAAACAGAGCAGCAAACAATCTTTGTAAGGAGTGTTTATCCGGTAGCTCTCAAAAAACACACATTAAAATAAATATGGATAATCAGTTATAATCATACATATTTGTAATTACAGAAAATTGGGAGTTCTTACATCAATTTCATCCTTGAAAGGAGTTCTGGTTGGCTTATATTCTGGATCTTCATCCTCTCTGTCAAATTCACCCCTATAAAATATTTTTAAAATATTTTCAAGAAAAATACTGGTTTTGAGAGGGGGCTGATTTTCTGGACAAAAGCAAAAATGCTACAAAAGCCATCAGTACAGTGTACCAAGTTACACATTTGTATTTCATGCTCAACTGTGTAAACAAATCTATGTACTTTGTACATCATATGATCACTTCATATCCTCAGGCAACAAGTATAATATGACATATGAACCCATGCCAACATATACAATGCTGATAAAGTTTATTAATTTTTTCATGTCCTCCTTACCCATCACCGCCATCTGCTAACATGTCTGTCCCTCTCTGTTCAGCAGCTATGGCCTTTGCATCAGGCATGCCAACCCGTTCCAGAAAGCAAAGTGCTGGATCAGCTCTCATAGAATTGTACTTCTCATAACCTGTGTGCAGAGTGGGAGACAAATGCTTTTATAAAAGCTATGACCAGCTGTGAATAGGATAGGTCTAGGCAGTAGAAGTACAATTTTCTGGATTCATTGATTTATTTTTAAATAAAACAAAGGACCTATCACCATGCTGGAAACATTTAATTCATATAAAAAAATTGATCATGTTGGTTAATTCCAACAGCACAGAAACATTTTCCCATCAATAACATTAACACACATAAGATAGTGAAGAAAGCATCAAATTTCATGTTGTTATAAAGTTAAGTAAAAATCTTTCATAAATGAAAAACTTCTTTAAGTTTCCTTTATGACTTTGACAGTGGTTCTTGACATTCAATACTTGCCAGTGGAAACACGCAGACGCGAATGGGAGCACACACACACACACGTATTTTCAATAGCTCCAGCCCTGCTGGAACCCTCAATATAGGCAGCAAAAATGCTGCATACATGGGTTATACGTAAGGCCAACGAACCTGTCTTATTAGGTTTAGGATGATGCATGTCAGTAAGATGACACTGTTCCCTCTATGGTTTTCAAACTGCTGTTTGCTTTTTTACTGCCCAAGTTGACTAGATGGAAAATGGCAGATCCCAACAGTGCACTGCAGGAAAATGATTTTTAGACTAGACTTGCCTCAGCTGAGCCCACAACACAGAGCTGCTGTACATAGGCAGAACAGCACAATTCAATTAGGATTTGTACTACAACACACTGCTCCTAACTGCTGTAGAGCCTCAAGCCAAACTGTAATCATGAAAGGTTTTATAAGCCATCATTCTCCCCTTTAGTCAGGCTGGGCTGCTGAGAATACCTCTGCGACCTCCAGAGAATTGGGATTATAATCAGGAATCGCTCACTGTATATATCATGCCAGCTCTGCATCCCCAGCCTTTCAAAGTTAACAAGGCTGCATCCCACTCAAGGGAGCCGGGAGTTCTCAACACTGACATTTGTGAAATATTGCTTGGAACAAAGCCCAGGAGGCACTTGTACAGATTAATAGCAGAGGTTAAGCCCACCGTCCACTTTGACACTGGTTGGCAGAGTTAGCAAGTGAAGCAGTGCTGGAAGCAAAGTTTATGGAGATCTATCTTACTATTTGGCTATTATTTAAACAAATATGGCTTTGTTTTATTTACAGCCAAGAAAGTAATGTTTTCTTCTCAAATGTTCTGCAAACATTTAAAAACAGCATCTGATATTTACAGCTCATATTAGGTTTTTAATGCAGGCAAGAAAAAAAGGAGATACAAGCCAACAGCTCTTTGGAACAATACTTGTTAATATTATGACTGAACAGTCCTACACACTGAAAGCTTTACAACTGAGTTTTGTTGAGAGTGAGACGCCACTTACCGTGTTTAAATACTCCAATTAAAAGGGATTTATCTGCCTCTTTATCCCACCAGTCTGCAGGAACTTCGGCATGGAATGGCTCAGGTATCCATACATCTACTTCACTGTGAAGACAGCATTATATACATTCTCAAAGGTATTACTTGACAAAGACAAAAAAGCTAAAACAAAACAAAACAAACCATCCTAAAAAACCCAAGTGGTTTATGCTGTTCTGTAAATATAAATTTTGAGCTGGAAAACCACCCCAAAATTCAACACAGAAATTGAAATACCCTTAAAAATAATTAGGATGGTTAAACAAACAAACAACAAAAAAATTAACAAAAAAAACCCCAACACAAACACCCCCCCCACCCCACCCCCATTAGGCTATTTTGGGAGTCAAATGGTTACCTAAATATTATTAATTTAAGGTCTTAGTATTTTTTTTTAATTTTTTAAATTGAGCTAGAATAATCCCTCAATATTAGCAGAGCTGCAAATCCACTTCTGTCATTTCCCACATTGTTTCCTCCCCCAAGAAAATCACCCACTGCACTCCATAAAATAATAAGGTTGCTTGAGAACAGAACTAGAAGAGATAAAGTGTGACCACCTTTAAACTCTGCATTATTACAGTATGTGTACTTTACAAAAGCTAGAGTCATAAAGCAAAAAATAAACCTGCACTTGCACTAACCTTGAGTCAGCACCCTCTAAGATCTTGTCTGCTTGGTCCCCTATAACTTCTTGTCGTAGATAGTAGAGCATGCGGACACGCAGCAGGACCCTGGAGAGGAAGGCAGAGGGGGGAAAAAGTTCTTAACTTCAGGACTGTTTGCCAACAGTGGCTTTTGGCAGCTGCTGCTGTTCATCCATCATCCTGCCAAGGCTGATTAGCCATGCTGTATGGTAGGCTTGAAGCGTGACAGATGGTGGCACATAATCACCTCTGTGTGGTGCTTTCTGCTGGCTTCCAACAGGCCTGCCTGGCAACTGCTTACACTGCACAGAGAGGGACCCAGCTCAGCCCAGCCCCGGCGCATTTCATTTAGTTCTACCTAGTGCAGCTTGTGAAGTTTAGACACGTACTCTACCACTGCCTCTGAAGTATTGAAGCAAGTTTGTAAACAACTGAGCAGATGGCTTTCAGTAACTGTTCTGCTTCATTATCTCATAAAATTTCCTCAGCTGCTGCCTTAATACCATTTTTGGAAGCACATCAGAAGTTGTAGGAATAAACGAGATATAAAATCTGGTTTTACTACCTTACAATAAACCCTCAATATGGAATGTCAGGTTTTTCAGATTATACAACTTTTTGCTTCTGAGAATGGGGGGGAAAAATAATCCCCCATTTCCCTTGGGAGATATTAACTATTTTTACTCTTTATAGTTCAAACTGCTATTAAATTTTACCTACGCACAACCTAACTGTTACAAGGAAGTGAAAAATCTTCGTTGCCAAGTTTATTTTTCCCCATTTATGCAATACTGCAGTCATTTTTGGAAGCACTGTCAGGTGTTGTGGTCATACTCAAAGCTGGCAGGAGAGAGAATGGCAAACTGGCTTTTGAAGGAGACTAGAAAAGAGGTCATTTCTGTAGAAAAATTATCTACCTGAAAATAATCCTGCTCTCCTATGTTTACCCAATTCAGGGCACCCCCTGCTGCCTAGTTCATGAAGTAAAACCAGTTCCAGCTAAGATGGAGATTATTCAGCCTGCTCTCTCACTGTACCCAAATTCATCACAGCAACTGTTGAATTGCTGCTGCTCCTGGAACAGCAAGGGTGACCAGGGAAGCAGTAATCTGATCACCCACTTGCATGAAAAATTTAGACCACCACCAGTTTTGAGAGCTCCTTGTTAGAGATCAGATGCAACGAGAGCAATACTCGGTTTCACACGTGTTATTCAATCAAACCTCGGAAGAGCAGGGATGTGAATGAAGGTCATGTCTGCAATTCAAAACATGTCAGACATGCTTCTTTCTGTATGCACAGTAACTGGGACCAGTAAGGTGTCCCTGCTCCCTGTGTGGCTAGGTAAATAAGCTGTTGAGGGTCTCTATCATCTTAGTATTAAGCAATAACAGCTGTTACATCAAGCCAAAGAGGAGAAGCACGAAATAAAACCCAAGATAAACCAAAAACCAGAGGCTTTTTGCAACTCCCAGGAGTCCTATGCATTAAACCAGCATACATGGTACTTAAGGAAAGGACACCAATTCTTAAAAAGCCAACTTCAACTGGTACCTTTTGAAGGAAATTACTCATTACAGATTATTAACTGGCTGCACCTCTGTTTGATTTTACCTGTGCTAAAAACATGTGGCTTCTACAATTCATTTAGTCCTGGTGAATCTGGGAAGTGAAGGAAAAAGATAGCAACTGAAACCATTCTTGTAAATTTACCAGTCTTCCCAGTCCTTGAAACTGTTCTATTGTAATATTAAAGAAGCAGTATTTTAAAAATTAATTTTTGTCAGATCTGCAAAATGATATAGCAAGTAACGAAGACATGTTACCTGAGATATTAAAATAATGTTACAGGAAAGAATTTTATTACTTTAAGTGCAACTGAAATGTAGTAACAGATCTGAGTAACAGTTCAGAAAAATCAGAAAGCAGTTTATTTGGAAGTGCACTCACTAACATAATTCTGTGAGTATCTGTTGTCATCAGCTAAGAATTAAGCTTGGTTAGCATCTGGAAATGAGCTAATAAACCCCTTAAATGCCTTTCCTGCTTCACATCACACCCCCTATTGACAGCCCACAGGTACTTTTCAAATCAATAATATCTTTCCACTAAACAGCATTAATGAGACACAATACATATTCAAACCACAAAAGTAATGATGACCTTTCAGTAACACTGCATCACAACTGCATGATACATATACAATGAAGAGCAGAAATTTAAAAACAAAACCAAACATCCCAAAATCCCAAAAGCAATCAACCACATCCCCAGCTCTAAACCAAGGTATTTCTAGGACAAGGTTCAGTGTCTATATGGAGAATACTGAGAATATATAAGCAAAACTGAGACGGCATCAAAGAAAGCTGACACAAAAATAAGATATTATAAAACAAAAGCCTGAAAATATGTAAGAAAGGCTCTTAAGAGACATTCATTAAATAACAGAACATTATATCCTATCCTCAAAAAGCTTTTACTTCAGTAACATGTTTAGAATTTCAAAAATTAAATCAAGACAAATCAATTCAGAGTAAAGAAGTGAAATAAATTCAGGTAAAAGAGTTTGGTGAGAAATTTCATCTCAAAGGAGAAAGAATAAATATTCTGTATATTTATTACATATTATATTATTGTCTATTTATATAGATAATTTACGTATGTTATATATACATATGTATGTATATATATAAATATTCTCTGAGGAGAGCAAGAGAGGAAGGGAGAGAAAGAATGAAAAGATACACCCACATATAGGTGAACTACTACATGAAACTCCTGAAACTAAGAACTGGATGTATGAGTTTTAACATCTATGGAACACAACTTTAAAAACCAGTCTGAGGGACTCAACAAGAAGATAAGAAACAAACAACTTTTGTTTAAAGATAGCAAATTGTCAAGTGAAATAGACTTAGTGTAGGAATACAGTCTTTACTTTCTATGGTAAAAAAATAGCCTTATCTGATTCCATTCTTATTTAATAAGTAGAGAATAATTTTCTTCAGAACTGTGCTGATCTATCACAAAAAGCTTACAGAAGTATCTAGATATTGGTTAAGATGATTATCCCCAAATTAAAAAGTAATAATGGTCTTTACATCCTATTAAATGGCTCTGTGTTCTATTAAATACATCCAAACAAAGTTGTGGACTTTTCAAAAGCATGTAGTTAAAAAAAATCCCAAACCTTGAAATGAAACATTTATTAGTACTTACTTATTACAGTGATGTTTAAGATGTTTCCTATAGCTGTCTTCTTGAAATAATACATCTGGATTACAGGTTGTGAGCCAATCAGCATCTTGCAGCATTGGCTGTGAACTCTGGGCTTTTACTTTCTTCCCTTTCCTCCCTCTTGGCACTGGTGCAGACAGACCTAGAAAACCCCCCAATATTTCTTACACAATCTGAATAGAAAAACTCTCACCACAAACAACAATACAAACATATGTTTAAATCTAAGTACCCATTACTTTGTGGGCAACACAACCACCAAAAACTGAACAGCAACATAGTACAGAAAATTGCAAATAACAAAATCAACCAAAACTTTCATGCAAATTTAGGTGTGAAGATTTCAGAAATTCAGAGTGCTAGCCAGAAAATGGTGTTATATAAATATTTCTTGTAAAAACTCTCATGAATCTAAATGGCCGTAAGGAAACAAGCTTTCTGATTTATGGCAATTTTAAAAGAGATTAAATCCAGCAGTAGGTGCCAGCATAAAATAATGGTGGAATATTTGTCTAAAACTGGTTTAATGGAAAGAGCACTGCATTCTACAAAGTGCTTAAGGGAGACTTCCCCTTTAAGTATAGACCAAGTCAAAGCCCACCTTACTCATAAAATCTGACAAGATCCTACGACATGTCAGAATGGCTATAGTTTAAACCAAACACATAGCACGACTGAAGCAATTCTTTCCTATTTACCAGCATCATTATTTGATTGTGGTAGACATACCGGAATGATTAACCAAAGCTCGAGTTTGCCCATCTGCAGTTGGAGTGATCAGATCCCAGATGAAACTTTTGATATTTTCATCCCCTTTGTAATGATTAAGACAATACACCAGGATAGTCCGGCAGATGGTTTCCACATCTTGCTCTGTTAGCTGACGTTTATAGCGCCCATGTGAGAGGATGTCAGTCCACCGACCCCAGCTATAAGAAAAATATGTTCAATACAACAGCCAGGGTACTGGTATTTTAATTTGTGACTTTCACTTTAACTCCTGGTATCAAGCAACTTGGGACGTCCTGTGATAGCACTAATGCATTCTGCATTTGTAGGTTATGTCAGGGAATCCAACTTCCAGCACCAAAGAGTTAAGAATGTTTATTTTACAGAACAGGCAATAAGTTCACTGCTCGTAAAGCTGCAATTGAACTACACTCAAATTAATAAAGTACATGTGTTTAACTCTAAAGGTCCCAGTAAGCTACAAACGGGAAACTCAACCAATTCCTACAATCATGGGATTTGTGGAACCATTCCTATTTTGAACCAGGAACCTATTACTAGCAATTGTTGTACACTAATTTCTAAAATAGACAGTCATTCTGAAGGCCACCATGTTACAAGTTAAATACAGCTACCTGCTTGCGAAGAGATAAAATTCAAATTAGCCCACTCAATGGGAAAAATATCAAGTATCTGAACTTAAGTGGTAACAAAGTCTAGATTGACTGTTGATTTCAAAACCATTTTGTTCTTTACAAATACACTATTACTCTCTTCAACACTTAGAATATAGAGGTTGAAACTCATTAACTCAAAAATTCTTTACACTGAGAAACCAGAAACAAATATTCTGTCATCACAAAACCACTTATCTTACCAGTGAGCTCATAGCCATCTGTGACACACTCAAATACTTTAAACTAAGTAACACATATAAGTGCAATTTATATATATAGCAACCAAAACCAAATCTGATTGGCATGTATAAGCGTTATACAGCATGATAGTATGTGAATGTGTCCAAGAGATGGATGAATTATTTACTATATATAATTTATTTTCAGATCTTTAGCCACAATTAATATATTTTATTTGCATATCTTACCCATAAACCAACAAGTTCTTCTCCACCCTGAAACATTCACTTCTTGCATAACCTTGTGATTTGTCCTGAGGCCTACGGGGCTTTGTGCTAGGCTTTTCTTCAGAATCACTTTCCAAGTCTGAAAACTCCATCAGTTCATCCTCTTTGACTGCACTGTAGAGTCTGGTTTGCTTCCTTACTCTTGGTGTATCAATAACTAGGTTGTTCTAAAACGATAGGTAAAATGTTTAAATTTAGGAAGGGCGGGGGGAGGAAATCTTCAATTAATTATACTAGAAAGAGTCATAAAGCTTACCCTTCCATTTAGAGCATCGATATCCAGCTCAGCTTTCTTTGCCCACTTCTGCCAGAAATTAGGGTCATCCAAAGAAATATCTGTCCTGTTCCCAGATGCAACAAAACTAGCCTAGTAAAAGTAAAACCACGTGAATTGCTTTCTTAACTGCATGCTATGAAGAAAACCTGTTTTTCACTAGCAAATACATACTAGAAGAGGTAGTACCCAGAAAGAAAAAAAGACAAGTACACTAAAAAAATAAATTGACACAGAAGACAATTTAATAATACTTCCATCTATTCCGGTCACATTTTATTCATTTTCCTCTGAATGTCAATGCATACCTTTGCAAATGTTGAGCCTTTTCCTTCAGATTCAATAGTAATTGTGTGTGTTCGCCTTAAGAGAATCTGATCAATATCCTCTTCACAAAACTTAGACCCTTCATCTTCCTCATCCATCAGAGCACCATATGCCCCCTTTCGAAGAAGATCTTCTATTTCTTTTTTAGACAGCTGTTGCACCTGTAACACATAAGAGGGGTTATGGTTTTGGGGTTTTTTGACACCAGCAAATGTGCTCATCTGACAGGACAATCAGATGGATCATCCTCTTATTTGGCATTTTAAGAACTGAAACTCTACGATAATGTGGTGATGGTTGGTCAATGAAACATTCATGTTGAATCACCTTTTAAAGAAGAATACAAACCACAAAATTCTCAGGGTGAAGTTATGTGAGTGATTTAAACGACTTAATAATTCATTGTCACTGAATCCCTTTAGCTTTGATGACTGCTGAACTCCTCCTGGGAGCACATTTAACTTACTAACCTGACAAAAAAGCTATAGCAAAAATAAGTCCCAAAGCAAAAAGGCTACACCAGCAAAAGCTAACTAGAAGAACTCCATAAAGTGCCAGGATCTACATAATGTAAAGGGTGGAAGGATGAGGATGGATCAGGATTGAAGGAACACGACTCCACTTGCCCCCTTTTCGCAATAAGTGAGCCATTAGATAGGCTGAGCCAGTTCATGTAGCCAATGCCCTTATTTAACCCAACTAAACTAACAGCCACATTCCATATGAAAATCACTGTTCTCCAGGTAAAACCCAAACAGGCAAGCAAAGTGTAACATGTTGCTAGCATTCGTTGATAATGCACCTTAAAAAACAAATCCTTACCCCATTTGTGGCATTTTCTCTTCCACTCATAGACTGCAGCACAGCCTTATCAAGACCCAGCTTCAAGCTAGCTTTGTCAAACATTTCCCTTTCATAAGAATTCCTTGTTATCAACCTGTAAATTTTCACTGATTTGCTCTGCCCTATTCTGTGACATCGTGCTTGAGCCTGAAGAAACAAAGGCAGATATTCAGTTACAGGTTACAAATGGAAGAAAAAAGAATTTTAAATAATCAATACAGAAAACCTACTTTAAAAGTTTTTTTTTTTTCAATATAAATAATATTGTTTATGCTTTCAAGAGAGGAACAACAGATAATTTCTCTTGTCGGTGAAGAAAATTTCCCAGTAAAAAGGTAAAGAAAAATTTTCAGTAAAATAATCTCTTGTAATATTACCTGGAGGTCATTTTGGGGATTCCAGTCTGAATCAAAAATGATGCAGGTATCAGCAGCAGTAAGATTAATGCCCAAACCTCCTGCTCTTGTACACAGCAGAAAAACAAACCTATCAGAATCAGGTCTTGAAAACCTGTCAATAGCTGCCTGACGCAAGTTGCCTCTCACTCGACCATCAATTCGTTCGTATGGGTACCTGAAAAATAGATGCATTATAGGGATTGCTCTACTGCAATGGCACTGCTTCTTTAAAAGAATATGCAATTAAAAACAACTAAGACAAATATGCTTCTATGAGGTTAGAAGAACTACAACAAACTAAGAGACTAACTAACTTCATCAGTAAAGACATACCATTTTGTCTCTTTCTTTGGTAAAGAGCAGACTTTCACTCCAAGGAATTCAATAAAAATTTAGGTCTAAACTAAAAAACTCTAGAACCACCAAAACATTTAACTGAGAGGTTTAAAGCTCTCCATATGAGGTCATTTTGTATTTACTCAAAAGAAAATGCTCAGTACTTGCAACCTCCATGTTTGCTCTTTCCCTTAGTCAGATCACTACAGAAAACACTGTTTCAATTTCTTCCCTTTCTAGATGGATTACTCACAGGTTAAATGCAGTGGCCACTGAGGAAGGCACAGTTTATTTGTAATTGTATTATATTGTTGCTCTCACCGTCTTTGAATGAGGTAGTCTTCCAGTATGTCCAAGCAGCGCACCATCTGGGAAAAGATAAGCACCCTGTGGCCACCAGCCTTCAGTTTTGGCAGCAGCTTGTCAATCAGTACGAGCTTGCCAGCAGCCTGGATCATTGCCTGGAGCTGAAAATCTGGAGAGTCGGCATTGTGTGTTTCTTTAAACTCTTCCAAAATTTTCTCTTCAGCACCTGCAAAGATTGGACAGCAATACATGAACGCTGCAAAGGGTTTTATTAATAAACAATGAGCTTGCCTTCAATACCCTATAGAAACCACAGGAATGTTTTAAAGCACGATGTGAACAAACATTTCTAAAAAAAATAAACATTTATAAAAATATTAAGCTTAAATTTGAAGCAAACATACACACAAATAAAGCATAAACAAAAAATAACTCTGAGAACCCATTCTTTTTTTTTCCTCTTTTGAGCAACACTAAACTCTTTCCTAAATAAATTAATGGAACTATTGACACACACAATTCAATGAAAAAAAAATGAAAAAAGATAAAAAATTTACACATATTTCAACTAATAAAATGGAATTTTTTTTACTTTTAAAAATGCAACATGAAAGAAAACAATGTCTTGTTTCTACAGGAAAATACAAGGGACACAAATCACATTTAATGTCTGCCTCTAAAATCAGCCTTAAACATCTGTATGACTTGAACCTGCTCTTTTCATTATTAATTATAAAATAAAAATTAAAAAAAACTAACTGGGGGGAAGCAGCCATGAAATTATTATTTTACCTTCTATTTAGTTTTTTCTCAATGAA
The DNA here is from genome assembly GCA_013397155.1 of Irena cyanogastra. Taxonomy (NCBI): domain Eukaryota; kingdom Metazoa; phylum Chordata; class Aves; order Passeriformes; family Irenidae; genus Irena; species Irena cyanogastra. The sequence continues at coordinate 387,526 of VWZV01000361.1, read as the reverse complement.
AATATTTTTTGTTCAGTTTGATGAAGCTATCCAACATATTCACTCTTTCCAGCATTAGTCAAAAGTTCTCTCTTGCCACTCACTTTGCCTATGAATGATATGCACAGCAGCAACTATTTCCTTGTTCTGCTTACTATTGGAAGACTACAGACCAAGTTCAAGCTTTCTCTTCAACCTCTCCTATGCTTTTATTCCATTTTTATGTCACTTCTACAAAGTGGGCAATTCCAAGAACTATCAGATTGCCATTCTTGGCATGTAAAAGGCTAGGAATCTTTGTTCTAAGCTTATTTCACCTCCAAAGAAGCCCTTTTTTTTAGCCATCTTTTTTTCCCCTCTGCTTTTTTCTTTCAACAAAATGTAGTTTATAAAGTATTTCTAGTTTGTCCAATATTCAGTTTCAATACTGCTTTTGAATAGCACAAGGCAAGATGGAAGGGTTGGGGGAGGGGAAGAACAGCTTACTGCCAGGCTTCTGCTGAGCATCCCTCTCTCAAATCCCAGCTCTAAGTAGATGCCTGTAAACAAACACGGAAACGCACCCTCCCTGTGCAATTCCTGGTTCAGTGCCTGCTGCAACGCGGTGCCTGAACCAGATTCCACCCAGGGCAGGCTGCCTGACAGCTCCATGCTGCTCCAAGCACTCGCACTGCTCGCTTTTACACAACCCGATGGACTCAAGATGCAACCGCATTTCAAGGTAGTTTCATGTCCCTGGCTTTTTCTGATCTGGATTCCCTGAACCGTGCTAATGGTTTGCACATAAGAAAAGTAAGCCCAAATGAAATGAGTGTACGCAGACACTCAAATTTCCCTTCAATCATATCACCACTCATCTTTGTAAAACAGGCAGAATTTTGGGCAGTAAATCTCTGATTCTGTACTGAACTTTGGAAATTCCAGGAAACAGCAGGCTGTCAAGCAGTTCCTATCCAGCAATTTCAGTCAGCTTTCCAGGTTACAGCAATTATTTCTGACTCAACTGCCATATCCAGATTTAAGTTTCACTACTGTGAAGCAACCCAATATGCAAGAAGAGCATCTGCAAAAGCAAACCACACCACAACAAACCCACATTCTTGTCTAATGAATGGTAAATTTACAGTATCAGAGCTTGGTCTCAGCAAGACCCAAATCCACTACAAATATCTCCAAAAATCTGTGCTTTCAATAACTCTGTCCTAGCTAAATAGAGGACCATCTTTTTTAATTCCTACTTGAATTGCAATTATGTCATGTCCACTGAGCAGCTCGTTACCCAAAAGTTACTTGATGCAGTACTTGCAGGTCTGTAAAATTACTTCCTATTCTAGCTGATTTTTAGCAGGAGATAAAAGAAAGGTATTTGAATGTGTGGTTGCTCAATCAGGGAAACCTCCACTTCTACTCTGCATTAGGAGAGGCTTCCAGGGATCAAGAGGGCACCACAAACAGAGTAAGGAGCCTTTCTGGGGTTCAGCACTAAGATGTGTAAGTATAGAGGCATTCCCCACTGCTGGTTCTTGGAGATGGAGAGAAGAACAATGTATAAGTACTTGAGAATGGTTGCTATGGAGAAAACAAGGAGTCCAGCCCTAAGAAAAATGACAGACAATACTTTACCCAAGTTGGCTGGAGAACACACAACATGCAGTAACTACTTCTAGAAGCCTACTCCCAGTCTCAGCAGAACATATCTAGCAATCAAGAAAGAAACAAAAACCCCACTTTATATTCAACTCCTACCATACTACCTCCATCACACAGCCTTAACTGAAGGTTATGTAGAAGACTTGCTTGCAAAACAAAACATGTTCAAATACACGTAACTATTTGCTTGCTCACAAACCCCACAAACTGGGAAGAAAATGAGGATTCAGAGACACTTTTACAACAGGAGTTAAGCTTAGAAAGCAGAACTTGTTACTGGAAGAAATCACTCATCAGGAGAATACTATGCAACCATAAGTACTTGCACTGCAAAAACTCTTAGCAGAAATAAAATAAACTTGTTCCATTACACTATCTACAAAGTTGTTAAATATCAATCAGCAAAATAAAACCTTGGGCTCAGAAAACTACAGCATGTAGGAGTATTCTGTGTCCGAGAACTACAAAGGATGTATTTGCTTAGTTCCATCTCCACACTGACACATCAGGATTTCTTTTTCCCCTCATATCTGAAGGCTCAACCCACAGGCCATGTTGCTGAATGATACCAAGCAAGTCCAAAGCTTCAAAACATCACAAAAATGTTATAAAGGCAAATTCAAGAGACAAACCTACCTCTCTTTATTAAGATTAAGATACAGTCATCAAAAAATATTTGAGGTTTTCTAAATTAACACCTGAACTTTATCAGTCTCTTAGTTATATTGAATTATATAAGACTAAGGAAAAAAAAATCAGTTGCTGTAGGCAACACTGCAATCACTGCTCATAAATTCTATTTGACAAAAAGTAGCAGCAAAATATTCAGTTTGTTTTTCTCTTTCAACAAACACGAAATAAGGAAAAACAATAGCAAGGTTAAAAATTAGCTGAAAGCTAATTCAGACACCCATGCTTCACACAAGAAGCATCAGTTCAGATACCCATAACCTGAATAGCCTAAACTATTCTGATAAACTCATTTATACAATGGATTAACTTAAGTCAAAAAATCAAGTAAAAAACCCCAACAAACCCTGCACCAGAACCACAAAGCTACTTTACTATATATCATGAGTTTAGAAACTGAACAGCCACCAGCATGGACGAGTTGAAGTACTTTGGAGTAAGTCTATAATATATCTTTGGAGTAATTACTTGTGCACGAAGCATAATTAGATGTAATTTCATGAATCAGTTTAAGCATTTCCCCCCCATTTAAACAAAAAGTGTCGAGGAAAAAAAAGTTAAGTACTGCAATATGGAAGTCATACAATAAAAAACCTGAAATCACATATGGCTCTGGAACAAAACAGTCTTTCATCATGGAGCCTATAACCAGCATAAACCAAGCATAAATCATATCTAGTAAGAAACAGGAGTTGGGAAACAAGAAACTCATAGAATGCAACCCTGTATGGAGGCTTGTGTTACACCCTCAAAGGGAAGAACTGACCAGCACATACAAGTTTAGCCTGCTTCAGACAGAGCTGGCTGGCTCACCACAGGGTTGGTCACTGGAACAGCCTCCCCAGGGAAGTGGTCATGGCACCACGAGTAGAGTTCAAGGACCATCTCGTCCTTAAGTGATATGATTTAGTTTTAGGTAGTTCTGTGAGGAACAGAGAGTTGGACCCAATAATCCCTATGGCTCCCTTTCAACTTAAGGTATTTTATGATTCCATACTACTTGCCAAAGATAATCCTGATCTAAAACCAATAACCACCACACAGAAAGTCACTAAAGTCTATTAAGACACTCACTCTAATCTTTCTCTTCTCAGTCAAATTAAGAAAAGTAACTGTCAACAGGTGGCCATAAAAGCAGGCTTGATCACAATTTCTTACTCTGCAACTTTTATTCAGAAATTTTAAGTTACTACCTTATGATGTTTGACAGCAAGAAAGTAAGTAGCAGCTAACTATAAGTGAAGAAAAAAATCCCATATTCATGCCAGCATCCAACAACCTGCAGGATAACTGAAGTCTTGTTTGTTACAAATAAAAGAAAGGAAAATGTAATAATACCAACATTATCTCAATCAGGGCTAAGTCTGTCAGGAAGCCTTGGAAAAAAGCAGCACAGAAAAAAGCAGCTGCAACAGCAGTGCTGTCCTGGCTAGCAGATATCCATACCTATGAGAATCTAAAACGTTATTTCACTTCTCTACTTAAAATAAATGAATAAATAGAAAGACATACTAAAATACAATTTATACCTAGTGAACATTTTTAGAACCATTTTTCAAATGAGGAGAAAAGTAGGCAGCCTACCATTAATAAGGTATGGATGATTGCAGCATTTTCTTAGTTCCATCATAGTGTTTAAAAGATTAGGTACATTTGCCTGACCTCCACCCTTGGAAAGAAATGTGAAATTCTTTTCAAGAATAGCACGATAGTATTTCTTCTGAATATTTGTCAGCTCAACTTCAATGATGGTTTCCTCTTTGGGGGCCAGGTTCTTTTCCACATCCTCCTTGAGACGTCTCAGCATCATCGGCTTCAAAATAGCTTGCAGTTTTTGCACCTGGAAAACAGATGTTTAATAAAACAACTGAATTAAAACTGCTAGAAATCAAATATCCATTTTTCAATTTCCTTAATTCTAAAAATCTTGTTTTCTACCTCAAGTAGAGAGCATTGTAAAAAATCTTTCCTCAGTGACTCGGCAGCAAGTTCTCCCTGTTAACTCAGTGACATAGACACTTCTAAAGTCTATTTTTGGTGTGTAGTCCTTCTGTTTAGTGATGTTTGTTATTAAACAGATCTCACTCAGAACTATCCTTCTAGACAAAGACAGTACTGCACACAAATCATGCAGAGCTAACCCTTTGTTAAACTAGTAAATCTGACACTTTTAAGACAACTTTTGCAGTTCACTTCTAATTACTAATCAGTATTTGATGCTATTCTCCCACTTTAAGTATCTGCTTCTAATTATTTTCTTATTTCCCTAGTTTTGACATCCACTGAAGTAGAAAACTATTAAGGACTGGTCTAAAAATGAAAACAGTGTATTTCTGTTACCAATTATGGCACAGATAATTTTTAGTGTCTCCAGGTTTTGTGGCATATTCTTTAAGACACATCCTAAAGGGTGGGAGGGGCAAAGAAGAAAACGTCAGTTTTCTTAAAAAAAAACTGCGAAGTTTAAGTTTTTGTAAAGTCCCTTACACAAAAAGCTCAAATGTATTCCATATTAAAAAAACCCACAACACTTGGCATTTAGGTTGTTTTGGGCTATGTTTCAAAGTACAAACCATCTCAGTGCTGAAGAGCTAATAATTCACCCTGAAAATGATCATCATCTCCTGATGCAGAGCTGCACAGCAGAAATATGAACAAAAGACACTTTCTCCTGAATTTACATAATTCCCTTAGTAATAAAGCAACTTCAGAGCAAAAAAGGTAATTAGCACAGAGGGATGAACAATTGAAAAAATAGGTGGAATACAGCTGCAAAGAATGGAGAGGAAACCCCAAGCCATTAACACATAACCTGTCCCATCACTTGAAAGACAAACCCAATTCCAAAACATGAGTGTCAACAGATAAAGAAGTTCTCCTGAACTTGTTGAAATGCAGGCTCTAATTCTGATCATAGTCAATGGCATTTTTTTAGTAATAGTTCCATGTATGGCTTCCAGTCATTTTGAGCTGGCCATACGAAAGCTATGCTGAGAGTTAGGATATATTAGCTCCAGTTCAAATACTTCATTAACAGGACTACATGGCTTCTGCATCAGAGCTGGCTCACTTTCAGCCAGGTCAGTGTTCATTCTGACTGACACGTAATAGCATGCACAACCTATGGAAACATGTCCTGTTTTGCCAGGAGGCCAAGGGCTAGAGGAAGAGCTATTTTGTAATTTAGACTATGATGTGTGAAGGAGTTGTTCTCAAAGAAAGTCAACAAATTTAAGCAGTCAAAAGTTGAAAGATATCAAAAATTGAGTTTTCAGACAAAGCCAACAAAGTCACATACAAAAATACATGCAGTTATTACCACAGGAAGCAAAGGGCCAAATTAAGATGCCATGCTTCAGTTAACTCCTAATATTAAGGTGGTTTGGCCTTTTAAAACATTTTGATACATACAAAGAAACATTTTACATTTCAGATATAAAACATGTTGCACCTAGGGTCTTTCCTTTTGTATTGATTTATGCATTTCTTCTCTTGGACAGCTCGAGAAATCTATTTCTGAGTTAAAAAAAAAAACAAAAAAAAAAAAACAAGTTCCCTCCATTTGGTTACCTCTTGCTAAACTGGGTTTCTAGTATGTTCCTGTTTGCACTTAAGTTACTGAGAAAACTCTCAGATGTTAATTCCACAGAAGTTACAGGGTCAGTCCCTTCACTCTCATGCTTAAGGAAGAATGTCAACTGACAAGTAAATTCTCATAGACGTATTTTCATCCAGAAATCATTACAAGACACCCCACCTTGATTTTTAAACACTACATTTTAATAAAGGGAATTTCTTCCTGTTTCTGCAGGACAAAGGACTGAAAAAAACAAAAAAAAAAAACCAGAACAGTGAACAGGCACAATTACTTTTGGACAAAAGCAAAAAACCCTCAACTAAATGAAAATAAACAAAGGAAAAAAAGGGATAAACCCACCATGTTATTCCAAGAAGCAAATAGGTATTATTTTAAAAAACAAATAAAGTTCAGATACAATAAAACAGATAAATTCACAATATCTATATAGAAAAGTAAGTGTGCAAGATAAGTTTACCTGCTCTTCAGTTTTAAGATCCCCAAATTCTTGCATGAATGTGGTTTCTGATGGAAAGCGACCTGGTTCCAAGAAGTGAAGCAAGCTAAACAGCTCTTCTACTGTATTTTGCAAAGGGGTTCCAGTAAGCAGCACTTTATGCTCCTGAAAGGTTAATAAACAGTTGCATCAATAAAATATCCAATGGTAAAATACACAAAATTCTTTCCCCTTGTCACTCTATGTCTGTCTCACCTTTGCTTCCTCTCCCCTCCCCCAGCTACTTACATAAAATTTCTCAGGACATTTCTAACTGGTACTGTGGTGCTCCTTCAGTCATAGCCCAGAAAAACACTTCACTACTTAAGCAGCTTCAAAAGTCCTCCAAGATACAAGAACAGTTTTACTGGTGCACGATGTCCTATCCCTTTCACAAGTACAATCAACTTTAAATGACGAAGTAACAGTTAAAGCTATCCCATCATTTCCAGGAAAAATTCATTTATTTGCCACACCTCCAACTGACCTCAGTGCACTGACCTCCTCAGGCCAGATCAACACAGGATCTAACAGGAAACCTGAAGCAGAGTTCTACCTTCCTACTACATGCTAAAGAGCATGAGAGTGGCAGAAACAAAAGTAGCATACTGCTTTAGAGAAGGAGCCCAGACAGGTTCAGCAACTAGCCCAGAGCCAAACATAAATTTAGCAGTGTAACAAGAACTAATGTGAAAAGTCCCATATCTCCATCTGTAGTCTGTAAGACTATAAGCTCTGCTTTCCTCTAAGAGCAACAAAAAGGCAAACAATAAGAAAAACAAAAGGTACACAGCATTTTACAAACTGAATTACAGGTATTAGCTTAGCATGACTTCATTATTCTCACATTTTAAAAGAATATTCTGCCCAAAACAAAGTAATTATTGTGTCTTTTAAATGGTAAATATCTTCACATTATCTTATTTTTCTCTATGAGTTTAATACACCTATTTTGTACACATAACATAATACATATTTACGTAAGTATCAGAAACTAACTCACTTGCCCTTCCTTAGTCAATATGAAAGAACATCCTTACGGCCACACAACAAATTAACATTAGAGCTGATATTAATGCAGAGCAGTTTAACTCTCATGGCCATATTGGGCCACCTGACCACATTGCACATTTAAATAAATGTCTATGTGAAGAAGTAACTATGGATTAAGTCACATGAAGGGAGAGAAAGGAAAGAATAAATTTATTTTATGTCTTAGGAGAATCTATATAGTTCTACATCTAAATCAATGAAAAAAACTTATTAAATATCAGCACTCCAAAACTGAAGGTATGCATATGCTTCCAGGTATTTTATACTTTATCATCTGTATTCTCTTATTCTTTTTAACACTTGATGATTTACTTGAAAAAACCCTTTTATTTTACTTTTTGATTAAACCGTAAATCAGAAGTAATAAAACTACAGAAGACTCAAAGATAAGAGATGTTCACACTGACCAGATCCATCATCTTGAGTCCTTCCAAAAGCTTACAGTTCCTGTTTTTCAGCCTGTGGGCCTCATCAATGACCACGCAACGCCATGGAATGTTACGCAGCTCTGGACAGTCAGTCAAGATCATTTCAAATGTTGTGATAATGGCATGGAACTTGTAGGACCCCTTTATCACACGACCCTAAAAAGAACAGCAAATGATAAAGTAAACTCCCCGGCAAAGAAAGGAAGCAATTTGTTTCACCTCCGAATTTTATTTTTTAAAAATACAAAACAGTACAATGGACAAGACATTAAAAGCAAATTAAGTAATTGTTGCTGACTAAATGGGGAAATACAATTCTGTAAGTTTGCTACTGGCTTCATGATAGTTGTTTTTAATCTTGTAAATAGGCCCACAGAATCACTGCACATTGATTACCAAGAAGTTATACAAGTATTTCAGTTGTAATTCATATGGATTATACTAATGCCTTGAGGCATTAATGTACTACTGCAATATTGAAATAAGGTTTTCAGACTTCATCAAGAGAATTCTCTTCTTACTTCTGAATTGAAGGTACATGAAGGTCCTCCCAAACAGTCCATATACAGCAGAAGTGCATTAAGGTTTCCTTTTCATGACTATTTGAATATTGTGTTGACTATTATCATATTTTTCCCTGGTTTTTGTTTTCAAAACACCTACAGCTCATAGAATGGCTTAGGTTGGAAGGGACCTTGAAGACCATCCCGTTCCAACACCCCTGCCATGAGCAGGGATGCCTTCCACTAGACCAGGTTGCTCAAAGCTCTGTTCCATCTGGCCTTGAACATTTCCAGGGATGGGGAATCTACAACAACTCTAGTGAACAGCTTTGGCAGAAGCAAATATCTGAACTTTTAAATTGAGAATGTGTATCTCTGCATACAATTTCATAATATTTTTGTAAGTCTGTGTTAAGCAAAGTTCAACAGGACAATTAACTTGATGTCTGACACCATATTCACTGGTTCATTAGTTCAGTCTTATTTTCGGCAGTGATATAAAGACTGTTTGAAAAAAAAACTGAATAAACTTTATTCAGGATCATGAAATGAGCATCTTTCTGACATTATGCTATGCTTCTTCCCAATGCTGTTCAGAGAAAAATGTAATTTGGTACCTTCAGTGTCACTGGATCTGTGCAGAAAAACTGTCTCTGTAAGGATGAGCATTACACAAGTTCAAAGCCATTCCACACTTTCAAAGGACTCTGTCATGGGTTGTATATTGAATACATTTCAAAAGAAACACATATTTTACAGTAAGGTGACCATTTCTTCCTTCAGACCTGTGCAAGACTGAATCCTTTTATAAGTGACCTGCATATAATCCTCTCCAAACCGTGGGGATCAGAACTGGCTACTGACTCAATGAAATGATTGAAAACCTGATATCCTGAACTCAGCATTAAATCTGCCTAAACAAATCAAGAACATTTCAGAGAGAGTAATGACCGGCTCAACAATGCTTTCTCGTGGCATAGTCCAGAAATATTTATCTTGTTAGGGGCAAAAAAAAGCTGTTACTTAACAAGGAGCAGATGAAGATGCACTAAGTGGGCAGCTTTGAAAGCCAGCAAACTGAAATGCTGTAACCTTTTCATGAGCCAAGTAAATTTCCATCACAAACCAAGTCAGCTCTTTTCCAAGACTCCATCATTAACTGTATTTGGCACATACAGTTACTGTAATCTTAAAGCAGAACTCCTTCTCAGAGATGGGACAATACAGAAAAGCACATTGTTTGATGTCCTAACCAGGGAAGGGCCCCTAGGAAGGCCTTTCAGTTACACTGCTCAAGCACACCAGAACAGGCTTCTCTATGTGATCCTCACAGCAGAATGTCTCTGATAACACTATGCCCTTACGGCTGAAGTCACACCACTGCAGAAACTTATTTAGTTATTGACTAGTATCTAGCATTTCACAACAACTTGACTCTGGTAACTGGGGCTGACTCTGAAAAATCACTACTGCAGATGGGGTAGGTGCTTCTTATGCATGTTCTCTGCTGTTATTGCCCTTCAAAAGCCACTCACGCTTTCTCAATGTTCAATTGTCTTTTTGAGGAACTGCTCAGACTGAGAAGCCTCTTGTCATATTAAGATCTAAAAAGCCAAAGATGCCTGACATCTGGGTTGATGCGTCTGGCAAGGGAACTAGACATGATGCTGCTAAATCATGTCTTCTTTCGCTCCCTTTTTGTCTCCCATCATATTCCCAGTGATGGTACTTTGGAGAATTCCAGAGTGAACATTACATGGAGACTCTTTTTTTCAGAACATGAAGAGATTTTTTTTCCCTGGAATTTGGTTTCTACCATGTGTTTCACAGCTGACACTCTTACAAAGAATGGAACACAGAAGGTGATTTTGTGACACATGTAAGCTAGCTGCCACCAAAAGAATGAGTTTTCTCCATTTCTCCTTTATCCCTAAGTGCAGTAATTGTCTGATTCTGCTCTTAAGACAATTCAGGGAGTAAAGCCAGCAGAAAATCATTCACTTTTCTGTGCCATGAGTGCTTTGTCATTACTCGCTATGGGGTAAAATGACTCCCATGCTCACGGCAAGAATTGAGTTAAGAATATGGCAAAGGGGGTACAAAACTTTCTGCTGCATCTTGCTGTAGATCCTTTTAGTTACCTTTAGATCAATGAAACAACATTGCCAAAATAACTAAGAATCTGCACAGTAAATGGGATTTTTCAAATTACATTCCTTCAGGCTTCATGCTAAGTAACTGCTAAGGGGAAGAACATGCTGAGAACAAGCACCACTCAAATAGCAAACAAATATTATTTTTAACACAGGAAACAATTCAGCAGAGACAGTATTTGTATAAACCCAAATTTTTAAATTATATCAAATATCAATCTCTGCTAAGAAATTATTTTAAAATCAGAAAAAACTGATTTCAATCCCACTTTATTTGTGCATTATACATCAAGGTAAGAAGCTAAATGTGAGAATTATCATAAAGAACATTAGAGATTAATAGAACAGCCTGGATTGGGACCTTAAAGATCATCTAGTTTCAGCACTCCTGGTGTGGACTGGGACATACACAACTTCTCTGGGCCAACAGACCTCAATGAAGCAACTGTTACTCAAGTAAATCTTCAACAAATGCAGATATGATTTTAATTTTAAAGTTTCTTTGATAAATTGCTGAGAAAACAGTTATTTTCTAGACTACACAGCTGTAATTTCTAACATAAATTACTGTGTTTCTCTACTAGGTCTAAATACGTAGTTCTATTTCTGTTTGCCTAAATGGCATGTCAAGCTGTGCCACAGTCATCACCTTCAAAACAGTTTTTAATCAGATTTTTACCTGTAAAGCATATTTTCTGCAATCTCTCTCATAGCTTTGCTCTAAGACTCTGGTTTTTCAACACACTTTGAGAACATGAAGTGAGAACTAAGGAGAACTGGACCACTCATCACAAAGAGGAGAATGCTGTAACTTTTCTCATCTTTATAATGAAGATTTGTTTCCTCCCACACGCTTGCACTATACTAGCCCTTTTAACCACTGTGTCACAGTATGAACTCATGTTTAACTGGTCATGTGCCATGACAAAAAAGGATCTGCTTTTGTCTTACAGCCTTCCCAGAGCTGAACTCTCCCTATGGTAAGAATCACCTTCATTCCTTGTCCACAGACAGCCCTGTATTTAGCTGTTCTGAGTATTGCTAGATTGGATCCAATTTCTTAAGTAAAACAGCTTACACTGTATCCATGAACTGTCTTAATCATTTACCACTCTCCATATCCTTGTGTCATTTGAAAACTTCCTCAGTAATGATTTTATATTTTCTTTCAGGTCATTGCTAAGTTATATAGCTCATGGACATGAACCAATCCCTGAAGAACTATGCTGGAAATGCAAATCACTTCTCATTAACAATTACATCAAGAAATATCAGCTAGCCAGTTTTAAATCCACTTAATGTGTGCCATATTGATTTTATATTCTTCTAGTTTATTAATCACCATGTCCAGTGGTGTAAAATGAAATGCTTTAAAGAAAATCTAAATTTATGAATCCACTACTATCACTTTTTAAAGCTGAGTTGAAAATAGTACTCCACAGGTTGAACTCCTACCCTTTTTCTCTCTTACACAAGGAAGATTTTATTGTTCTGCAATAACATTCAATGCATACACATTTTATTTTCCACCAATTCTGTTTACTCTGGGATAAGACATGCACTTAGGATCTGCTGCTCTTCTTAGCTTCTGTTTTCCAAATAATTTTCTGTTTCTACTCCTAGTCACTTCTGCTTTCCTTCACCACAACTATTCAATCTAAGCGCAGTAACACACATTCAAAATATATCTGACTTACAAAATTTGATAAAGAGGCATTGATAAGTTTAATTTCTGCAAGCAGGTCTTTCCTGGAATAGTAGGCAAAGATTGATTTTTAAGCTTAGTTCCACTTAAAGGAGTTTCTCCATTAAGAATCTCTTCTGCCAGCTCCCCTCAGAAATGCAAAATAACAAAAATCTTTAATGAAAGAATGAAACTCTAAACAGAAATTGCACCATCTCTTGGTGCCCCTTTATTCCCAGAGAGATACTGGCCACTATTAAAAAACATCCTTAATACATGTGTCTGCATTTCTAACTGAAACCTAACATACCTAACACAGTACTGGAAAACTAATTGATGCTTAAATTAATAAACAACCCTAAAGCATATACAAAAAAAAAAAAAGAAAAACAAAAGTCATGAAGAGCTTTTACCTGTGGATCTTTGAAATACATTTCATACAACTGAATGGTCCGCCGGCTCGCTTGACTCCCATGATACACAACCACATTCAACTCTGTCCAGGTGCGGAACTCCCTTTCCCAGTTGGGAATTGTGGACAACGGTGCAATAACCAAGAAAGGACCATGGATTCCTTTCAAATATATCTCATAGAGAAACGTAATGGACTGGATAGTCTTTCCCAACCCCATTTCATCTGCTAAAATGCAGTTTCGTCTGAAAACAAGAAAAGAAACAGGCTGAATGATTTATTCTCAATTTAAAACAGAAAATCAGTAAGGCAATAACCTGAATAAACCAAGTATTTCTAGAAAGAAAAGGCATCATAACATTTTGCATTTTAAACAAATGTTATGATTTGTGATGCAGTCAGCATGGATACATCCCTTCTATGTACCTCTCAAGTTCACAAGGGGGAGGAAGGAGCAGCAGGGGCATGTATGAACCCAAAGCACTTGCCACAAGAATCTATCTGAAATATTCATGTTCCACCCCAAATTAGTTTGTGTATGACTCCTGCAGCAAAAAATAAGCCATGTAAATGATTCTAAAACCTCACTTTAGCAGGTTACTTTAAAAGGCTGCTATTTCAAATAAGCTATAAAAGATTTTCCAAAGCAGGATTTAGCAGAAAGCTATGTTTTACGTACGTGTTGTACCAATTGAAAAGAAGCCAGTTTACTCCCTCCAACTGGTATTCCCTGAGTTTGTTATTGTTTTTATACTCCCTGGAACTCTCCGATTTCTTCCAGTCATCGGCAGGAGGTCGCTCCTGTTTCAAATACAGCAAATCCCATTAGTGGTTTCTAAAAGACCACATTACTTTACTATTTTCAAATAAAATCCTCTATATAGAGCCAATTCTTACCACACGCTCCATTTCTGGCTCCCTAGACATCAGTTTCTCAAATTCTTCGATCTTGGCTTGGTCGATGTCTTGCTTGAGCTCCCAAGTGCTGTCTTCGTAAGGAAGCGAACACCACTTCACCAGATAATGCGTTACAGGCTTTGTTAAGACAAAAATCACATTATATCACAATACAGAAAGAATCAAAGTGCACCCTTTCTTACAGGAGATCAGCAGGCTACATGAAATTCAAAAAGCTTGATCAGACCTGAATGCCTGAGTCAGCCAGAAGGATAAGCAAACAGCAGGCTGACACCTTGACAACCTAACCAAGTAAGGCGAGAACCTGGACAATGCAGGCTTGCCACCAAAATGAGTGTAACACATTTGAAATCACTAAGGTCAGGCTAAAATTTAGAAGTAAAACAATATTCATATTTCAACTCTTACAACTCTATGCTTTACTACATATTTAAAAATCAACTGTTTTCTCTTATCAGCATCATCAGAAACTTCACAACAGACAAGTCAACTATCACCATTCACTGACAGAGCAACACGGGAACAGTGACACTGCCAGTGAAGCTTTCTATTCTCCCAGAACCAAAAAGGAATCTCCTGGAAGACAAAATCATCTTTTTTGCAGAAAAAGTCATTAAAAATGAAGAAACAGCAAGTTCAGAACTTCTTCTGTAATATATAGTCTAAACAATGTCTAAACCATTATGATATTAAGCTAAGATTCTTTCCTGCAATTTTTATTTAAATTCTGCATTACAAGCATGAACATCATAATTCTACAATATTAAATATAATTTCTTCGTTGTTGTTGGTTTTTGGTTGGTTGTTTTGTGTGCTTTTTTAAATATAGGTAACTTATAAAAAGTTTGGAATTCTCACTTAACCCCCTTAATTTACATACATTACATTAGCCAATGCTTTCTCAAACATGTTCCCATTTTCTACACACATATACCGTTGTAGTTTCTGTAAATGTTTAATATATTCTAATTAATATATTTCTAAACAATAAATTCTAAACACAATGTCTATATGACTAGAGATGCACTAAAAGTTTTGTTTACCTCTCCGTTATCATCTGTGCTACGGGAAAAATCCATGATTCGATCAACTTCCACATAATCTGGATTAAAAAGCTCATCATCAATCTGTTCAAAGAGAGAGGCAAAAATATAAAAGATATCTCTATTAGCCCTTCCTGAGAGGAAAAATGATTATATATTTCACCAGGCAATAATATTTTGGGTCACGGTGACACAGAATTTATATTTGGCAAACTTCAACATGTTAATTGAAATGCTACAATTCAGCAAGATCATTCCCCGTGAGGGAATCAGACTTCTCAGACTTTGTTAACTGGGCCTCTTAATTACTGTGTGAAACCTTTTACTGTGAGAGAATGTTTAAGAATATTTTAAATGAAGTGTGAAATTACAATTCACTAATGAGCAATCGAAAAGGCTTATGGCATGCAATGCATTTAGCATTCTTGAAAACTACAGCTTGCAATAAAGAAATTAGAGCCTTGTACACTAAGTGCCTTTGGATTATTTTAACTACAGGAATTGTCTAACGCTTTACAAGCAAGATTTAAAGATTATTATTTCAAAAGCAGAGAAAACATAATGCATGCATACATAGTTTCTCCAAAAATCACAATCTGTCAGGTTTGTTCTTATGCCTTAAACAACTTATAGGATTCTCTTCCATACTAGAGCATGGCATTTCATTTTATAGTTTTAAGATCCGCTCCAACACAAGAGACAGCCAAAAGGACTAAAGACTGTATATTTTAAAAGCTTTTTCTAAAAGAATGAAAAATTCCAAGTATTTACAGTAACTGGTGATCCACTTGGAAACAGAATTATAAAAGAAAATTGAAACAATTCCAGGTATCTTCACTTAGAACAGATGGAAGTTTTCAATTTGCAACAGGTTTTTATTTCAGCTTGAATGATATAGTAAAAATAAATATAAATAAACACAGTAGCTCATGAACACGATTTTTCTTTTCTTAAAAGACAGCATTTTTCTAGAAGGTAATCTTTCAGAGATACAAATCAGCAGATCTGGTCTTTTATTGACAGGACCCCTGCCACATTACTGCTTATGGCTCTAAGTGAAATTAAATTGACGATAAAAAGCTTCAAATCCCTAGTGAGCAGCAGTCCATAACATAGAAAAAAGGCATGCATTTCTTCTGGCATAATCAGCTCCTGAGAAAAAAAGACATGGTACTGATTCAGTCATGCTTACAAGGCTTATTTAATACCTAGGCACTCACTTCAAGGAAGAAGACCAACCAAAACTATAGGAAAAAGTATACAGTCAGGATAGAGCACTTGACTTTCATAAACTTGCAAGACTTGCATCCAGAATGCTTTATGCTTTATACCAGAATAAGTGCTACTGATATATTGCACAGTTATTCAAAATGTTCTGCTTGTATACAGAACAAGAATTCCTAAGAATATTCCTTAAACACCCAAAAGAAACAAACAAAAAAAAATCGTACTTCAGAAAGGAATTTATTCTGGCCCTGTTTTGCCTTAAACCGCTTAATCTTCTGCTGAATTCTCTTGTCTTTGTCCAGCTCTTCCACAGATGCCCACTGACAGTGAAGGTAAGAACTAGAAGACGAAACAGAAAAATCTTACTCAAAACTCTGCTTCCATTGCACTCCTGATGTATTCTACTGGTATAACTAGATCTTTCCAGCACAGCGTAGTGCTATGCTTGGAAAACTTGACACTATCTTCTTTACCATACAGGTTATTAACCAATAATCTTTACTCAAAGTAATTATACTTACTAATAGAGAAACTTGTCAGGAAATAGAAACAACTCCCACTCAAAATCTGAATACATACCCTCTATACTTAGTTTGGCACAAAGCTAGGATGATTTTTATTGGACATACTTAAAACGTAATTATTATACAAGACTTATGGTAAACTCACTATTTAGCAAAGAGCAGGAGTTTCAGAAGTTAATCAAAAGATGCAAATATTTTAAGTACTACCACGCTATATAATTTTTTTGTGAGAACAGCATTGTAACTCAAAATTACTTGTGAGTCTTTTAAGACTGACAGAGAGAAAAGAAAACCCCCTTGTAAATGCAGTTCCACAGTAACAACATAGAAGAAGGAACAGTATCTCTGCCAAAGAGACTTGTCCCAGCCTATAAACTTTATCTGTCAAAAGTTCTCGTGCTAAGACAGAACAGTTAACACAAAAATTATATCTATGTAATACAACTAAACAAAGTATAGTTAAGCAATTAAACATTATACAATAAACAATATAGTGCAAAGGATACAAAAATGACAGCATATTAAAGTGAAGTCAACTATGTGCAGTTAGCTGCCATAAGTGCCCTTAAAGCAGATTTCTGTCTCACAGACAGAAAATTTGGTAAAAATACACAAGGTGTGCTATTTTCCTATAAGAAAAGTAAGCTTATCCAGCTATGAAGTGTTTTATTTTAAATATTGTTTGCATTGCATTCTCAGAGTCCAGAAGTGAAACAACATGCTGCTCTCACCAGGATTACATTCCTCTCATGGAGGGGTAACAATCTGCTGGAATACTGAAAGCCATCTCGTTTGTTTGTTATCGTAGACATTTTGTTCAACATAAATCTTGTTTTTGATACAACATCAAGGGTTATTTTTGAGTAGTTTGCACACACTCTACAGTTGCAGTTAGACCTACACTATACAGATATGTGGCTCATGAGCCTGCATGCTTAATGAGTCTTGAAGTATTTAATAGCAGAGCAACGTTACCTATGGATTTCATTTTGGAGAAAATACAAATTAAGACAACACTGTCAAACCCCGTACCACCAATGTAAGTTTATTATTATTATCCCCTGTTTATTTGTCACTGTTTTGGATTAAACATTAGATATGTTTAAAGCTTGATAATAATTTGTATCAGTTACAAAACCAGTTTTGAAAGCTATTTGGAAGTTATGTGAACTTAAGGATAGCAATCAAACCTGTAACTTTACTTACAAGTTTTTGTACTTTACATAGAATTCTTCTACTTCTATTTCCTCTCCGTTCTCCATCTAAAAGAAAAGAAATGTTGAAACGTGAATTAAATCTCTAAACAGTCCAACTTACTAAACAATTTAAAAACTGAGATATGGACTACGATCCCCACACGTAGACACAACTGGAGGTGTAGGAAAAGGTTTGTGGGGGAGGACATGGGTGAGGAGTTTCCTCCAGCTGCTTACCCAAGTACATACTGCACTGCTTACTACAACTTCCAAGACATGAATCATTTGAACTCCTCCCTAACCACATGCAGCTTCATTCACAACCTCACCCCAAATCTGGCTTTCTGCCAAACCCACAGTGTTAAGTAGAAGCCAAGTGTACCATTTTCTCAGGCAGCAGCCAATTAGCAACTGCACTCCTGAATGCCATATGTATTATTTTTGGCTGGCTCATGGCAACTTTACATTGTGGGTTTTGTAATGTTTTAAAAAAAGAGTTTTAAAGGGAGTTTATTCCTCCATATAGTTAATAACTCCAAACAAGAAGCCATATAAAACTAAACCTTATACCTCTGCTAGAATTGTAGTGCATCAGTGTTCATGGCTTTAGTTTTACTCAATGGTGCAATTAAATTCACTCAGGCAAGATGTCTCACATACAGAGCAGCCAAATTAAATTAACACCCAAAAACTACATTTAAAGCAAGGTTAAAGTTGTGACATAAACCAGCAAAACCAAGGGCATTCAGTGCTAAGAGTTGAGCTACCCTTAACTTATCCCTGGTGCCAAAGTATTGCATAACATATGGCATGTAATACTTTGTTGAATTACTCCTTAACCCAGCCATAGGACAAACTAAGGACAGTGCACCAGGCACACATCTAGAATTCAGTTTGTCACAACATTAACGGTTTGTTTTTACTAATCAACTTTAGGAAAATTTTAAACAGAGCAGCATTTTCTGGTTCATACATTTCACCACAGACAACATCATCTGTAATAAATACTGTATATGCAGCATTAAACAGGCAAAACTGTTGACTGCTGTATAAATCAACAATTTTTTGTATTTTTATATATATTTAAAATATATATATATACACACACACACAAGAGGGACTACTCTGAAACTTGAACTGTCATCTTTAGCTGATAGCTAGATTTTACCTCCACAGCAGTGCAATTAAAGAACAACAGTAGCAGCTGCACTCAACTGTGCTCTAGCACAGTGAAGTTCATGCATTCCCAGTCCCTGATTCACAGAGTATTCCTTTACTTCCTGAGTAGCAAGGGAGTTTCAGTTTAGCATTTACATCACTCCAGTACAGTCTGTTTGCATTCCTTCCTAGAGAGAGAAACAATACCAGATTCTACCTATTTCTCCCTAAAGAAATGGAAGAACATTACTGGTGTCCTTGATCTCAACTCTTCCATCAAAGAAGATAAGCTCTCCAAACCATCCTCTAAACCCAAACACAGAGCAGAAATTCTCTGACACTTACAAAGACATTGTCAAAGGAAGGAATCTGAAGACCATCAAGACTTTTTTTAAAACAAAAAATTCAGAAGAGTCTTTCTTAAGATGATATTAACATCTAGAGATCAAAACTGCATTGTAAAAGGAAGCTGGAGATCACATTATCGGAACCTATTCACTGCCCTGAGGCAAAATTAGTCTTTAAGAAGTCAACCCTAATTTTAAGGCATTAACTTCTTTTACTATCTAAAATGTATTACAGCCAAGTCTCTTTGATTACTGTTAAAGCAGAATCCTTTGAGATCCATCAGTATTACAATGACAACATCATTAAACACCTTTACATAGAGGTTTCATATTAACCAACTTCACTCCCCTCAGCAGCATTTCAGTCAAACATATTTTCTGTCAGCTGCCAACTTAATAATAATAATTTACAATGCAGATCTTGATAAATTCTGTAACTCTCACGAGTAAAACACAATTTTGTATTGTCTAATAGGTAATAACTGGTCTATGTTATTAGATGTTCTATGAGAGTGCATCAAAGATTCACCTAAACAAAAAGTACTTCAGAAAAAATATTTTTAAAATCTTAGTCTGGCATTCAGCACTTATGCCCTTCCTTCAAAAATTTAATCAAATTGAAACTGTCAGCACTCAAGCAGAGGTTAACAATACATCACTTTGGGGTATATGAGACAGCAGCTTATGCCTCTGATGTCACTGTGCACTCCTCACTACCTGTACATTTACATTAACCAGGTAAAAAGGTGAGATAGAACATTTATGAAAAATTCTCCCCAAACGATTACACAGACATCCTAAAATAACACATGGCACACTTGGGCAACGCAGGACTTTAAATTATCATTTCCAGGTGTGGCCAGGATCTGATTCACAGTCTCTGCAGATACTTGAAGAAATAAATGGCCCCTTCATTCCAGCAAATACTTAAAAGCACATAATCTTGCATGTCATTGCCACAGAGGTGATACAGTAACACTGCTAATGCAGAAGTTAGTTGTGTAAGCCACTCAGGTGTAGAGACAAAAGCCTGGAGGAAAAAAGCCAAAAAAACACCCAACCAACCAACAAAAGAAATAAACCATGAAAAAACCCCAAACTGCAACTATCAACTCCCAGAAAAACAGCAGACAGAACACATTAATAACAGATGCAAAACAAGACACAAAACCCAACCACCTTAATTGATACACGGCACAAAATTGTTAAGTGATCAGTTTGAGGAAGAGATGCAGGTATTGTACACATTTCAATTAGTTCTAATTCTCACATGTACTAGCAGGCAAAAAGAGACATTCACATGTATAACATGCAGGTACAAAGTTCTACAAACTCCCTGTCTTTCCAAAATATGTGCTATTTCTGCTAGATAGCATAATCAGTTTTAGCTATTCCTTTTCAAAGTTAAGAAGCAGGAATTCAAAGGGGACTGAATGAAAAATTTCAACATCCAAACCCATCAGCCTTGGAAAGAAAGTGATACACGTACTTAATACCTTCAGCAAGAAGAAGGATTATTCAAGGGAATTCAACATTCCACGTTAAGAACAACTGTGAAAAACACCATCTTTTTTACTTCAAACAGTTCTACCTTTTACTCTGTATGTTTCAAAAATGGCTGCAAGTACAGTGCTGCATCCTATCTGGTAACTCTAGAAGTAGACTAAGGCTATTTCTCGGAAAACTGGCATGATTTCATGATAAGAATACTGCTCCAAAAATGCACTCATTATCTAATGTCCTTTACTTGAATGCAACATCTTTGTTACACCCTAATCCACTGAAAGGTTTCCTAGTGAAGCCTCTCCTCGTGTTTATTTTATGCACTGGTCCTGATCGCAGCAATTTTACTTTGATTAGTAATCTAACAACCCGGGTTTTGATGACGTTAGTAAGAGTGTAAAAGACCTTTAATAAAAGCACAGTTGGATACTTCAGATGTTAAATATTAACATCCTGAAATCCATTTTTTTTTTGAAATTTGGAGAAGAGGGTTGGGGAGAAGAGAAGGGAAAGAAGAGACACCCCTCAAACCTGCAAATACAATCCATAAAAAACATTAAAGAAAAAGCTCAAAATAGAGCTTGCCTCCAGCAGAGCTTGCAATCAAAGACACGTAGGCAGCAGACCAACTACTTCCCACAAAGTGCAGCAAAATACACACTCCCCATGAGTAATCACACCTTTGTTTGCAGGGGAGAGGAAGAAGGGAAGAATAATTGGTGAAAAACAGCTTCCCATGTAAAGACATTTATGAAAGGACCACATTCTCCTCTCCTGCCTAGTAGACCATCACCAGGACAAGTAAATACCCACTTTATATTACCTCAAGTTTATCTAAAAAATAAGCCCATGATTTGAAACACGAAATACAGCTCTAGACTTAGCAAAAACCAAACAGGAAAAAAAACTCCAAAAAGCCTTAGAAGCTTCTGCTGTAAGATGCATAAGCAGGTCAGATTGAATCACAGGCTCTCATGACACTAAATGAACGTAGGTTTACAGAACTGTTAATGACGTTAGGACAGTAGTAATAAAATTGAAAACACACATCCCACCCTGCCCAAGAAAACCAAACAAAAATCCAAAATAAACCCCAAACCACCACAACATCGGGAAAAAAAAAAAAAGAAAGAAACATTAATAAAGGCAATTTTTTTGTCTCCAATTTGAAAATTAACACTGAGGGAAAGATAAATTGCTGGTTAACAAAGATCAACATGATGCTGTATCTGTCTAAGTCAGACAGTTTTCTGTCCAACTGTAGTACAAGTCAGAATTAGCTCCACAAAAGAGTCTATAAATATAATCATGCCCATTTTGGAGTAAGTTCTTTTCTACTTCCCTCTCAGAGTTCTAATACTTTGGAAGTACAAAGGCCAATCAAGCTGTGAAGCAGATTAGAAAAATCTGTAAGCAAAACAAGAATGTAACTAGGAGCCAGAATTATAAGGGAACCACACTGAACTTGAGTATTTCTTTCACCATCTTAGCATAGTGACAAAGAAGATATTCATCACCTGTGTATGCTTCTTACTTGGTCATATGTGAATTTGTTTCAGCTGCTAAGCACAACTGCCATCAAAAGAGGCAAAAAATATGGGCAAGGGTTTTTGTTTACTAGAAAAGGCAGAAGATTGGGGCACAGTAAAGTTCTCTCATTCCTCAAACTCCTATGGAATATCATTCTGAAGTGAAGAACTCCACAGATTTCACCCAGGCATGTATATTTGCAAAAATCAAATTTTTCATCCAAAAAAAAGCAAGAAACAAGTAAAAGATTAAACAATCTGTTTTGTGTATGTCTATCAAAAAACATGTTGCATACCATCTGAATACACTTTCAGGGAACCTCCTCTATTCAAAAGAACAGTTTTTTAATGGTGAATATCCAAGGTATTTTAAGAACTCAGTAAGGGCTTCAGCAGAAATATGCCTAGCCTATTTAAAAATATGAGGGGAAGGGGATTTGTTTTACCTTTTTCTTGACTAAACGGCTACTCATGATTTTCTCCACAATAGGACCTTCAGCATCAGCAGATTCCTACATCATAAACAGCATAGAAGAGTTATGGGAGTGCATCTTTGTTAAAGACTTCCTTTATTAGAAAAACTTTAAAATAATTTTTTGTAACAGAAGCTTAATACCACGTGGACATTCTCCCCCTAACATGAGAACTTTGAGGACTCAAAGAGATTTAATACCATAATAAAGGATGGAAGGATACTTGTTTGAGCCCATTTTTAAGACCTAGTGCAACTCCAGCTCCCTCAGTTAAGAAGGCTGACATGCACAGATAAACAGATGTAACAACACGAGCAGTTCCCCTGAGCTAAAATAATACATGCTTTCAGCAGCATACAGTCTAAACAGCAGATGATGTTCAGAAGCTCTAGTTGACTGTGCAGGTGTTCACACGATCCCTCTCAAAACTGCCTGCAATTCTCTATTACATTAATTCATTATTACAACGGGAGGCAAACCATCCCATTTCTCCTTCTGATAAGACACAATTAACAATGGAGATCACATACAGTATTTCACAAGGCTTAACAAATTGCCAAATGAAATATCAAAGAACGTGGATATATTCTCCAATAGGTCATCAGTTAAATGAAGTAGTTCTTCGAAAAAGCACTACAAAACAATGAGATTGTTACAACAGTCATTCCTACAGTATTACCCCTCATCTCATTCAAACTATTTTATCCATCATTTACATTGCACAGAGAATAAAGTGTACCCTGCTGGGTACTACAAGGCAGTAATTTCATAAAGGAGTTCTTATGGTGGCTAGCAGCAGGGGACAAGCTTGAGTGGTTTATTAAAGTCACAGAAGCCAGACCATTGAATTCACAGAAGTACATTCTAGATTTCTAGCAGTACAGTTTAGGTTTCCTCTAGCTATGGACCACTAATTTCAAGAACTCAGCTTGAACTTTCAAGCTGTATATCATCAGCTTGCAAACAAAGCCATGAGTTGATATATTCTTTAAGAATGTAAAAACTAATGCCTTCTGGCATATTCTATCGATCATAGTATCATCCAGGAAAAGGGCCCATATTTGATCTCTGAATGCTGCAGTTACGGCCACCTTTCCAGTCTGTTCATATCTAACCTGTTGCTCTGACTGAGAAGTATTTGAAGGAGAGTCTCTTCCAGCAGCATCAGCATCATCAGCCTCCTCATCTGAAATCTTGAACTCCAGGTCTTCGGTATAACGCTTCCTCTTCACCTGCCTGCTGGAGCGTCGTTTCTGAACAGAAAGCATTCATATTTTTCATGAGAAACAAAACTAATGAGAAGCAGGATAACCAAGAAAATGTCTCTGTGTCTCTCAAATACATTAGTGTGCAGTAAATGCTGTAATTTCTACAACACCCTGGCAGAAAGAGTGGACTCAGGACACGACTATTCTGAATTCCTGCCTGTTAGCTGTTCTTAAATTGTGTAAACAAAAAAAAAAAAAAAAAAAAAAAAAAAAAAAAAAAAACAACAAAAAAAAAAAACAACAAAAAAAAAAAAAAAAAAAAAAAAAAAAAAAAAAACAAAAAAAAAAAAAAAAACAAAAAACAAAAAAAAACCCAAAAAAAAAAAACTAAAATGAAACAAAAAAACCCCACACATAAAAATCGACTTTATGCTTGCTCCAAGTTGGAAAGTGGGGGGGCATTTTTTTAAAACATTAAAAAATTAGGAAGCCTACCTCAGAAAGCAATTAAAACCCAAGAAGCTGCACCTCTCCATCCATATCTGTAACAAACTTTGACAGATGGCCAATGCAGGAGCCAAACACCACCTTTCCACAGCATGGCCCACTGTGTTGCTAAGCAGTGACAACACACTTTCTTCCTCTCCCCATCCACCCACTTGTACCAGGATTATCTTGTAGGGGAAACACAATGAAATACGATTTCCTCACTTCATTGACCCAGCACTGTTCAGAAAGGCATCCTGCAGCACAGCATGGGAAAAGACCCCAAACTAATAGAGGAGAATGGAAAAGTTGAACCACCCCAAATTGAAAACATGATTTCTGCGCTCCCATACCCTCACCACCAGGATGAGATAAAGCTTCAGCAGAACTGCACAAAACAATCTGTAAAATACGGAAGCATGCATTTGATAGAATTTGCAATTTGATGCTCAGTGCTGGGTATTGTTTTTTTACAACAATAAAATTCAACTTCCCAGATAGTCTGCATCAGGTTATATATTTGAAAAGCTGTAAGCATATGTTGCTGAAGCATCAAATATCTTAATGGAGTAATGTATACACTAAAATTATGTTGAATACCAACTGTTAAAAAAAACCCCCACCTTAATGACTTTATACACTACTTATTTATATATTTTACACTACTTATTTATACATCTTTCTCAGCTACTGCACATCTTCACTGATACAAGCAAATACTTACATGGCTTGTTTAATAGACTTACACACACCTGAGTCTCTCAATATACATCGACAAAGTCAAATACTTACTTTTAGATACTAATCATACTTTTTAAAGCATAAATACCTGATGCACTTTACAGAATTAGAAATTATTTATTTAACTCAAAATGAAAATTTTGAGCAAAGCTTAAGCTGACACCACCCCTTTAAACAACAGTGATTTCTACCTTTAACGTGGTTAACTTATGGGGGTTTCCACAGAACAATATTTTTATACTTCAAAGTAGGTAACACTTGGCAAATTTGCATCTCAATTTACATGATCACTGATGGGAAAATACCAATTTTCTTCTGACTCTGTAGGTAAGTCTTACCATTATTTTTGGTGCCAAAAATCTCTTCTTCCATTTCCCTAACAGAAAGAATACCTAAAACATAATGGTAGCCTTTATTTGATATTTTTCTGACTTGATGAACTTCCTGTTTCCTCTTGCATTCATATGTGGTTTTGCAATTATTATGCACTGTTGACAGAAACTGTGCATATATTTACCTGCATCAGATTATCTTTAACTCATTAACTGATCTACAGGTAGGAAGGTAATAGGTTTGATAATGGAACATAAAAAACCTGCATAATACACAAGTATTTCTCCTCTTTAAAGAAAACAATGCATCACTGTGCATTACTACATAATATCTCTACAGAAGGCTCAGGATTTAACACTAAGAATGCAACAGTGTCTTAGACAACTGAGTAACATCAATCCTTGAGAAATGCATAACAAGTTTATTAACTGTAGTTGTCCCAGAAAACATGGTTGGAACCCTTTCCTAAGTTCATTCAAACTTCATAGCATGCACCATATGAGAAAGTACTAAGAAAACAAAAAGTTTCCTGAAATACTTAAGTTACATTTAATTAAAAAGTGACACAAGTGCCCTAGCACTTTGATTTACAAAAAAAAAAAACCCAAACATAATGTTTATCACCCAATTGTGTTTGACAAAAAGATTCCACTAGACTGAAAACAAGCAAACCATGCAGAAATGTTGAATTGTAAGTGGAATATAATCACCTACAAACTAACCCAAAAATTCCATCTGAAGCCCTGAAGTTTCTTCATCTTTTGCCACTACCATTAATCAGGTTGGCAGAGATTTGCAGCACAGAACAGAAAACTTAATTCTTCAAACACTTTAACATCTGCATAGTTTAACTCAACTTCTCTACTTCAGAATACACAGTCTGAAGGAGTCAGGAAGAACACACTCTTCTACGGCTTCTTTTGTTTTTAACTAGAATATACTAGATTGCTCACATTTCATTATTTACTATATTCTTCTTGAAAATAGTGGGAGGAAGGGCATAAACCATGCTTTTGTAGGACAACTGTCCACCAAAGTCTTCCCGAGGCTACTTTGACCATTCCCAATTGATTACTGGTCTGAACCTCTCTCATAACCAGAAGCAACCCATCCACAATCTGATGTGCAAAGGACAAATGCAGTGGATTTCATGCACACTGGTATGACTACATAGGAGTCTCATACTTTCCCCACCACAATTTGCCCCCATCTTTTCATGGGGGGATTCTTATTCTTAGTGCCCACTCTAAGCACTGCCAGCAGAAGCAAGCCAGGAGCTGACAACTTCTTAACATGCCAAATGACAGACCACACAAAACTTGTGCTACTCTATTTCCAGATTTGCTTTATGTGAAACAAAGTTTGGACAGAAAATGATAGGTGTGCAGTGATCAAGAGAAACTAATCAATGTGAGCCCATGACTGGTAATCCTGCAAAAAAAGCCCTTCACCCACTAAAGCAGTGTAGCTACAAGTGCCTGACATACATGTTTCCAACATTCTGCTCTGTCACATCTCATTCTTGATTTCAGAAGGCTTGAAAAACCAATGCAAGAATAAACACCAAGCTTATAAGGAAGACCTTGTAATAGTGCATTAAGTCTACAGAACAGAACATCCAGCATCATAACTGGAACAGTAATGAAGGAAAATGTGTGAAAACTCAGTAGCACTGTACACATCTGCAAGTAAAAAGACTGCAAAGCAAAATTATGATGAAAAATACTTGTTTTTGTAAAATATCCACCACAGTGATTTTCATTTCTCACCTTCTTTGTAAACAACACAGAAATTATCCAAATGCCTGCATCTCTGTAACAAAGACCATGAGAACTATTGTTTTATGCTTCTAAGTTGTCAAAGCCTACAATGAACTTCAACAATAGCATTACCTGAACCCCTGGATCATCTTCATCTTCAGGATGAGGTGATGGTGGTGGAGTTTTTTCCAAATCTGAGTTTTCAGACCCTTCCTTTCCCTTGTTAACCTTTTTCTTCGCAGCACTGGCTTCTGAATCTTGCTTCTTGCTACTGAAACAGAGGTATTTTTAATCAGTATTTGTAGAAAAATATAAGCAAGAGGTGCTCAAAAAACAGTTGATCCGTGAGATGTTTGAGTGACTTCATTATTTTCAACTGCCTTTCTTAAGTGTTTCAAAGTAACTGCAAAATCAGTGATGCATGGGCCACCACCACACATGCCTTAACAACAGACACTTCGTTCTTTCCTTCAAGACCTTAGACAGCAACACTCAATGTGTACTCAACAAGAAACTAAAAATGAGATGGGGAAAGGAAGAGCTACTCTCTTCAGAGCCTGCACTTTCTGAAACCAGTGTTTGGACAACCTGACACATGAGAAGAGAAACAGGATTATGCATAGGCTTGTCTTATATTAACCATGCAGCCCAGGTAAGCAGATCCAGAGTAAGCGTTACCAAAACAAAGGACTGAATTCATCTTCTTCTATAATCCCTGCTATTTCCAAGCAGGAATGCACTTTAGTGTCAGTGCTGAGAGCACCCATACAGCTTCAATGCATCAATTGCAGCTTGTACAGGGGAGAAAAAACACCCAGTAGCATCTCAGCATCTACACAATACTAGAAAACTATATCCACTGCAATAATGTTTTGAGGGTTGTTCCTTCCCTTCCTCTCCCATGAAAGAGAGAGAGTCCCAGACCCTGAAGAGCTGGGACTACATGTCTCCAGCTGCACTCAGAGGCTTGGAAATGGGTGAAGACATAAGTATCAAAATACAGCTTTAAATACACTGTCACCAAATCACAAACTGACACGATCTGCAGCACGGCAGGGGTGAAATTTTTAAATGGCAACAAAAATCAATGGTAGAAGTCAGTATTTTAGAGCATATCTAGCCTTTGAGTCTGAGGCAGGTTTTTATTAGTTTTTTGTGGTCAGCTCCCAGCAGCCCATTACCAATGTGAGGGGCTTGCTATGGGAAGTTGCTGAGACAGCTCACCGCAGAGCAGAGCTGTATGCTGGTACCTGACACATGGCAAGCACAGGTCACCAAGAGCTGTATCAGACACTTTTATATGGCTTCTGTATTCTCACCACTTTACTTTGATACCTGGGAAACTGCCTGGGGTTTGATTTTTCTTCACGATCCTCACATTTGTAATTTCTCATTTAAACATCATCTTTAAGTTTGTTTGTTTTGATCAGCACATTAGCTCACCAACACTGTATTTTGGAGCTGTAATTTAAAATTTTCCAATACAGTCACATGTCTCTTCAGGACTACAACAACGCAACTACAGCATTATTTTCTCCTTGCAGCCTACGTGTAAACTAACACTGATCTTCAAGTTTAAAAAAAGAACATTTACACATGAAAAAGACTGAGTTTTGAACATGGATTTGTATTATTACAAAATTGTCTCTACTCAGCCCTCCTGAGGCCATATCTGGAGTACTGTGACCAGTTCTGGACTCCTCAGTGAAACAAAGACAAGGAGCTAGTGGATAGGATATAGAAGAGGGGCTCTCTTATGAGAGACTGTAGGACCTGAGCCTATTTAAAGAGAAGACAATCTACAGAGCTTCCATTCCTAATAATTCTGTGATCCATCAATGCATGTAAGTATCTCAATAGTGGGTATCAAGAGGATGGTGCCAGACTCTCTTCAGTGGTGCAGAGGGATAGGACATGGAGCAATGGCCAGGAGCAAAAACAGAAGTCCCACCTCACCATGAGGAAGAGCTTCCTTACACTGAGGGTGGCAGAGCACTGGAACAAGGCTGCCCAGGGAGGTTGTGGAGTCTCCCTCTCTGGAGACATTCAAAATACACCTGGACACCGTCCTGTGTCACCTGCTCTAGGTAACCCTGACTTGGCAGGGGGCTTGGATGAGATGATCTCCAGAGGTGCCTTCCAACCCTAACAATCCTGTGATCCTGTGAAATTAATAGGACTCGACACAGGTCAAAAAAGCCTACCTTAAACTGTGACAATTAAAAAAAAATTTAACATGAAAGCGGAGGCGGGGAAGAGTTCGACACGGCGCAAAGAGCGCGGGCACAGCGGGGGCAGAGTTTGGCACGGCGGGAGGAGCGCGGGCAGAGGGCGAGCCCCGAGAGGCGGCGGGGCCGGGCAGCGCGCGTCCCTCCCTCCCTCCCTCCCTCCGTCGCTCGGTGCCCGGCGGGCTCCCCTCCCTCCCCGCCGGCGCTTGTTTCCGCTCTGGCTGCCACCAATGGCACAAAAAGCCGCAGCTGAAGCGGGGCCCCCTTCGCCTTTTCATCCGCACGCCGAGAGCGCTGGCGTCGCCCCGGCAACCCGCGGCCACGTGACCAGCACCTGCTCCGCTGGCCGGCGGCCACCGAGCGCTGCCATCTGCTTCCCTCAATCAGCGCCCGCCCGCTCCCGGCACCTGCGCGGCCACGGCACGGGAACCCCCGCCGCACACACACCGGCTTTCATCAAATCATCGCCAAACCGCTTCCAAAAACACCGACTAAAAACTGAACACCAAACAGCGACAAAACAAAACAAACAAAAACCGCCGCTTTACGCCTTTCTCGAACTTGTTTAAATGGAAGGTGAAGATCGCCGCCAGGTGAAGCACGCTGACAGCCCGGCACTTTTCCCCCCTGACCCCCGTAAATCGGAGCGAGGCGCGCAATTAAAGCTCAGCCGTCGTGCCGTGCCCCCGGTGCACGGCCGCCTGTGAATAACAGGCTTAAAGCCGGGAAGAATAGCGTGGGCTAGGCGGGATAAAACACCAGCCTGCTGAAAGGCCGGGCAGCGCTAACGAGGGCCCGCCGACCCACCGACCGCGCTGCGCTGCCGGCCGGCCGGGCGCAGACAAAGAGCCCGGCGCTGCGGGCAGGTCCGCCCCGACACGGGTTCCGGTCTGGCCTCTGAGAGACCTTTCTCTCTCCGAGCCTTGACTACTTCATGACCTGCGTCTACCCCCGAGCCGTGTGCCTCGGTGGACACAAGCACCCTCGGCAACGGAGACGCGGTCGAAGCGATTCAGACAAAGTTTCAAATCACTTCCTTTTCCAGACCAGTTATAAACACACACGTGGAAGAGCGACCAGCTTGTGGAGAACAAAGCCCGTGTGTAGCTCCACCGGGAATTTTAAGTCCTAAATTCACCAACAGACTTGCTCTTTTTAAATGCACAGCTACAACTTCTTTGAAGGAAAGGGAAAAAAAGAAAAAAAAAAAAGTGAAGTACAAATAGAATAGCACCACCCCTCTAAAAGCAGGGACACGCTGCTTCCCAGTGCATCACACACGCAGGAGCTTCATCCGGCCAGTGTGTGAGCATCAGCTTCCTTGCATTGCCAGCAACTGTTCTTCATCTTCCCACGGAGCCAGTGTGATTTGTTCCCGACAATTAAATGTACCCACTTTTGCCTCAACCTTTTGCACCTTCCAGCAGATCACACTCAGGCACAGCATCCAGGAACAGCATTAGCCTGGAACAGAATTACCTTTCCACAAGAACAACAGGCAAGTACTTAGAGACTGTTCTCAGAGACTCTGCCATTAGGCCTCCCTGTCAGCACTCAACACTGGGTGCACATGATTAGTACCTTCCAAATCTGCCAACAAGGAAGGTAAACTGTAGCATACACATTTAGACAACTATCTCTCATATTTGTTTTTACACATGCATGAAGGCAAAATCTACTGACAAGGTAAGTGTCCAGTCCCAAAACAAGAACTATAAATCTAGGACAAACTGGAGCAGTATTTGCATCACGTGAAATTTTGCAGTATTTAAAAACTGTCAGTTAAACTCGTCCCTAATTCAAGTGATATAAATACAGACATTTCAGATTAGATGTTTTACAATCTCACTGTCCAATATCACTTTCTGGTTTCATCCCCTTACCCCCAAGGACTGCACACCACACTGACCAAAGGGGATCAGTACGAAGACAACCTGCACAAGGTCAAACAAGCAAACAACACGAAGAAAAAGAGGTTGAATAGGAAAATAACAAGTAGGACAACTAAAAAGAGAGCTCGATTTACAATTTGAGAAAGATATCCAATCTCTGACAAAGTGGTTTTTGTCAGCTCAGCAGCCCCCCAAGAGAGCTAGATGAGCTTTGCTTACAGGGGCAAACCATCTGACTCAAAAATGACCCCAAAATCATGACATGCTTTGCAGGATTAAGAGGGGAATTAGCCCATATGTTTACCCTGTATAACTACTTCACCTGATCTGGGTAACTGATAGATCTGTTTATTAGTATAATTGCTGACAACTATCATGACTTGGATGATGTTTTTTTCTATAATTCTATGATCTAAAGGATCAGAGAATGCATTACTGATGCATTACTGATTTTTATTTTACCATTTGAGAACACTATCCTGTAACAGATTCATAACTGGAACCTAGCTTAGACAAATTTTACACATTCATTGTGGAGCATAAAAAACGTTTAAAAATAATCCCACCTTCTCAAAATGTCAGAGATGTGAGACTTATACTTCACTGCCTTACCCAAGGAAAACAATTATTTTTTAAAGCTCCTAGTGTAATCAAAACCTTTTAAAATCAGTTTTTACGTATCACAAAAGCAGGAAAACCAATAGACAACAAGGTTTTTTCCAGCCTGAAAAGTCAGCCAAATTACTACAATGCTTTGATAACAGCGAAACCTACAAGGCCTGCCCTGCAGCACAAGCAAAGGTAAATATCAGGCAGCTGGGCTGGTTCAAAAGGGAGATGAGGACAGGTGTGAACAGGAACAGCCTCAGCAGACACATGCATGGAAATCTCACATGATTTCCTGTTCTCTCCCAAAGGCAGCCCCTTCCTGCCTTGCTCAGGATGATCTGACCTTGGGAGTGGAAACTACCACCACTGCCTCAGGACCTCTCTTCCTGTCCTACAGCTCCCCAGGGCGCTGTGTCCTGCTGTCCACACCGCTCCCCCACGCAGCAGCTTCTTCTCACTTCCGTAGCCAGGAGCCATCCCCTTTCCAACACAACAAACAGCCAAACCATGCACCAAAAAAGCTCTTCTCCATCTCCCTCTAAAAACTTTAATTATGCTCATGTTTAGCACTCCCCTCATAAGCAACAACCTGCTCATCCTACACTGTGTCCCAGGCTGCTGCTCAGTGTGTGGGGAAGACGAAGTTTTCCCTGCCACAGGGAGGGTAGGAAGCAGCTATGAGCAGCCCTGCAAAGCACAGCACACTGCTTTGAGGAGATGGGAAGAGGCAAGAGCTCCTGCAAATAGCTGCCATTTGGCCAGTGCAAATAGTTACTGCTCCTGCCACCATCATCAGTGGCCACTCTCTAGGGTTTCATAGGAAGTGTCAGGAGAGATATCAGCTGTGCTGCAGCGTGATCTTCTCAAACAGGTGGTCCTCATCTCCTCCAGGGACAGGCACAGGAGGAACAGACATCTGAGCCATGACTTTGCAATTCAGTAGGATTACTTGCCTTTCCCTGTCCCTCTAGTTTTGGAAAAATCTGTGTGCTTTGCATGTGCCTGAAGGCGGCTTCATAAAGTTTAGAGCCCACATAATACTCAGCACCCACCCGATTTAATCAAAACCCTTCACTCGTGATCCTAGGTTAACCTACATTTTGCTTTCAAACTTGACTAGTTTGGTCCACAAGAGATTTGTTTTGCCAATGTTATTTATTTTAGCCACCACTAGATTTGTCTTTCAGTGTTGGTAGGATTGGGCTAATATCCATTAAAAGCGTAATAGTACAATTTGTGAGCTATCTTTCAGTATACAGTCTAACATACTAGCAACCTATTTGGGCATTTGCTTTCTTTTTGAGATCCCACGACACAATTCAAACCACCATTAAATTAATCAGGTTCTTCCATTCTCCAATCTGACTTGTCCCTCACATGAAGGCACATTTCAGTGAGGCAGGCTGCTCACTTTGTTGCAACTTGCACCAAAGGTAACAGATATGTGAAGGATAAAGTTTCTGGGGTTTTGTTTTTATTTGTTACATAAAAAGATTCTACTTTTAGTTGAAATTGGAACCAAAATAACAAGGTTATAAACTATACTAAATTACAAAATGGTTAAGATATTTCACATCAGATTTTTTCATCCATGTGTATGCTCTGATACAGCCTGTGTCAAACTTAACTATTAAGGATTCGTTATGCTGTATCCAAAAAATATTGCTCTTCAATAAATACCTAACTTTATTTACCTTAATTTTACATGACTGCAAAACTCTTCTATTGAAGCTGATCATCTTACTCAAGAATGAGGACCATTAGTTACACACAGCATTTTTAGATTTCTAAACCACACTACTCCTTTCAATGCTTAGAAGCAAAATACTGACCAGTATAAGCAGTAGCAGTAAAGACATGCCAGATACTAACTTTATCAAAATATTTTACTTCTACATAATCATCCATAATCTGTATTAACTTGCATTAATCTCACTCATCTAAGCTACAGTAATATTTCCTTTCCGGAGTTAGTGCTGCTGAAATACTATGACTTATATGAATTGCCTGTCGATTTATTTAAAAACTTGATTCAGTGATCTGTCACTGGACAGGTTCCCTAGTCTTTGATGTTGCCAAAGTAAGAAAATTTCTTTCACTGATTTAAAATTCTTTGGCAGCATAGCATCCCCACACAGTCTCTGGGTTCTTCAAAGAAGCTTGATACTGAAACTGACAAGACCACAAAATGAGAACAACCTTGTTTTCGAGACGGCATTTGGTAACAAGGGACACAAGCCCATTACAGCAATAATAAGACTTTCTCCACACCCCTGAGTAAGCATAAGGAACACTGAATGCTTTTGCTGTTGCTGCAAACATGTTTCTCTCACAGGTAAAACAACAGAGCTTAGTACTTACTAGAATACTGTAAGTCACCTAGCCAGCCAGGGACAAGAGTCATTGCATGGGAAAGCAGATAAAGACTCTCCGACAAACACAATTAAGAAAGCAGCGTTTTGTTCCTTCACAGGAAGCAATGCTCCTTTAATCTGCACAGCATGCCCCAAGATTTAGAGAAGATGTGCATAGAGGTAGTAGGATTGAGTAGACAGGACAGACCAGCTCTGAGCTCTGATGTCCAGACCATCAGCCACGGGTGTTTTTGAGGCAGACTCCTTCTAACCATGGTTTATCAAACAAGGCTTCAACATAGTCAGTTGAGAAGTCCTGCAGTAAACGTTTTTTTTACTTTTTGGCAGCAAAAATCTGGGAAATGCTCAGTAACGTTTATTATGTAGCTTGGTAGCCTTTAAACCTGTGAGTCTAGGGAACTAGAGCACCTCTCAGAGGAAAGGCTGAGGAAGCTTTGCCTGCTTAGCCTTGAGTGACTGGGAAGAGATCTTATCAATGCACACAAGTATCTTAAGGATGGGTGTGGAGACAGTGGGGCCAGACACTGCTCAGAGGTGTCCACTGACAGGACACGGGACAGTGGGTACAAACTGAAACGCTAAAAATAAAAACTTTACATTGAGGGTGATGGAGCATTGGAACAGGCTACCCACAGGGGCTGTGGAGTCTTCTTCCCTGGAGATACTAAAAACCTGCCTGGAGGCACCCTGTGCAACCTGCTATAGGTGAGCCTGCTTTAGCAAGGGTGTTGAACTACATGATCTCCAGGGGCCCCTTTCAACCCCAACCATTTTGTGATTCTATGAAAAGGCTATTTTATCTCATACAGTACTTTCATTTCAAAAAGACATATTGGGTGATATATAACTTGGGGAATTTTCTAAGCTGTGAATTGCTGCTGTGGATGTAAACCCAGTCCTTAGGACAGCCTGGTACACAGCCAAAGTAAATGCTGCAATAGGGATAGACTGATCTAAACTGTAATTTACTGATCAGTTAACATAACCCATACACAACAATACTTGGTTTTACAAGCCAGTGTCTATAAATTCTTCTGGAAACATAATCTCTTCTAGTATAGAAACTTTTCTGTCTTGCTAAAGCAACAAGTAACATCTTACTGTCCATCCTCATTTAGTTACAGAGCTGTATCAAACCTAACCAATAAATAGTCAGTCTTGTAGAATATATGCAAAGCTGATTCATTGAGTGCAATTTTTAAACCCTAATACAAATGGATTTTGCAAACTGATTTGGATTAACCAAGTCTGGCTGTGCTTCCATCTGGAAGTTATATTTTATAACTCTAGCCACATCTTGAAAAACAGATTCAGATGTTTGGAACAAATTCAGAACAGTTGTAAGAAATTCTAGGTACAAATGAAAAATAAAAATTGAGCTTTAATATCTTTGTGGTCTCAGTTTTCTTCCAAGTAGGCATTTATAACCACAGTGTTTAGGGACTTGAGGGACAAGGAAAGAATCTGTGTTATTACCTATGACACATTTACTCATGTGTAATGACAGTTCATTCTTTCTCGTACTACTCCGTAACGTTTTAAGCCTATCCTGATAAAGGTACACGATGCTGAATGGCAAGTTAAGAAACGTACTTGAACCATCTGGTCTATCCACACAGATTTTCTTTAGGGAACAAGATTTTCAGTTTTTTAGGAAAATTGTCTTTATGTGAAACAGGAAAATGAGTATCATCCCTACGGTGAGGACACATCAATATCCACATAAAGACTTTTTAACAGCAGAGCTTAGAGCCCATGAGTTATGTTAGTATAAAACAGTGTCTGTAATGGCTGTACAGCACACAACAATGTGAAGTACCTAACGTCTTTATTTAGGGAAAAATATCATCAAACCACTTTACTATCAGCCTCCATCTCTGAAACCCTACATTAATGTTGAAGCAGTTTAATTTCTCAACTCAAAAACCACACACACAGACAGATCAGCATTAGAGGAGAGTTAGTTTTGAAATCTAACAAATCCAGAAACTTTTCTGTCTTGAAAGGAAAAAGTAACCTTCTGCCTTTCCAGCTTGCTTAAAATAACTGTGAAGCCATAAACAGGAAAGTCAAACAAGAGAAATGTGCCCAAGCTTCTCAAAAACACAATGTTGTAGATGGTAGAAGGCAAATGACAAAACAAGATTTCCTCTCCACCCACGCCATTTAGCACAGATGCTCTAGAAATCCCACAAACACACTGTTTTTCTCTTATTGCATATACAAGTTTCCTGACTTACCTAGCCTTTTTGCTGGTCTTGGGTTTTGGCGTGGTATTTTTTGCTTTCTTTTCCTTTGGCTCTTTAGGGGTCTTAGGGACTTTAGGGGTCTTGGGTTCCTTCTTTTCCTTGGGTTCTTTAGGATCCTTCGGTTCTTTTTTTGCCTTGGGCTTTTTCTTTTTCTTCTTGTCTTCTTGGGAGCAATCCACTGAGTTTCTGCTTAGATTCTGGCTGTCAAGTCCCCCAGGAAAGTCTTCCTTACCAAAACCTTTACTGGGACCTTCTGCAGCAATGTGATTGTTTTTCTTTTTCTTTTTCTTCTGCTGTGGCTGCGGCTCAATTGACGGCAGATAATCATCGCTTTTCACTAGCTGGGTATTCGGTCCGCTAACCTGAGTCATATCCGGCACTGGTTTCTCTAAAAAGGGTTCCGACGGAGAATGCTGAGAGAGATAAATAGAAATAAAAATTGGAGATCTGAAACTTCGATTTCTAAAACTTTGCTCTTTTGGAGCATGAGGTAACAGAGGGAGAAAATATTAAGCGCAAGATTAACCTATTAACAGGAGTCAGCATATCTGAAACACTGTGCAGTAATACAGTAAAGAACAAAGCTTTTTGCAGTCAGAACAGTAGCAAAATGACCAGAGATTCTTGATATCTCAAGGGTAAAATTATTCTAAAGCTTGCATAAAGTGGAAATACAGAAAATATTTAGTCTTCAACACGTCAATGCAACACTGTTGTTTCAGACATTTCAAAATAGTTGTTAGTAGAATGATTTACTTATTAAAAATTATCAAAGTTGCACTAGAACTTTGTCCTTTGGGGAGAAAATTGTTCAAGTTTATTTCTATACATTTGAAGGAAAATAAAAGTGTATTCACAGGCTATATTGATAAAAAATTAATTGAGGCAATTTACATTGGTTCATCTGTGACAGGAGGCATTTTGATCAGCAAGTGAAGGATTAAGCCACTTGAAAATGTAATACAAGGTTACGTTTTATGTCCAAGATCCACCGCTTCCAGCTTGTACTCGAAACGGATTTGTTCCTGCTCCAGACTGGACAGAGAACTACAGTAAGTGTTTATGACTCTGCATAAACATCCTATTTTAAAGTCTCTATAGCATATCAGGTTTACACCAAACTTACAAACTACAGGAAAACCTATGTATAATTACACAAATGTTAAATACCTAGACTAAAATATATTGGATATATTGACAACTGTTTACACCTCAATGGTTCTGTTCTACACAAAGATCCATGAGTCTGCAGTCAAAAGATATCTAAGCTCTACCATGACTTTGCAGCATATCAAAGCTCTGACCTGCTTCTCCCTGCCTGCCCATGGTTATAAATGCAGGACAACAGTGCTTTTCTAGAAGAAAATAATAGCATGACACTGTACTGATGCCTTTCTTGCACCTACATACATGGCCAGATCATTTTACCCACCCTTTCTCTCTCTGTTTCTCCTCCTTTTCTGTTCCCGAAAAATTAAGTCAGGATGACTCTAGGTGGATTTATCATGGTATCAAAGGATAGCCATTTGAGATATTTGATCTTTTGAACTGTGGAGAAGGAAAGTGTATTAACAAATACGAATTTTACTTCTACAAAAAACAGTGCCAGTGTGACTGTAATCTTGTTTGCATTTCCTTCTCTCCACTTTTTTTTCCAATGGCACTTACTGAGAAGCGGCAAGTGTGCAAATGAATGACTACAAAACCAATCCCTGAGCATAAGGAGAACTGATGGGCACATACAGATAATCTACTTCAGCCACCTAGATCTAAATAGAAATGCAATTAAGATTTAGGAAACAAAATTCTTGACAATATTACATGAGAAAGTGAATGCATGTGTGTATTTCCAAATATATGAATACAATTTTCTGAAGGTAAACACACTGAACCAGTGTAGTCCTAACTACTTCTGCCATTTTTTCACAATAACATAAACCCACTCTGCACAGAACATACACAAATACTCAGAAGCAAAAGGAGCAAGGTTGTCAGGAAGTTAAGACAAGAATTTTTTCTGCTGTCTGGGAGGGGTCTGAATGGTACACACTACACACTACAGTTCTTCATTCAGAACAAGAGGGAAGGCCTGAGTGACAGACTGGTGGTCTGGGTCTCTTGGCTTAACCGAAGACTTCCAAGGGTGACTTCTGTGTGTTTCTGCCGTCCACATGTTTATTAAGATCCTTTTTTGTGTAACAGGGTCTAAGTTGCAGTGGAAATGCAGCTCTAATGAAAACCCTGTACACTCAATGCATTAGCACTGCATCAGTCAGCCCCAATTCAAGACCATCTCATGTCAGGCATCGTGAAGTATGAATCAACACCTGTCCTACAAATCTCTAGTCACCACTGGCACGTACAGCTCCTGCTGGAAAGTTCACAAAAACTGGGTATCTGTATAGAAAACACTATCCCACAAAGTCAGTGGTAACAATGAGTTCTACAGTGCAATTATGCATTACATAAAATGGAGATCTTTTAAAATGTTCTGATCAGTTGTGAATTTGGTTGTCTGAATTGTCTCAAATTTGTTATATGACACAGAATAAAACTGTCTTCTCTGTACCTTAAGACTGTTATGTGCTTGTACTAACCATTATTTTTAGGCAAAAAAATACAGATCATCTGTAAGTACTTCTTATCCCTGAGTTTTCAGAGCAGTACTTTTAACCTGTATTTTTGCAAGATACTCAATATATTTCTGCATATCTGCTATTTTGTAACTCATGCATCCTACATTTTGCAGAAATTCCAAGTGCAAGTTTCACCAATTTTTTCACTTAGCTGTCCTCTACTGTACTCAATCCTGTTCAAAATACTGCTCACCTGCTATATATAACATATAAGAACTGTAGGGTTTTCTCTCCATTTTTTGTAGATTTTGTATTGAGCAAGTACCTTGAATTTGGCACTACATTATTAATTTGCCATATTAAGAGAGACTTTTACAATTACCTAGAAGCTTTATGTATAAGGCACAACTTTCTAGAACAGGTCAGAATCAGTAGTTTTATTTTTCTTCCTCTTACACATATGAAACAGCCAAGACAACAAATATTAAAAAATCACAAGAAATCCAGTAATGCCATGTACATGTAATTTTACAAAATTTTCAACATTGCAACTTCATAAGTGGTATGACCGTCACTGAAATCAATATTCTATATTATAAATGTTTCAGGATTAAAAAAAAAATGAATCCTTGCTGCCTTTGCAAGACTTGTGGGTTGTTTTTGTTTAAGTCTGAACAACAACTTTCAGCAGTCATAAGCAAATCTGAAAGCAAAGCTTTCCAATCTCCACAACAGCAGTGAGAGCCCTTCACAACTTGACATTTGCAGTTTTAATGTAACATCTGGCCAGAAGGCAAGGCCCAGAGAATGGCAGCGACTGCTGCCACACTGTAGCACCCTGTGAAATTTCAGATTCTTACTTTTCAGAAACCCTGCCCACAAGAGTCAATTTCAGGCTCTAAAACAACTGAAGACTATACATTAGACTAAAACATTATGCCTGAAACAAATGCTGAAAAGCCCCAAACTTACTGCCTTTTATTTAAAGGGTCAAGTTATGTGCATTACTAAGCATAATAATACTATGGTTTTGGTTCATATCATTCACAATCTCTGGAATATTGCAGCTACAAAAAGACAATTCTGCCCTAAGTAGGCTTCGTAGGCTGTATTTGCTATTGAAAATATATTACTTTCGCCACGTGCCACTCCCCTTGCAGTTTGGCACGTTTTGTAATTCACTTATACATGATTTTCTAAATTGTAGCACTCTTTCAAAGAAAGAGCTGTGAATACTTTTATTTTTCTAGGAAGTCTGTGGCTGTACGTCTGCAATATGCTAAAACCGTTTATCCCTAACTGACAACCCCACATTGCTCCCTAGTGTGAAGCTGTGTAGAAGCAGCACAAATCTACTGAGAAGAGACTGGAAACAGCTTGAAAGATGCATTTTCTTACCCAAACCAGTTGTGTGCCCTTTCTTAAGTAGGGAGAAAAGGAAGAACAACAGGCTTTCACTATAAATATTAGATTAAGCCTACCACAGGGAATTATTTCAAATAGTTCTACTTCTTTAAATCTAGAAAGGATTAGCTCTAGTTAAAGGGTCACAATTTCTAATGAAAGAATCCCATTTTCCATTTATAGACTTTTAAAAAATATGTGTATTACAAATTTTTATCAAAAGATTGAAAAAAATTATCTGCATACTTCACAGAAATTGCTTCTCCTGCTGCTTTTAGTAGTAACAAAGCCATAATTTAGTATGTTAGTACAGAATTTAATCTTCCATGGGAAAGAAACCAGTGGAGATTAAACACAAATACCTATTCATTCTATTTCATATTGCAGCAGAATTATTTTTGGTATTATTTGAAATAAGGTGAAAAAGGTGCTCAAAAATATTGGTGTGTTTACTAGACCCACATCTCTTTAAATCTTTTAGAGAAAAGCTGTTTTTGTAAACATTTAACAAAGAACAGATGGCCTGTTTTAATCATGTGAAAAAACCTGGAGCTCACATTAATACTCCTACCAGCGACTACTGGGGCTAGTCACCTCCCTAACCAGCAGCATGGCACAGTCTTCAGTAATTCCATTTAATTTTACAATGGACATTTTCTCATCAGTTCCCACTGCTCGACAGTTAATCAATGCTATTAACATGCAATATCACAATGCAGGACACTCTTAAAGATTGCAGCTTATTAGAGAAAAATAGAGATTCTTCAGGAACTCTGAAGTGTTAAAACAATTTGTGGCACAACAGGCTATACAGCATTGTCAGTAAGAGCCAACAACACCCAAGGAAATAAAAAATGAAAACACTATTAGAGAAATAGAATTGTCTGATGCTAGACTGCAAAATTTCTGGAATTCAAACCTATTTTTGAGCTTCCAAACAGGTATCGCCAATACTTGAAAAAATAAAACCAATTTGCCTGTGTTTTCACAGCTGCTTATATTTTTAGTGTGTAAGCTCATTCTCCCCAGCCCAAAGCACAGAGAGCCATCTCAAAACAGGTCTATTAGGTGAAGTAGCAAGATGGACAAGATGTAGGATTAATCCAATGAAGGTGAGTGGCAGGGAGGGGGTTAAGGAGGAGAGTCTTTCTGTTGCTTGAACAAGGACTGAACCACAAGCAACTGTACTGAAAGCAGCTGAGTGTCACTTCCCTAACAGAGCAGCAACTTGAGCCAATATTGAGCTTCATGAAGTATGAAGCAAGAGCAGCAAAGTATGTGATGTGACTCAGCTAACTTTGTGAAATTTAAACATCATCACCAGACAACAAACAATTAAAAAAAAAACTTTTTACCAGGACTACACTTTCATTTCCCTCGTGGGTATTATTTCCAGATTCCATGGTCTTTTCCATATTTAAATAAAGATCTACAACAACAACACTTCATTTAAATTTCTTGAATGTTGGTTTACTAAGCTGTCTCACAGTAAAGCGAATGCTCAGTCAGTCCTCACTGACTTCAAAATACAAACCACTTTGGTATGATCTCCATACAATGGATAATCTCACTTTAGGTAAAATCATTGCAGAATATTCTCAACTGCAAGCCTGTTCAATTATCACCTTCACTTTGGAGAAGTTAAAACAGCAAACTGCACAAATTCTTTGAAAACAGAAGACAGACTACAGCATGGTTCCAGCAGCAGCTCTACTTAGTGCCACAGAGATTATTCATTTTGAATTTGTAGCCTTCCTGATGGGACAACCCAAAAGGTGTTAAAAGCCATCACATAACCAAATTGTTCCATGATTCTTCTTTCAAAGGTTAATGACAGGGTTCATCCTCCCTCTAGATTATTTAGAATGAGCTACTCATCTTGACTAATTTGGAAAGTTTCTGAGTCATGTCTCTATACATTGCTTTGTCCCTGCAATTCTCAACTCGTCTCATGAATACTTTCAGCATTAGGCCTCTCTTAGTGCACCCTCAGTGTGAAGCATGCATCACCCTTTCTAGACCTCCATAAATACTTCCCTGACATTGCCCATATGCAGAGCTCACATATCAGTAAAAACTCCCGAGTAAACAGGAATCAACACCACCTCCAAAACTCCAGCCAAATGCCTACATTCAGCAAAAGCTGTACAGTATTTCTTCTATAGTAGGTAAAGTCCAGAAACATTCTCAAGACTACATTCACACCTGTAATTGTTTCAAAAAAATGTTTTACCAATCAGTTTCTTCTCTTTTATTGTGAATGATGATCCCTTCCCTTTACTGTGAAACTACTACCTTGTGGATGCGTTTCTTTTACTGTGCCATATGAAAATACTTAATATTAAACATTTTAATAAAATATCTTGAGGAATATGATTCTGTTTAGAAACAACTAGTATCTCAATAATTCAGAAACCCTCCTAAGAAAATTGTAGTTCCAAAGTGACAGCTGGGATTTATAAACCAACAAGCGCTGTCAGTGATCTCGGCAATAAAGGGAAAGACATCCCACCACATGAGAATGAAAGCCTGTTTTGCAAATAGGCTTGAAAGGAATCTAAATTTCTTGACATACCTCTTCAGAACACAGATGAAAGTGTATAGAACACAGAATTTCTAGTAATACCTTTCTGGCAAGACAAAACTACTGTGCATGAAAGAAGTTAATGTTTTAGCAAAGTGCTGCTGCAATACCATTTTATTTCTTAATCAAGTCTTAGGAGAAAACAGAATAATCTAAGACTATTCTAAGTCATCCCACTCTGTTACTGCTTCTGGAAACCTGTTAAAAACAGTATAATTGCAAACAAGTTATAACTTGCTGATCCAAAGTTTTTTGAAAAACTCTGAATAAAAAAAAATATAATTCTGATGTCAACAGCATCCTAACAGTGGAAGTGATTAAAACAAATCTTAGTGCCTTCTGCTACCACTGTAAAACTGCTATAATTTCTGATTTGGTGGAGCTGAAAATATCACCCAATTACAGTAT
Organism: Irena cyanogastra; assembly: GCA_013397155.1. Lineage (NCBI taxonomy): Eukaryota > Metazoa > Chordata > Aves > Passeriformes > Irenidae > Irena > Irena cyanogastra. The sequence goes on along the minus strand of VWZV01000361.1, from coordinate 344,130 downwards.
TTGGAGGAATAAAAATATGCTATGCAAAATATAGAGTTTCTTAATTGAGTCTCAGCACAGCTACAGTAATAAAATTATTTATTTACTGGTCATGTACTCTGTGAAAAAAAAACACAGATTACAAAAGACAAATGATGCTAATGTGGCCATCCAAAAAGCAAACATCCCATTATAATTTTACAGCAATTATATGTAGTGTTTTGTGCTCACAGAAAAAGTGAGGCACATTACTAAGCCTATGGAACATCAGCCAGTGCAACGAGTGCTGACAGTTTGTTCACAGCTCAAGAAACAACTAACTTGTCCCATAAGAGATATCTTAGGCTGCTGTCCATTGATCAGAATTGATCAGAATCAGTGTTGACCAGGCAATCTCAGGCAACTGCCAACCCTGCAGTAATGAAATATGCATGCTCCAAATTGGCTTTACATGTAAGACATTCAACAGCTACCACAAGGATTGTATGTAACTGGTGATGTGGTGGTCAACAAGACAAAGGTTTTATTAATACTTTTTTTGCTAGAGATTACTTTGCAATATAGACTGACTTAGCAGCATAACGTTACCCCTAATGCAAGCAGGGCAGGTCCTAAGTATTACACAACAGGAGCCTGACTCTCCACTCTCCATCATCACTATGCAGACTGGTTGAGGACTCATGATTTTGGCAAGTTTTTACTAGCTCTAGCTGCAGAGACACACAGAAAGGGTGGGACAATTAGGTACTGAATTCTACTGGTGAAAGCTTATTGCTCATGTTGACAGCTTGTCCACCTCAAGCCTGCCCTCCGTGCACGGCCACAGTAAAAGGAAACTTTGCTTTTTGTGTGCTCCACTATCAAGCAGAAGACATGCCAGAACATGCCAACGTGTTATACCACAGAAGCTGTTGATGGTCAGACTTGAGGATCTTAAAGGTCTTTTCCAGCCTTAACGGTTCTTTGATTCTGCCGTGTAACATCTGTATTTAAAAATGTGTGTATTCTCTTTGTGAAGTTATGTCTGTGAAGTTATTCCCAAGAACAGCTATCAAGATACCTAGTACTTACTAGAGAATTCCTTGGATTAGAGAATATCCAGGAGATTTACCAACAATCTTTTCCATCCCCTCTAAGAGAAGGCGAAGGCTGCTCATCACCAGGCAAGATAGGGAAGTCACACAGTAAAAATGTGTCAGGATGAAAGAGCCTCCAGAGAATCTGGTACAGTACTTCAACTTCTCCAGTAAAGGGGGTATATAGGGGAAGAAACATCTGCATACCCAACCAAAACTGCTATTATTAAATAAATTAGCATTACAAAAGACTAACCTAATATTTTAGCCTATATACAGGCTGAATTGTTTCTCTTGGGCTTGCCTCCATGTTCCCCACAGCCCCTTTGCTTCACTGTGAAGCAAAGCAGTTCCTCCAAAACAATCAAATGCAAACACTCTCCTTCTCTTGGGCACAGCCATGCTTTGAAATCCAAGGTCCTGAGGGGAGAGACAAAACTGTATTGCCCTGCATATGCAGCCTTCTCTCTCCACCAGCAGAATTCTCTCCATTCAGCTACTGAACACCAAACACAGAGAGATCCATCCTCTCTGAAGGGTAACCTGTTCCTACATCACACTGTATTGTTATCACCATAGTTTATGACGCTCTAGTACCAGCTATGATTGCCACTAAACATTCTGTTCCCTATCCCGAAAAATACAACAAAACAGTCCTGGCTGACTTGGTATACTAAGCACTTAGGGCCTGCTCACAGTAATAAAAGCAACAAATGTCCTCTAAAACATTGTTTTTACTACAGAAGACTAAAGTTGCTCAGAGAATCATTTTCAGAGGAACCTTAAATAGATCATATCTACTCATATCAATAATCTTTCTGTTATCAAATTTAAATCACAGTGACAAGCAGCAAATGGCACCAGGTTTATGACTACAGAGAAAATCAAAGACAAGCATGCGTGGCACAAGCGCTGGCTCTTCTGACCACAGACAACAGAAAAAGTTCCATCTGTGCTTTCACTGCTGCAAGTAATAGTAGCAGTAATAGCATTACACACCACAACAGCAAGAGCGTTTCTATTCTGGTACTTTTTTTCCCCACCCCTTCTAACAGCCAAGAATTACAGCAAAACTTATTTAAACAGGTTACAAATGTAAAAAATTTAAGGTGATAGGTAATAAGATACTATATTGTATGTTTACTTGATAAATACATACTATTAAAAAACTTAAAATGCAAGGTGTATGTGTTAAGTCAGAAACAATATTTCTTTTTTGATTTGCCAAACCTCTAATAAAGTATTCTTTATCAGAATTCAGAATAAGTACACTTTGTCTTCTTGCAATTTATAATAAAGAAGTTTCCTTTAGTCTAAGGAAAGGAGAACAACGATAGAGACAAGGGCAGTATGTTTGGGGTGGGTTTTTTCATTAGATTAGGCTGAAGACTTGCAGGCCAGGAAACATTTTTCTCCTGCCAGCTCTGCAGCACTTAAGGATCAAGTAAATACCAATGAGAGAAATGTCCACCTGTCTGATGAACATCCTGTGAGCTCCAGTTCATTACTTGTAAGGACAACACTAATGCTTTTTAACAATGAATCACGGAATCGTAGCATATCCTAGGTTGGAAGAGACCCACAAGGATCGCCAAAGTCCAACTCCTGGCCCTGCACAGGACACCCTAAGAGTCACATCATGTCCTGGAAAACATCCAAATGCTTCTCTGTCAGGCTTGGAGCTGTGACCACTTTTCTGGGGAGCCTGTTCCAGTGCCCAACCACCCCTGGGGAAAAACTTTTTTCCTAATATCCAAACCAAATCTCCCCTAACACAACTTCATACTGTTCCCTTGGGCTCTCCTCTGCCACCAGGGAGAAGAGGATTAGGGAGTGCCCCTCCCTACACTTCCTTTCAATGAGGAAGTTATAGACTGCAAAAGGACCAAACTGCAACAGACTGTAAGGAAATCCACTAGGAGCAGATGGGCACCATGCGGCTACAACTGCATATTGCCCCAATCTAATTACTTGGCACCACTACATGCCTCTGTACTTTTTTTTACAACATGCCTGCCCCAGAAACTCCTCAAACTCAGCCTTCAGGGTGTCCTGCTTGCACCCTGCTTGTGTATGCACACCTTAGTGGCCTTTCTTCTGGGCTTGTCTTCCAGTCCTGGGAAGCTTTAGAAAGATGCCAGTCACAGCCAGTCCTTTCAGCCTTCCTGATGTAATTCATACTCTGTTTTGCCATTCTTACCTGCCCCAGGGCAACATCTCAGCCCTCTTCTGAGGGTGCTCTAATGCAAGGGTCTTCAAGGGAACTAGCTCACCTTTGAAAATGCCATCTCAGAGACAGCCTAGGGATCACAGCTGCCCAATAAGCCCTCACTCGTAGACATGACTGAGTTGCTCTTCAGCAACTGAAGAGCACAACACCAAATATTCATAAAACAGTAAGATACAGCAAACACCAGTAAAATGCTTTCAAATGTATTTTTAGGCCACTACATTTATTAGTGTATGATGTTTCTTCCAATACAGTAGGAACAGATAAAACTTCTCTATCACTTTCCTAACCCCTTCCTTATATACCTAGGAAAACAAAACCCCAGCATTTTTGTTTTAAAAGTTCCCTACCATCAGCTTCTTGTTAAACATCCATGTTTAAGAAGCCTGCACACATAAAAAATACATCAATCACAATTTAATGACAAACATGCATCAGATGACAAGGCTGGTGAAAAGAGGATGCAATTCATAGAGAGTCTTTACTAAAAACTTTATCACTTCCCCTATCTGCATGCCCCAAGAAACAACAAGTTTTCCCCAAAGGTATAAATTTGTATATCATGTTCTAATAGTTCAAGGAAAGGGCAATGGTCTTAGATGTTAAAGATTTCAACAGATGTGAAAAGGACTAGAACCCCTGAGTTTTTACCCCTGTCCATAGAAAGGAGGTCCCACTGAAGGCCCAAGATACTTCCACAATACCATCCATAAGAATTTTTATTAAACCACAGAGTACTCTGAATTTTCCACGGTTTGCAGTAAGTTATTTTTATAATTTCACCAAGACATCTTGCAGTTAAGAGTGTGCCAGATTGAGAAAAGTTAGCTGGAAGCATTTGAAGAAACACTACCAGCACAGATAGTACACTTTGGTTTCAGTTTGGAGCTGACAAAGGTTCACTTCAATGATATTTTATCTCGATGACTGGAAGAGACCCACTAGGCAAATAATGCAGTACTCTTTTTCTTCCCTTGCCATCTTCCCCCTTGCAAGGTGAAGTTGTACAGTACCAACAAGCAAGAGATTAAATCCTTCTCATTCATTACTTGTGCTGGTGCCCTTCTTTTTTTCTAAACTACAAGTTGCACTCAAGTCTTTTCTGCTACACATTTAAAAAAACACACAGTTCTCTGATCACATGGACTTCTAATACTGTAAAATACTAAGGTACCACCAAAGACAGGAAGTTAAACCACTCTAAACCAACTATTATTATTATTTAATGATTCTAATCTCTACATTTGCTAACTTCTTCTGATTAAAACAGCCTCATATCAGAATTTTCTCCCAAAAGACCATATTTGATAAATGTTTTCTGATACCATAAGATTATATCCACAGTACCTCAATCAAGCTGTCTCTACTGTTCATGTCTACTCCAAATCTCTAAGTGTTTAATTGCTGCTGTTTCAATCTCATAGTAAAGGTGAGCACATTTAGTACTAGGAGATTAATAATTTAATACTGTAATGTTATGTTTTGACATTTTAAATGTCATTTCCTTAATCACAAGGAAATACCACATCATGAGAGGAAAAGAAACTCCAGAATCCCACTGCCATCATCATTCTCTACTGTTATTAGATGTCCCAAATAATTTGGAATTACTTTTCTAACCCATTTTTATCCAATATTAAACTGTTCTTGTCCAGTAAAAATTCAAAACCTTTTCTTAGGCACTGACCAATGAGTCAGCCTGCAAATGAAACAGCAAACATGCAATGCTGTCTTGAAAAGATTACTTAAAGTTCATTGTAACCCTAAGAAAACACACCGTAAATTATAAACATATTGTTATTTTTTTAATTACAGTCTAAATTATTTAAATATTTCCAATACTAGAAAACAAAGAATTATGGTTGTTACTAAACAAATTTTATGCCCTATTTCTTAATTTTCTACAATAATACCTCTAACCTATGGTGTGACTCTTCCCCAGTTACTCTACAACTGCTGCCTCATGCAGTTCACAGGATGGATGAGATTTCTAGATTAAATCAGATCTAAATGACTATGACATTATCCTGAAGACAAGACTCATGTTACCTTGGGAAAGACTACGACGAGTGATGAAAGCAGTGAACATTAAGAAAGGTAAGTTACTTCCTCCGACCAGCCTCAACTCATTGTGATACTTTTTTTTCGCCCCTAGATGGGCTTTTGTTTCGTTGGGTTTTCCTTGGTTTTTTTTTTTTTTTTTCAANTTGTTTTTTTTTTTTCCTTTTCTTTTAAATTACGTACTCATTTTTTACTAAGAGGAGTTTCCAGCAAAGAACTTGCCATGGACCTTCTTGAAAACTGCTCAACAATGACTGTAAGAAAGCACCTACTTGGATAACTACTGGCTTCAGCTTCAGGGCAATACAGCCCAGCATAACACACACAAAGAAGCCCCAAATCCCATTACTATCACTCTCGCCTCAGGCAATTCCCCATCCCTCTGTACTAGTTTACTCATATGTAAAATGGAGAATACACACTATAGGAGACTTAAGATGATTAATGAATTAGTGGTTGGTGAAGTTTTGATGCCTTGTGAAGACTGACCTAGAAGAGAGACTGGACAGAGTACAGAGTTAAAGAATAAAGTAGGTATTTAATAGAAAGCCTCAATGGATCCACCTTGGGCAGTACAAGAGCCCAGCCAGGGCTACACCCAAGGTGAATCCAAAATGGATGACCAGTCACGGGGTCTCTCACTTTTTTAAGTTTTGGTCCATTAGCATATTGGAGTTAATTGTCTAATCATAGTTTTAGATTATGAAGTCCCATCCTACTTGTTTTTCTCTCTTCAGTCCACCATTGTTTACGCTCTTGGGCCTGAAATTTGGATCATTTGTCCTTGGTCCCCAGCTAGAGAAGGAATTGTTTTGTATACCTACTGACAGAGAGCCTACAATCCCCTAATATGTAGCTCAGAACTACACACTAAAGCAGTACAGAATCTGAAAAATATAAAAGCTAAAACCAGAGGCATCAATTTAGCTATTTTTACAAAGATTTGAAGAGAGGCACTGTTTGTAGGAAGAGTCCACCTGGTTCAAGGGATCCAGTGATATTCATTATCAGATTTACTAAATAATATACAGTCAACAAATTATCAGGCCATATATCAAACAATAAAACCAAAATAATTAAAAAGCTACTTCTATCACAGAAGGTTACATACATAGATTACATCCTATTTTATAGGCATGAGGAACACGTAGTATCAATCCTACTTCAGATCCTTTTTAACTACAGCTTTGGAGCTTGCCATCATTCCATAAACACAATCACATAAATTTTGTGTGTTAAGTAACATAGTTTAACATTTTCTGTCACTTAATTCTTTCTTGATACTTACTTTCAAAAACTACATATAAATGTTACAACCAAACTTTCTTGCCAACTGGAGATACAACAAGGCAGACTCCTCCGATGGTAACAAACAATTACAGTTTTCCAACGCCCTCATCACACCCCTCTTTCAGAGCCACTAATGCTTACACCAACATAAATACTGAAAAGCTCTAAGTGTCCCATATAAAGTATGTGGGAAAACAACAAAAGAAGAGTTAAAAGCCGCTATTGTTCCTCATATACATGTATTTACTAACATATACATATGTATTCAAACATTTAACTTTCAGTGTTTAAATTGTCTCTAATGATGTCTGACTCTCTTCCCAAACTACAGCTGTTTCCACGTTCACTTTCCAATACTGGACAAAAAAAAATCAACACAATCAAAAACCTGCCAAACCAACCCCAAAACCAGCCTGCAACAGAAAAAAAACCAATCAGCTACATCAAGCCAGTCCTCCCCTGGTTATATGCTCAAGAATTAACTTCTCCCATCCTGTCATGTAGAAGACACCCAGTCTTCAAGTTAAATAACTTCTATGAAGATAAAACACAGTGCAAAGATAAGTTTTTTCTTATCCTTCTCCTGTGTCTAAACAGAAAAGGAAAATAACCTGGAAAGTAATGATTTGTGCAATAGCTTCCTTACATTTTGTTTTCAATAGACTCCTAAATAGTTAGGCAGTAATTCTGAAAAAGTATGATTAACCAGCGCCTTTAAACACCTATGGTTGATCAAGTCACAGAAATCAGAGAGCAAAAGGTACAATATATCTTCAGCAGTGATGCATTTTATACCAATGACACCTATATATTATGAGAGAAAAACTACTAAAGATTTAATGGTGCCAATTAAAGAAGCCAAGAGTTTGCATGGCTCAATGGCTGAGTCATAGACCTTTTCCCCATAATAGGTTCCATTATAGTCCTGAGCTCAAGCTGTGGGAAGAGGATTACAGATGAGTAAGAGGAATTAGTATTTTTAAATGTTATTGCCAAGGAAGGTGTCCTTTAAGCATTACACAGTCTTTCCCAGCAGTAGAGTAGCTTGTGTTTACTCACCATCCTAGTTTTAAGTAAGAGCCTCAGAACTATGGACATCTCCCTTCAAAACACTAACATAGAAATTAAACCCATCACTGTACAGCCCTCTCAAATTTAATCAGTATTTCATATGCATTTCCAAACTTGAAATATTTCAGTACTTATAATTTTTGTGCCATTCTATTACCCCTGATTTTTTAAAATTCATATATACTTAGATAAAAGGAGGTAAGACAGTGTAGCTAAAGGCCAAAATAGTTCATACTTAAACCACAGGATGTCTGTAAACAACTCGTGTGATGCACAATGAGGAAAAGAAAACTAAAACGTTCAGCTGTCTCTCAAGACTGCTTCCAGTAAACCTAGGGAAGTATTCGTGCCAGAGTACAACACTGCACAAAATTCTGATCATCCACATCAACAACAATTACATCTCAGGCACGAGTACAGATTATCTTGAAGGAGAAGTCCAAAGGGAATTTAACTTACTTTAGATAGATTGATATTTATCAAAACACTGACAGATCCTAATACAGTAAATGAAAATAATTAGGATGAGTAAAATTGACACCAGAGCAAATTCAGTGTGAAACCAGCACCTAATAAATTTAGGACAGTCAGATACCTGTTCCAACATTCAAACTGATATGATTTGGGTAAGAATTTCAAAAAACAGGAATACTGGAAGCAAAAGCCAAGTGCTCTTTGACCTTGATGAGGTTTAGAAAAGCAATTCCTAAGATGGCAGATGTGACAGCTGGAAGCTCAACTCAGTGGCCCAGACCATCTTTTATAAGTACTTTGCTTCTAATGACTGGGAACAGTAAAAATCAACAGCAAAATCTTGTTTACATTAAAAAATAAATGCATTTTAACAAATCCACTTTGGAATATGACAAACAAACATCAAACATACTAGTTCAGGAAAGAGTTAAATATGCTTAGAAAAAAACAATGTTTCATTTTGTAGGGGAAGAAAGTATCTATTAAGCAGACTAATAGGGCTGGTAAAACAAGCTCCCAGTGACAGAAATTTTATCTTCAAACCTGAAAAAACAGGTTGGCTACCTAAGAAGTATTTATAACTACATGGCCAAAATAGTCAGAAAAAACCCTGTAGTATTACCTGTTTCATAAGCCTTACATCACACACATCCTTAACTCATCACAGCTATGAATGTGACTCAGATACCCCCAAAGAAAGTCTCTGTGATTTCAAATGTCTGTTTTTATAGAATTTTTTCCTTGGCAAGTAATTGTCTTTCTATCACGACTATCATATAAAATGCAATAATGCTGTTTAAAATAGAAAGAGCTGCTTATTAAATAAAGATGCTACAGTACCAGTGTTCTTTTGCAATAACTTTTCTATTCCCTGGTTTGGACAATTTTCCCCAAACACTGCAGAAGTAATTTTTATTTTCAAGTACTCTAGACAGAGACTTGAGAAAAGCAGAAGTATGCAATTTATTAAATTACTGGTCGTCCATCATTTGTTCATTTACACAGTTACATCATCTCAGTATTAGTGATATACTTGTAAGGAGTGGATCAGTGCAGGAGGGAGCCAGTATCCAGTTGCTGGGCCTGTGTCTTAACCTGCCAACCAGAATTTTGCAACTAAAAAGACTCCTGAGAGAATTTCACCGCTTTCTAATGCTGTGTTGGAAAACTTGTTCTTCCTCAAGAGCTTCCTACACACATCCCTAATACAAGAGATCAGAATCAATGAGGATAAACGAAGGTGAGAAAAAGAGGAACCTTTTCCATGGAAATTACTCCGTAGCTTCCAGCCCAGAAGTCCACGGCCTGCTTTAAGAGCTCTCCAGACTAGTTAATCAATAATCTAAAAACACTTCTATCCCCACCCATCGGGGCAATTGAGTGGTTTATAGAACTGTTTTGTTTTAGGCTAAGTTTGATACAAACTGATGTAGAGACACTTAGAAGAGACAGAAAGGAGCAAGAGCTTTTATCTTTTACATCTACTGCGTAAGTCGTACGCAGTTGATCACTGAAAATGCAAGATAACCTGCAGATCATACTTCAACAACTTACAACCCAAGTTTTCTTGGATATTTATTTTCTCCCCCACAATGTTTTCTTTGCTTCACTTATGAATACAAGCATCTACCTCTTCAGCAGCTACAACTCACAAAACATCTGAGTTAAAAGGAAAAGATGCTGATCAAGATTTAAGTAATTCTGTGTTTTTAACTCACAAGAAATAAACTGGTATTTTCTAGCACTGAAGCAAGGTAGGCATTTTCACATGCACTGCTAGTATTCTTTTTATGCACCAGTCCCCGCAGTTCTGAGCAAGAATTTTTGATTATCTAATTAGACATAGTCAGTAAAAACCCTTTAAATGCAGGAAGTCACATACTGAAGCTGCAGAGGTTATATTCTAGATCTATTAGCAGACAAAGTAACACAGAATACATCCAAAGGCTTTTTTGAGGACATGTAAATCCACAGAAGTCAAGCTGACATCTGAGAAAGTGTGCAGGAGCTGACAAATCTTGAGTGCTAACTCAAGGTAGGGCTTCTGAGGCAGGCACTCCTCAGAGCTCAGGCAGACGTGGAGGAGCCTGCCCAGGATGGTGGGGGTGGAAGACGGAGGAGGTTTGTGGTCACCTCCACAACCCCAGGCATGCTACATCTGCATAGCTCCACCCTTTGAAATGGAAACAGTGATTGTGTTTGTGTGACCCACCAACAAATTCCCACTGATTCAAGTTACACAAAGGTTATCTGATGGAAGAAGTTAACAGATATGGAGGGTACATATCACAAGCTAAAGCCATCTTTTTCTAGGCTTACTAATACTGACCTGTCAAACTTGGGTAACTTTGGTTTTATGCTGACACTTCCCACTCCCAGAAAAGGCTCAGCTATGTCCAGACCCCTTCAAAGCCAAAGTCAAATATAACACATAACAAATATAACACTGGTCTTTTCATGGCCTTTCCAAAAGGAAGTATACAATCCATAACTTCTAGGTGAGGTGTGGATACACCATCAGAGCCAACAAAGGCAGATAATAGAATGGCTTGGGTCGGAAAAGACTTTTAAGGCAATCTAGTTCAATCCCCTTGGAATAAGCAGGGACATCTTCAACTCAATCAGGTTGCCCATCCAACCTGACACAGATCATTTCCAGGGATAGGGCATCTGCCACCTCTCTGGGGAACCTGCCACATTGCTTCATCACCCTTATCATAAAAAAAGTCTTTCTTATATCTGATCTAGATCGGTCCTCTTTCAGTTTAAATTCATTACCTCTTGTCCTATCACAAGACCTGCTAAAAGGTCTGTACCCATCTTTCTTATAAGCCCCTCCTTAGGTCCTGAAGGACTGCAATAACATCTCTACACAGCCTTCTCTTTTCTGCACTGAACAACACAACTCTCTCAGCCTTTTCTCACAGGAGAGGAATTCCAGATCTCTGATGATTTTCATGTTCTTCTCTGAATACGCTTCAAGAGATCTATGTCTCCCCTGTGCTGCAGACCCCAGAGCTGGATGCTGCACACCAGGTGGGGTCTCACAAGAGCAGAGCAGAACAGAATCACCTCCCTTGACCTGCTGGCAACACTGCTTTTGGTGCAGCCCAGGATACAATTGGCTTTCTGTGCTGCCAGCACATTTTAGCAGGTCATGTGCAGTCTTTCATCCACCAGCAGCTTCAAGTCCTTCTCAGCAGGGCTGCTCTCAATCCCTTCAACCCCCAGCCTGTAACTGATACCCTGATGGAAGTGTAACAGCTTGCACTTGGACTTGCTGAACCCCATGAGGTTCACGCAGACCCACTCCTCCGGCTTGTCCAGCTCTCTCTGGATGGCATCCCAGACCTCAGGTACATCAACCTCAACACTCAGCCTGGTGTCATCTACAAACTTGGTGAGGGTGCACTTGATCTCCCTGTCAAAGTCTTTGGTGAAGACATTGAGCAGTACTGGTCACAACACACTTTCTGGGACAGGAGGTCTCTGCACCTTGTTTTACGCTGTTACACTACAGCAAGCACTGTCATTTCAGACACCAGCCTGAGCAGATCCCATCAGAAGTGAGATTTATGTTATACCATAGAATTCTGTTCTGTCAAATTTCCCTCTTCTCTTTTTTTTTCTGTTGTCAAGATCTGCAAGCTTCTAGCAGGGGACATATAATTATCCTAATAAACTTCCCACATGCATATTGCTGCTTATCATATAAACCTGCTCTCCTTAATCAACTTTCCCAGGCTACATAAAAATAGTCTGCAACGGATTTCAGAAGTAGAACAGACCATGGTTTGGAAATACCAACTTAAAGAAATCTTAACAAATACACAAGTGATACAAAACCAAAAGTGATCATCAGTAATCAACTCTATTTTTCTTTTGGGGTGGGAAGACAGCAGTTTTCCATATGGCCTTTTCATTGCACTATTTTCCTAACTTCAATATCACAGGGTGGACTTGAAATCACATTCTTGCTAAAAATCCATTGATGTTATATTTGCTGCTAAGATCCATTTATGTCAAAGAGCCCAAGATACTTCTCAGACTCTATAGTCACAGCAACAAATGAAAATAGCCTTTGAATATGTTAGCTATGGCATGTCAAAGGTAGGCCTTTCCCCAACTCCTATAGTAACAGAACTAAACTGATAATTAAATCAGTGTGTCATCAGAACTGAAGGGGAGGATGGAAAACAGTGCCAAAAAAAAAAAAAACAAACCAAACACAAACAAAAAAACTCCAAACAAACAAACAAAACCCCCCAAAATACACACACAAAATCAAAACAACAACAAAAAACCTCACCAAAAATCCCACACTTCATTTTCTGTGGACAAACACCTACCTCATTTAGCAGTACCAACTGAGGTAATCATTAATTTAGATTCTCCAACCAGTTTGATTAACACTGATCTATGAAACACCTTCTCTTTAGTGCAAATATCTTTAGTATCCTCGCTCCAGACATTCTTTACACAACCTACAGTAAAATGTAAAAATCCCTATAGGCAGATCTTAAATCAGACATGCCTACAGCAATACCAGGTCTAGATTTGGGGTTATATCTCAATGTTATATTACAGTGCAGAGCTGTGTCTAAAACAACACTGTTAACTCACCCCTAACTGCCACAACAGCTCCTGAGTTACATTTTTGGGTGTTGCTGTACAGAGCAGCAGGGAACTGCAGAAACTCAGCACTGCTGCAGACTACCTCAAGCACACCCAACAGGAACAATGACAATACCATGACAATACTGACACCAAACAACCAACCTGTGTCAGTCAGCAAAAATTCCCCTAATCCCAGTCTAATACCCTAGGTACAGCATTATTTGGTTTTCAACAAGTTTTGCTGAAGTATTTCAGAGGAGGCCTGCAGAGAGAAACACAACCAAGCAGTCTTCCAGTATTGTAGGCATGTGTCCCTATGTCCATCTCTGACAATGCTTGCCCCGGGAGACATCTGCAAGATCCCATTAACAAACAGATAAAAATAACAACCACAATGCCCAAAGTTTTAGACCAGTTTTAATGACTCTGTATTTCATACACAGTTGTACAAGTAAACTGTGATGTCAGCTCTTCAGGGTAAGGTGTCGCTTTAAATTCAAACACACACTGTGTATTATAAGCCTCCCATTATATTTAGCAACAATTGTCTGGAACAGAAAGATTTCTTCCAAAAATAAAATTAAGGCCTTCAGATCACCCAGTGCTCACATGTAAGGAAAATTACAGTATTATCACACTTATCAGCATCTTGCAGGGCCAAAAAAGATATGAAGTACCAGAATGCAAGTGGATGGAGGGCCATCTGGAGAGAATGGAGATGTAAAAGCAGAGTGGAAAAAACAAGAGTTCATCTTGACTACTAGACATTAGAAAGTTTGTTATGAAGCTTGTTATAAGTCCTCTCCTCTCTCCCAGGAAAATTAAATCCAAAAATCTGTGGAACTATTAACTTCTCAGTGGTCATGTTATTTCGTTTGAGGGAGTTACAGAGACATAACAGAATACAATTTAACTAGCACAATTAACATGGACTAATACTTTCTGACTCAACCAATTAAATTATTCAAGAAGAAAAGAAGTGAGAAAAGTCTACTGTAAGTGGATACACATACATGAATAACATGAAAATTTCCTCTATAAAAAAATTAAGAGATTACATTTAAGAAGATATAAACAAATTCATATTTTAATATAAATATTTTAAAAGTGGAAGTTGAACCCTAAATAAACGTTTGGCACTTCCTACAATGTTATAGCAATATATCAATGGTACACTTGGATTTGCATACTGAAGAATAAGTGTTGCATTCATGAAGACATATACTTGCAATTTTCCAAAATTAAAAGGTTAATAACATGCCATAGAAACCTGCCAAGATTCAGAAATCATGACTTTAGAAAGTTAAGATTGTGGACTTTCAATACTTAAAGGGGGCTTATATAAAAAGAACAACTTTTTACACAGGCAGATAGAGACAATGCAAGGAATTGTTTTAACTAAAAGAGAGAATTTATATTAGAGGTTAAGAAGAAATTCTTTCCTCAAGACAGTACAGAGGCACTGAACAGGTTGCACAGAGAACTTGTGAATGCCCCACCCACAGAAGCATCCAAGGCCAGGTTGGATGGAAACCTGAGGAACCTGATCTAGTGGGTGGCATCCACCCAGGGTCAACCCACTCCAGCATCCCTGCTTGTGGTGGGGTGGTTGGAACTAGATCCTCTTTAAGGTCACTTCCAATGCAAGTCATTCTATCAGCCTGTGATTTCTTAACGTTTAGTTTCTACAGCAGCAAGCCATGCAATATGAACCCATTCCCAGAAGTTCTCAATATTTGTGCTTGCTCAGCATAACACAAGAGCTGCTGTCTCCTAAGCTTGGCTAACACAGTAAAATCACTGAGGAGGAGTACAGGGAAGAGCTGCATCCCAGTCCTTGGTACTAAGGAACGACAAAAGCAAAGGCACAAAGATTCCTCCCAGCCCAACAGTGAAAAATCAGAGATAGACACTTTTTTTCTTCCACATCTTGTATAACTGCACTACTCTGACATTAACCTCTACAACTACCAAATTCCTACACAAGAAGAGGGATTTTCTGCTTTTAACTGTTAAGACTAGTCATCTCAGTGTTCTTGAGCTGCACTCTTAAGCAAGAATAATACTGGAAGGAGTGACAGAGAGCAAAGAGGTGACACATTGTAGAGTAACACATACCTGAGCAAGAATTTAAATTGGGGGCTTTATGAATTTTGGTTTTGAATAAATAACAAAATTTAAGGCCATCGTCTTCAAAAACAGAGGCAACGCCATTGTTGGCTACACCAATCTTGCCAGGAACAGAGAAAATTCTAAGTAAGTAGGTAATGCATAAAGTACAGTAAAATCAAAAAGAATGATTTATAAACTCTGGAAAGAGCAAATACACACTCAGATCACTTAGTCATCCTGTCTCTCAGTTCTGTTTCCTCATAAAGATGACTAAAAAATTTAATCTGAGTTTTATTTCTAACTTGCCATGCATTTAAACAATTCTCTATGCTGAGGAAGAAAAAAAAAAATCCCATTGAGTACTCAAAGAAGACAATTCACTGACACTGGAAGCATAGTCAGTATGACATACACCTAATGAAATTGGGAAAGCTCTTTGGTAGAAAGAGGATATTATTTCACCTCTTCAACAACAAAACAGTTGCAAATACATTTTAGTTGGGAAACAGCCCCACTTTTCTAAAAAAGAAAACACTCCTGAAATCAACTCAGTCATTAATATTTGTGTGGAGTAAGAGAGAAGTTGGGAGAAGTTGGAATGTGGCGTGTTTGTCACTAATCCAATAAAGACAAAGCATTCTAAGACTTCTAATGGAAGCTTTAATTTATCAAAATTTGGGGGAGGACTCAGGGGCTGGTTACTGAGGGCAGGTACTATGAAAACACGAGATGTGTAAGGGTATTAAAGTGCCTGAAAGCTCACTGCCAGAGGAAGAGACAGTCCCTATTCTGCCCAGCAAGCATTCCCACTCCTTCACCACCAACTTGGGTGATCTTGTGGTCACACAATGGAGAGCTGCAAAAACATGACCTGGCCAGATTCACCAAACAATCAGGCAGGTTGATGCAAGGAAGCAGCAAACTTTCTGTATCCCAGACCACAGCCACCTTCATCTGCATGTTTTTTGGGTTTTTTTCCTAAAGCAGATTAGATATTGGGAGTTACTGAGTTAACACAGCTATGCTGGGAAGCCATCAGTGGGCTGTTTGCCCACAGCAAGGTGACACAAAGGTACAGCCTGTAGCAGTGTGCAGAGCAGTGACAGGCACCACTGTACCAAATGGCTGCCTCTGGCAAGGGCTCAAGAGGCAGGTGACTCAAGCAGAGAGAGGTGGAGTGGCTCCCTAAACTTCTCTGTCCCCATTTTAACACAGACGTTGGCCATTTCCTCCCTGTTCCTGCTGTTCAGCACTGCTCTGTCAGATCAGCTCAGCCTTTCCCTGTCCCTTCCCTCATCATTGCTTCCTGCCCACACTTCCTACTCTGCTCCTACCAGCTCTCAAGAAGCAGCTTCACCATCTTCAAACCACACTAGCAAACGAGAATATTTAAAAAGAATAGATGTACAAATAGATGTTTTAGTAACTCAAGGGTGTCAAACCTTGCTCTTTAGCTACCACACTTTACAACTCTTTTGAGAAGTCTATAAATATTTACAGATAGCATCTCTAAAAAAAAACCAAACTGGTGTTTTGTTTGGTTCTTCTTCCCCAAATCCAGACTACATTATCACCAGTAAAATACATGTATCATCATACAGTTAAAAGAACTGAAATCTGAAAACTCGAAAGTGAAAAGCACTGGCTTACTGAACTGAGAGAGAAAACAACTTCGACAGACCAAAGCTACAAATTACACTCCAAAGTGATGGTGTCCCATAATAGCGGGAATTGACACTCCACAGTGTCAATTGACTCCACAGAGGAAAAAAAGAACACTTATGCAAGTTTGTGACACTTGCATTCAAGATACAAGCATGGGCAGGATAGCTTAAAATAAATGGATACCTCAAATTCCAAGAGAAAGAGCAGGACAGAATCCCAGGAGAAGGACTCATAGTAAGATGGTAGGAAATTATTCCTTCACCTGCAACTTGTTCCTTATTAAGACTGCCACTGTGTTTAATGAAATTAAAAAAAAAATTTAAAATCAAGCATTTTCCTTTCATTTGCCATGATTTTCAATCCTTGTGTCTGTAGGTCGATGATAAAAACCCTCATGTCTCTGTCATCAGACTATCAGCTTTCAATCATAAAAAAAAGTCTGAAGCAACAGACTTAAATTTGTTCAAATAAAATAAAGTGGGACAATATCTTCAACCATGGGAAAGTAAGACAGCTGTCAAGTCCCACTGGAAGTGACCATCAGCAGCAGATAAGAACACAATACTGAAGTACTAAACAAGCAGCATAAATTTAAAAACTTTTCTAGTTGGGTGATTCCTCAGAAAATGCTAATGCTTTCAGGAAACGATACGTTCAGGTCACCAACATCTCTCAGAAACTTTCAAAATACCCACGCTGAAGAACAAGTTGGGTAACTCTTAAACCTACAAATCACTATGCTGATGCAGACTTGTGTTTTTATGCTAATGCTACAAACTGGCTTTACCCAAAACTTCAGAGCAGATAATTCAATAGCACAAATTATTCTCATCACAGTCAAATCATGGCACCTGAGGGAAGAAGTATTCTTGAAGTAGCTTGTGCCTCCTCATTAGTAAAAAAGACCGAAAAGTTCATAGCAAAACCACCTCAAAACTACAAATCTTTGGCCCAAAGGCCTATTCAGTGAAAAATCACTGCAAGCACTTTATTTAGACATAGCCTTTTCAAGGGTGAGAAAGAAATAAGCTTTTGGATATGTTAATATTAACTGTTAGACTTGAATGTAACCGAGGCGTATGAATATGAACACGGTATTTCACAGTATTATATCCTTTGAGAGACCTGCATGGAAACTCACTCACAGATGGATCAAGTTATCAGTGTAACAGAAAATTCTACTCCACAGGGGTGAAATAACTTCACCAAAGGTAGATTTTACGGTCTGTTTTTCTTTTAGTTGGAAAATTTTAGTTAATTACATTGCTCAAATACGAGAATTCTTCAGAGTCCCAACAAAATACAGCAGAAGCCCGTACACTTTTGAGAAAAAAATACTGCTATCAACCTTTACACTTTAATATGAATACTATGGATTTTCTTCCCTTCTTCTCATTACTATCCACAACCTCTTATTTTGCCCACATTTTCTCCATATATATTCTATAAATACACACACACTCATGCTTATCTATACATTAAAATAATATACAATTGTAGCTAATTAAAGTTCAGTATTAGTGGGTTCTTAATTCCATTTAGTCTGGCAGCTTCAAAAATCTTAACATCAAAACAACATACGCTGTTTTGCTGGTCTGTGAACACTTGAAAAAGGAAACTAGAATTTCTAGGGGCAGGCAGCCACGAGACTTTGCTGAACATGCAGCATAACCAGTACCCCAAAAGACCAGCTAGCAGTCAGGTGAAATAGCCTCTGCATCAAAGCAAAATGTACCCAATAGTGTTTCTAGGGTTGTTTTTTTTTTTTTAAATAAATTGGATTTGTTCTACCTATCAAGAATAAAATAGTCCAAAAGTTGAACACTTGAGGGATTAAAGAGCCAGCAGCTCTCTGGAGATGTGGGAAATTCCTTATGAATATTATTTATGGGAATAATCCTAACTTTTCAAAGTGGCATCATTTACTACTACGTAAACTTACAGGAAACACTGAAAGATAATTCATGCGAAGACAGTAAGGAGTCAATCTCTTCTTACTAGTCTTAGGCATTAAAACAAACACTCAGGAGAGAATCCACTTCATTTTAGTGTGCTAGCAGAAACTGATTTAACCTCTACTTTCTGCCCGGTTAGAACATTGCATCAAACCAATATAGCTGATTACAGTTTTCATTAACATCCCTTTCCATTCAGGTATATCCAAGTACGAATTAAACTGAGGCAGCAACACAGAGTTTGAAATTGCAGGAAGGGCCTGTGAAAGGGGTGACCCAGCTAGTGACTCAGCAGGACTTTCTCTGCCTCCTCCCCTGCAAGGGAGGGCAGGAAATTTCAAAAGAATGTGTTCATACCAAACACAGCTATGAGTTATGATTTAAAGCAAAGTCACATGCCCATAGATAATAAGGCCAGCAGAACGAACCTGGCAGTGAACCGGTAACACACACAGAATTAGTTCCTTCTCCATCAGAACCTGGACACTGCAATCCAGAATCCTTCAACGCTGTTGGTGCCCATTGTTGAACTCTCCCATTTAGTCAGGCATGGAGGCTATACCATACCTGTTTGTCATTTAAATACTCCTGTGTTTGACTATAAATAATGTAGATTGCATTTGTGGAACATGATTAATGAGCACAACTCGAAACTTCAGCCCACACAGTAGCTGTGGGTAAATAAGTTGTGTGTAACAACACACCCAGGACAGCCTATTCTTGGCAAAGAAAACTCCTACACTTCCTCTATCACTCATAAAATGCTCTGAAAATAACGATATGTAAGAACAACTGCATAGCATTAGGCCTCCAAAGGCCTGTCTAACCTGACATCACCTCTGATAAAGTGTGTGGAAGAGGACAAGAACCAGACATGCACACAGGAGATGCAACCCAGTAACAAATTCTCAGTCACTTATGTATGGCACAGATCTGCTGAGCCAAATGTGGTGCCTTTATGTTTATCAAATGATGATGCATTTTTCTCTGCAACATCTCAGAGATCAGCATGTTAATGTGCAGTTCTGAACTCACACCACTTGACAACTTGCTGAATACCTAGAAAGAATTCAAGGAGACAAAAACAGGCGACAAACAACTCTTAGTTCACATTCATCCTCTCCATGCACCTGTATCACGGACAATTTTAGAGGCTTTCACCATCTCTCTCCTTCCTTCCCTCACTAAAACACCCCCCAGCACCCCCCCCAGCTTTTTCAAGCACTGCTGTATTTTCTGAGGCCTGAGGAAGAGACACAGAACTTCACAGCACTTGTCTCACCAACATACCATACATATGGGTAATAATCTTCATTTTGTTCTCTACTACTTTGATTACAATTCCTACTGATTTATTTCTCAAAGTGTTATAGCTCATTTTCAGACAGCCATCTAACACCAAGACCTGCTCCTAGGAAGATGTTTTTGCCTGCCATTTCAGCGCTCAAGCACCACAGAACCATACAGCATATAGGTTGGAAATAACCTTTAAGACCATCAAGTCCAACTGCGAACCCAGCACTGTCAGGTCCACCAATAAAGCATGCCCTTAAGCATGTCCACATGTCCTTAGGCACCACATCTATACATCTTTTAAATACCTCCACAGACGGCAACTTTATACTTTCCCTGGGCAGCCTGTTTCAATGCTTGACAACCCTTTCTGAGATGAAAATTTTCCTAATATTTAATCTAAACCTCCCCTGGCCATGTCTTGACTCACACAACTTAACGGCCAAGCAATTGACTCTCTTATTATATTTCTATTTATTTTATTTCATTCTTATTAGGTTCTCCACCACATGTCCATTTGGTACTCCGCTTTGGGCATATCAATAGCAACAGCAAATTTTGACATCTGACTTTTCACTCTTCTCCAGATCATTTATGAATATTTTGGAGACCACAAGCTCACAAGCCCAACACAGATGCCTCCACTGTGAAAACAGGCAAGCCATTCCTGATCTCTGTTTTGCCCCTTGGTGGATTGCTCTGCCAGAGCAGAACCAGCCTTCCCACCCCTTGGCCACCAGGCTCTTCCAAAAACCTTTGGTGAAATGCATTTCAAAGGAGGGCCTGACAAACCAAGCACAATGACTGAACAACCCAACACTCCATTGGTTTTTATGGATCTGTCAAACCCCACTGAAGCCAGCAACTCACTGCTAACACAGTCCTAAAAACCATGTCTAGTTTTCAGCTATTAATCAAAACCAGATGAATTGTCAATCACCAGCTTCATTTCACAGCCAAAATAATTTGCAGTTTTCCACACAAAAAAAAGAAATAACAAGCCTTGGAATCAACACAGCAATTTCTTTCAACTTAAAAGTAAAAGAACTTCACTTTCCTTCCAACATATCTAACAACAAAACAGTAATTTGGTTAACCACAAGTATTACAGCCTTCCCATGATAAGGCTAGCTTCAAATCACTGAAAAATAATTACTAAGATGATTTCTGTTGATTTTAAAGTACATAGTGATTTTCATTTTCACTGACTATATTAATTTTGTTGATTCATTTTATACAAATAAAAACAAACCAGTCATTTAAATAACTGCTCTTCGGTGAACAGTTTTCTGCCAACTGACATGAAAGGAAAACCATGACATGGGAGAGCTACCAGGCTCCTGTGTATTCAGGCTTAAGAGCAGGGGTTTCACACATCTGCATTTTTTCCCCAGGGGGTGGGGAGGGGTTAAGTTTTTGTCAATTTGAACAATACTCATTTCATCCAAACAGTTTTCAAGGGGGAAACGCCTGCCTATTTAGAGTTTCATTACTACAGTCAGGGCTCAAACTAATTGCTTAATGGGAAGGTATGTGAACAGTAACTTTTACCAGATAAAAACTTAACAGAAGTAAGCTAACAGAGCTTGCTACAACTGTCTGAATTACTGATTTTAATCAAATAACTGGAGTTATCATGTGGTTTTCCTCTAATTATTTAGTTTCAGCACTTACCTTTCTTCAAGCTATTCATTTGCAGTTCAGCACTCAGTAATAGGTTGCTTAGCTTATTTAAGGGTTGAACTGTCTGTGTTTAACCTCTTCACTGATTAAAGGGAAACAAATGTCCCAAGAACATTTAACAAGCTTGTACATTTTAGAAGTAAACTTTCTTCTCCCAAACCACTTTTTAATGCCAAAAATAGGCTTACTGGATGGTCAGATGAAAACAAGGAATTAATGCTGGTGAAGAACACCACCGCTTTAGGGTACAGTTCACCTCAAGCATTTCCTCCCACATCCCCACCATCACGGGTTGTGAAAGATCCTAGTGACACTGGGTTTTGTTTCTTTGCTGTCTTAAAAGTCTTACATTACTATTTATATAATTTTCTTTCAACTTTTATCTGCTAGATGCTTCTACTCTCTTCAGAGTAAAAAATGTGTCTTATACTTCTTTTTCTAATTCCCACCCTTTCTGTACTGATTTCTCTGTGCTGTCATTACCTCCTTCCCAAATACTTGCTCATTGTTTCCATTTTTTCCCTAAATCTTGAGCTCTCTCCTTTTCATCCTGCTTACCCACACAGTTGGTAACAGGAGGCATTGGCAAGAGCTGCTGTCTCAGACAGGAACACAAAACTTCACGTGCATGCAAGAACTGTAATTTAAGTTCTCCAAACAAAGTCTGTGTGTGGAAATGCAGAGAGAGGAAGGGCTGACACAGGCATCTAAAATTTCAAACCAGCTTTGAGGTAGGCAGGGAAGAGAAAGATGGTCTTGAAGATATACTTGTCCTCTTCAAGAGAGCTTCCTCCTTCAAGAGAAAGACAGTGCACTTTTCCCCTTGCCCAGCTTAGTCCCCCCCGGCTCCTCCTCTCTTCCACGGGGAATGTGGAAGCCTGTCCCAGCTGCTGAGCTGCTCCATCTACCACTCGTTGTCAGCTGCCTCTCCGCAGAGCATACATCTGATTCCCAGAGCCGGCTCACGCTGTGCGGAGCAGCGAGCAGGAGCAGCCGGCAGGCAGCGGCGGAGGGGACAGCTGAGCAGCTGCTTTGCGCACAGGCCCAGGACACTGCCTGGGACAGCTGTTTTTATGATTTATTAAGCGTATTGTAGCATCATGTCACTACTACTGCATTCCAACAATTGTCTCCAAATATTTATGGGCAGAGCTACTTGGCATTAATTACTGACTGATCGGAAAAAAAAAATAAAATTAGTAAACCTTTGATATCTTGACCACTAATTCATCTGGTACCAAAATCTCTTGAATTCTAACTGACCGAGTCAAAGGCAAACAGTGGCAAATGTGAAGATTCCAAAAAGTATTTTTTTAGCTGAAGCTTAACATACTAGCACATAGCCAAACCTGTTAAGCTACAGAGGGATCAAGATGTTTTACCACTTTTAGCTTTTAACTGAAAAACGACATGGAAGCAATACATGGCCATTGAAACCCGGCAGATCAAAGCCTCAGTAAAATAAAACTTCCATACTACTTAACATTTCATTTGAGCCTCAGAAGATTTAACTTCAGACTGATTCATACTGTTGTCTTCTCCTTGTATAAACTGTTTCCTCATCACTTCTCAGTTTCATTACTTAGTGCTAAAGAAGTTCATGCCAGAAATTTTTTTCACATGTAACAATTTAAGCTTTAATTTAAAACCACAGAACATTCCCTTAGGATTTAAAAAAAAGACCTTGGTTTGGCCAAAACAAACACATTATAACACACACTTCTGTCTCCAAGTAGCAAATACAAAAATTGAATAGTTAAATGACAATTCTCAAACGTGCTTTCCATCTTCTCCCCAGAGGAACCAACATGAAAAAAATAGTACATATTCTCCTTGTCCTATTGTTGTATCACATTTTGGTCTATCCATAATGTTATCCTATAAAAATTACCATAAAGACATTAGAAAGATACCTGAACCTCATTTTACCTTCAGCCTCTGTACACCAAAAAAGCCACATAACCAATAACAATGGAGTTGAACAGGGGCAACTGTTTTGAAACCATAGTTCTTGTGTATCCTGAAAGGCATTTACAGTCACTTAAAACATTTTTCTACTAATTGGAAGTAGCTTACCTGAAGGACAGGCACTTTTTGTGGTGTGTTTTGTGGTGACTGGTGAAGCTGTGCCCAAGGCTGATGATGAGGATGTGGGGGTGGTGAAGACTGGTGATGTATCCCTGGATGAGGCTGCATGGGAGGACAGGTTGGCATTTGCTGTTGAAAAGACTGCTGTTGACTAGGAAGCTGCTGGCCAGATATTAGTCGCTCTTGTATTGCTTGTGGATCTGCAAGGCCAACACCTGGACAACCATTTGGTCTCATGTGCCCACCCATCTCCCGTGGTGTTGAAGACATACCCATAAATGGACGATTCTGTTGCATGTTTCTGGGGCCCATATTCCTTTGTCCAATTCCCATGGCACCAGGGGGCTGGTGTGACGGCTGAGGGTGGGGTATATTTGGGTAACTGCCAACTTCCATTGGTATTCCAGCACTACCAGGTCTAACCTGTGGAGGAGGTGTACCTGCTGGATTATTCATTGCTTTCATAGGTGACATGGGAGGTGGAGAGGCATAAGTTCCCTGAGGCTGTGAAGGGTGCATAGTTTGTGTGTTCATTTGGTTAAGTGAGCCACTAGGGTGGATGGGCTGCTGGTGCATTAGTCCTTGACCACTGTTTGATGGAAATCCGACAGCATTTGGGTATCTTGGTACAGATTGATTCATTGGAGTGTTATTTGTAAGGCCTAAATTCTGATTCATCCCTGTATTATTAACTAATCCCTGATTAAGGTTACTGTAAGGATATCGAGAATACTGCCCTGAGTTGTTTATAGTAGGTGAGGGTACCGTCTGGCTCCGAGAACTAAAATTAAGTGTTTGCGGCCTAACAGCACCCTGCTGGGGAGGATTAGGGGAGAATCTGGGACTGTGGGCTACTGATTCCCCATGGAGAGCAGTAGGGGGATGGTGGTGAAATTGCTGGACTGAGTGTCGCAAAGAAGGTGCCATACTGGGATTCTGCTGGGGCACATGAGACAAGTGGCCAGGTCCTGAGGTGGCAATGAAAGGGTTTCCCTGATTGAGGCCTTCTTGGCCTTGAGAAAACTGGTTCATCCTCTGCTGCTGCGGCTGACCGTGCTGCTGCATTGAAAAATCACCACGAGCCATGTAGTTTCCCATCTGCTGCATGTGCTGAGGATGGCCCTGCCCAGGGGGTCCAGAGGGTGCCTGTGGCGGCTGTGTCGGTTGCGGCTGCTGCTGCTGCTGTTGCTGCTGGTATGGTGCTCTTATCTGGTCTGGCACTTGAACTGCCCGTGGTCCCCACATGGAGCCACTGTCTACGAAGGGTTGGCCATGTCTTTCGTTCTGCATGCCGGGATAGACTCCCATCTGACCACCAGCACCACTGCTGTGAGGAACCTGAGGAACTGGAGGGTTGTGATACTGCGAATGAGGAGACGCTATACCATTCCCAGGGGCATTGCTTATCATCCTGTTCGGCTGATCCATCAGGTGCATTTTCTGCTGTTCGTATTGATTATAGTGATCAAAATGGGTCAACTTGGCTTGGTTTTGATTTGCAGGAGGATGATGAAGAGATGACTGTAAAGTAGGAAATCCTTGATCCATAGGCATTTGCTGACCCATAGGATTCACTGTATTTTCAGGATATCCACATTCTCCGAGACCTTCCAACCCTTCACTGAAAATATTCCCATCTTCTCCAAACAGACTCATCATTCCTGGATCTGCCATCTTTTTTCAGCACACAGCTCCTTAGAGCTACAACCAGAATGTTAGTCTGTGCTTCACCTCGGTGAGGTGTTTTGTCCTCAAAGCCTTTAATCCTCAACTAATCTCCTTCATGTCATTCCATATTTCCTTAATTCTTTTGGACCACGCAGTGTCAGGCAAAGTCTGGTTACTGCTCCTAGAAAAAGCAGGGGAAGTGGGAGAAAGAGAAGAAGATATTGAAATAAATAACATCAGGCAACATAAAGAAAATATACTTGACTCTTTTTTAAATGCTAGCTACTTTCAGACCCCTGAAATACATCTTAAAAAATCAATTTCACATTACGGAAGATTCATTAGCTTTATCTAAAGCTTTATTATGATAGGGAGTTAGGAAGCAAGCAAAACACTAGTCTTAACCTTAAATTAATCCATTCACTACACTTCCTAGTGCTCCTTTCTTGGGTGGAACAGAACAAAAGAACACAACATGCAGCAGCAGCAGCTGCCACAGCAGGTAGGCAGATGTATGAATATAGCTGAGCAGCCCATCTGCTGAACTAAAGCCCTGAAAACGCTCTAGTTACCAACAGCATGTCCTTAACCTTATTCCCCTGAGCTGTGTAATCAGATGAGCAAGCAGAAGCACCAGGTCCTACAACGAACTAAAGTTAGTAATACATGCAACAGATTTTTCAAATGCATACAGACCTACTAAATAGAGACCAAACTCCAAGACTTAGCTTTTAGGAAGGGATTTTATTTTTTTAAACATACCGTTTATCCTGATTTAATGAATTTGTAAACTGAAAGACACAATGCTTCTTCCCATTTCAGCAAAACTACATGCTCAATTCGTGTAAGAAAATGAAATTTAAAAGCTTCATCATATGATAGGGTGGATTTCTCAATCCTTATCCTAATTTCCTTTACGATGGTAACACAGAACAGTATCAATGGAGTTCATTACTCATCTTCAGGTTACCACACTACTACTGCAACTACAGCACTTTGGAAGACCACACTTAAGTTCTGTTGTCTCTGGAACTTGAATACTCACTCAAGAGTACTAGTAATGGCAAAAGGACTTAACAAAAAGCTAACCTAACAAGGTACACATTTGGACTTGGGGAATAAAAAGCAAAAAGCAACAACACAGTAACAGAACAGATTCAGAAAAGTTCTCATTCAGGTTTTCCATAGGGAAGACTGATCTATTCCCATATGTGTTCCCTTTCCTCTTCCCACAAGAACTCCAAAGATTTGTTTGGATCGACTTTTTATGAACAAAGCTAGTCTAATGTTGTCTTTTTCTTCCTAAAATCAAAATTTTAAACACTGTGTCTTACATGCAAAATAAACTTTAAGACAATAGTCAAGGGAGCCCATACACTTAGCAAGTAAAACTATTTTTGTATCTTGGTTGTAATTCAGTGGTGACTCTACCTGCAGTTACCAATTGCCCTTAACCAGCAATCAAAGTAGATTTACAAGTTTATGCTTTCACATCTTGCATTCTTTTGTGGAAGAGAGATGCTTTCAGTCACTTTGGACACAAAATGCCAGGCCAGACTGTTTGATGGAAGGTGATTTGTCCCAGACAAGTTTTAGAGAGAAAATACCAGCACATTTATTACCCTTCTTGTAGCCACTGTCAAGAGGACCTTCTACAGCATGAAGCAGAGGGCAAGAGGAAAGGCACAAGCATTTATCACTCCTCTTAAAATAGCATTTGAATGTCACCTTTAAAACCACACTCTTAAATCTCTTTAGTGCTTGGCTGGGATATTAACACTTCCTAAATCACTTGGAGGTAAACTCCTATGAGCCATCTTCATAGCTCTAATATCTATTTGGTTTTATTTCATTTCCATTATTAGGCAGAAGCCATCTGTAATATTTACCACCTCATTCAGCTTGTTAGACCACACCACAAGGAAGTTTCAACAAGGTGAGAAGGAACCCCCTTCAACAAAAGAAGCTTTTGCTATTGAATTGCTCCAGAGCAGACCGCAGTCATGGTGAAGATCCCTGATTGCTCAAGGACGTCGGGCACTGCGACTACTGATGCTCATGCCACCAGGAACTGTTAAAGCTGGACTTCAGTGTGCACTGAGAGTCCCCATCTAACAGAACAGTCTCTTTGCCTGGAAATGCTAAAAAGCAGAGCACACAGATATTGTTACCTCCCAAGCACTGATGTAATCTGGGCAATATCAAACTCGAGCGGAGTAGATCTCACCCATCCACTAGAAACAGTCACACAGTTATGAATATGTAAGAATTTCCACTCATTTTATTATATAAATCATGCCTGCTAAAAGAACTATTTTATAACACAAGCAGGCTCTACTCTCCTGAAGCACTAATGAAACCTTATAACAAGCTAACAGACCACCTCCAGAAACAAGGTTACAAGCACAAGCAGGCATTTGAATCTGCTTTGTTTACTGTTTTTCAGCTGACAAGCGTCCAATAAAATTCAGGCCAGTCAGCTACCGATAATAGTCAACATCAGCTCACAGTAGCTTGGACCTGCTACTATACCCAGAGAACCAAATTAAAATAGGATAAGGGTTTTGTTTTACTAAGCACACATTGTTCAGCTCACACCATCCCAATTTGCAGGTTTGGGCCAAGTACTGTCCCTCACAATGCAGGAGATGTGCTAAGGAACCTAGCACTCACCTGGCTTCCTAAGCACACTCTCTTCCAAAAGAAAAGAGTAACCTTTGAGTTTATGATGCAGTTTGTAAACAAACAAATCCATCATCTAAATTAGGAGCGAAACCGCTGTTTTCCATTATGTGATTTTAGATCTGCATTTTTATCTAAGGCATGAATCAACTTCATGTTTGAGCTCTGGATGCTAAAGTTACTACATCTGAAACACAGCATAAGGTCACAGTAAAGAAGAGGTCTCAAATTTTAGGAGTATTTCTTCAGATTTAAGTTCAGCCTCAAATTTAATGACCACAGCCCTTAATAGTCAGTTGTGCTCTTGCCAAACCTTATTCTACTTTCCCCAATAAAAGTCACACCTCTGATGTGATATATGGCTAACAGCAGCTGCTGAAGCATGAAAGACAGTAGCAGCTACGGTCTGATCAAAATAAATTAACCAATGTTTTGATAAGGAAATAGTCAATATTGGAATTACCTACTAACCTCTCAACCTTCTATTCTAACAGGGTAGACATCTAGGTAGTTAAGTCACAAGAGTCACAGTCTTATTTTAAGTTGCAGCTACGTCTGCTTCTTTCAAAACAAAAGAAAGCCAACACACAAATAAAAAGTAGAACGTGCATCAAGCAGTAAGTCTAGTTAAAATACTCATTCAGCACCACTGTTCACTTCCCCATAAAGGCAGACATACTAACAGCAAGACTAACCATGATAAACTCAGCTTCCAGTCATTTTTTTTATTAAATGACTTAAAATAAGGGATGCTACATCGTCCTCTCTACCTTCCTGCAACTTAAAACCAACATACATAGAAGCAGTGACTGTTTCTTGGGTACAAAGTGAAGAGTATCTGAACCCTTAGAAAGTTGTATAGCTGAAACAAAGTATAAACGTATGAAAAGACAGTGAATTTTTTTTTATTGCCATCTTAAACTATATGAGTTCTGCTATAAAATTCTATCACTTTTCTGTTCCTGAACATGAAAGATGGCTCCAAGAAGACTGACCTATAGAGTCAGTGAATATATTTCGTTAAGGCTGCCTAGACAGCCTGTTTCTGTTCAAAGCAGTGGTGCCATCCCAACCACCAGGACACAGTCAATTGCTTAACAACCCTGTTGTCTCAACAGATAATGCTTACATTTACTCCAGTTTGCAACATTCCAGTCTTAAACAGCTAAATCTCAAATTTAAGTCATAGTTAACCATTGTCCAACTTAATATTCCAAAGCTGCATGCACTCAGTTGTCTTCAGCAGCTTCCTTCTTTTATAAGTTGAGCTAAACTGGCTGCTGCATACACATAACTTATCTAGGGCTGCAGATACTAAAAATCTGAACTTCTTTCGTTTTTCTCCCACAGCAGCAGATCCAGGCAGACAAGATCAGGAAGCAGCAAGGGCTGCACACAGATGTCCATGCCCTCCAAACCATCCTCACATTCAGCCATTCAAAAGAACATTTTGTAAATCAACAGGTTCCTTCAACTATCAACCCTTCTATAGAAGAAATCCAGCAGCATTTGGCTGTGCAGCAAATAAACTGAATAAACAGAAGGTGAGAAGGCAACTAATACTGACTGCTGCAAGCTTGAAACGACATGTGTCATGCAGAGTTATATTTTTACAGCTATTAGTTGATACCTCTGACAAAACTCTTAAGTACTTGGCAGACACAAATCAGCTACTCACATAATGGAAGTATGCCCTTACATACAATGCAATAAACACCACAAATACCGTGCTATTTTGAAGAACTAGGCTAAAAAGACCTCTCATGCTAAAAAACAACACTATGCCAAAGGTCATTTTGATATCAGAGCCTCAAAATGTAGGATTAAACATTAGGGTACTAAATCTGCATTTAAACGTTGCACATTTAAACTGCTTTTCAAAACTGCTAAGCTCCTGCTGGCTGTTAGGGGTAGTAATTTAAGCATTTGCCGCATGGAAGGACATGACATAAATGACAGCAATGAAAGTCACATTCTTATTTTACTCACAAAGTTGAAGGAAAACATTCACCAAAAACTTCATAAACACACGTAACACCATGACAACATAGAAAAAGTCACAACAAGACATTCAAATTGAGCAAGAGGGCTGGTGAGGCTTCTACATTTCACCTCATTCACCTACTGAGCACACAGCACCGCTGATGCCAGGACAGTTATGCAAGTGCCTGACCGTGTCCGTGGGAAGCATGCCTCATCTCCTACGTGCTTAATGCTTACTTCTCATTGCTGTCACAGATGCCATGCATGGTACATTCCTCCTGCATACAGATTAGCCAAAATATAAGAGCAGACCTGTAAAGTGATTGCAACATCATTTCTGACTGCAGCTTCCAAAGAAACTTGGTTTCCTGAATGCCTGAAGACCTTTTTTTTTTCTAATTCACTTAGAATGCTTTCCTACTATGCACTTCACACAGCACAGCTGTGTTAAAAATTAAGTTCGTATAGTTCAGACATCAAAGGATGGCAGGAATCTCGTTCCCCCTTGTCCCAGGAAAGGAAGACAGGACGTGAAAAGATGAAAAGAATGACCTGATGCACTCCAGGAGTATTCTGACTTAGTTGGAAGCATCAGCAAATATGACTTAAGCATTTCTGAAAAGTTTGGTTTCACCTTTATCCTAGTAAAATTCTGTTAGTTCTCCACAGAAATACATCCTTACAAGAATTTGCAGCAGCAACTTAAAGGCTGTCAATGTCTCTTGTTAAATTAAGAAAGGGGGGGGGGGGAGAGAGAGAAAACCACAGGTGCCTTTCCTCAAAGGTCACAGGTTTTGCCAATGTGCAACCAGCAAAAATGCCATGAATGATATTTAATAACATTTTTTTGCCAAGAAATCCATGAAATCCTACATTTCTCATAAAATCGTTCTGCAAAAGCCAGATTGGATTTTATTTCCTTAATGTATGATGTACGTTGGCAAAAACAGGCTTTCACCGAGGCAAATGAGGGCACTACAGCCTTCGAATATTTGGCAGCTTGCTGCTGTCAAGCAGCTGATGCAGGAATGACCAGCCCAGAGTTCAGCCTGTGCCACACATTTGGAAACAATATCCTACGTCATTCAAGTTCACAGGAGCTCTGATACAAGACCACAAAAGCGTCACTTAGGAGGACTCTGATGCAAACTCACTGAGCCTCGCTGTTACATCACATGAAGGCATTCGCCACACCAGTTGGGCTGCAAACTCTTTGCCCTAACATAGGAGCACTGCTAATTTTAAGTCAGCACCTATAATATCACAGAAGAAGCCTCAGCATGTGTTTTCTTTCCTGATAAGAAGAAAAAGAGGAAAGTTTAGAGCCATTTATTGGAGCACGTACTTGGAGGCCTTTAATGAGGTAACCAGAAGAATTAAAAAAAA
>VWZV01000361.1:297623-312803 GCA_013397155.1 Irena cyanogastra | reverse complement strand
AAAAAAAAAAAGAGGCATTTTTTTACATTTAAGTACATTACAAACATGAGGTGAGAGAAGAGGGAACAAGCCTAATCTAGAAATACTTCACTTTTAGTGTTAGGTAACCTGGAATTTTAAGAGGCCTTTTTCATTGCATGACCACCCTCTCTCCCAACATAAGTTTAAAACACAGATGTGAGGTGGTTCATCTAAAAATAGTCCCAGATAAGCGAGAGAAACAATTGCGGCCACAAAAATATTTCAGGAATACTCTTCAAAACATTTGACAGAGGTGTTAACCTCGCAAATAACTTCATAAAGGGGAGCAATAACATGCTTAGTGTGACCCTTTAATGAGGTTTGACCAGGACAAGGCAGCAGTATAGCCAATATATTTTTTAAAAAAAGAAACAACAAAAAAAAAAAACCCAAAAAAACCCAAACCAAAAAAAAAAACCCAAAAAAACCCACGGGAAATTGCATGGGCTACCTGGCTGCCTTGTTTTGGTGGGCTGGGGACATTCAGCTGAGCGCTCACCGCTCCGCTCCTCGGCTGTGCGATGGCCAGGCAAACACAAAGCGCTGGCAGGGCCAGCAGGGCGGTGGTGTCAGGGAGAAGACCTATATTGTCGCCATCAGTCACCCAGAAATCTCCCCGCAATTACATTCCCTTCTCAAGCTGACACTAAACCGGCCCGGGTGTTCAAGAGGTGGGGCCAGCGGCGACCCCGCTGGGGCGCTGAAAAAACACCCCGTGCAAGCGATGGCTTCGGGCTTTTTGTGCACCTACTGCAGTTGTCACTGATTAACCAACTGATCTGGCAATTTCCTACATTCTTTTGCATTTAAAAAGGATCTGAGAGGCCCGAGAGTCATCCCCTTGCATATTCCCGGGGGAGTGGGAGGCTGCGCCCCGTCCTGCTGGGCTAGGGCCCGGAGGGGCCCCGCCACCCTCCTGCCCTCCTCCCCCAGCCTGGGCCTGCAGCTGAAAATAATTTATCTGCTCGCTCCGCCGAGCTCCCGGCATATGCGATTGGGAGGGAAACGTATCCATCATGGATAAACTTGAGCACAAAGACAGGCTGAGTGTCACAGGATACAAAAGGGCAGAGGTCGCCGCGGCGAGCGGGAGGGTTTGCGCAGGGCAGGGCAGGGCGGCATGGCCGCCGCACGGCAGCGCCGGGCCGGGCCCGCCCGGCTGGGCACAGCCCCCGAGTAAACAAAGCCCGAGTCACCAAAACCGGAAAAAAACCCGCTGAAAACAACGAAATAACCGGAGGGGTGATGAAACTCTAAGTAACACGGGGCCTTTCCCCGCTCCTTTCGCCAAAAGCAGCTCGTGGTGTTTACACCCAGAAAGTTGAGAACTGTAAAAATTCACGAGGTGGAGACTCAAATGTTTCCCAGAGTTTCTGAACATGTGATTTTCACCGAAATGTATTTTTTTAATCAGGGGCTGGTTTTAAGACTTAATCGTATCCCAAAAGGCTATTTCCAGCTATAGAATTATGAGCGCTTTAAAGTAGCCAGACCCTATATTTTACTTTACCTGTTACAAGGCCAATACAATCATGTTTCATTCATAGTTTATGAAGTCTGAAAAACCACTTGATGAAATTACAGTCTACCGATACCACACATGGTATATTTGTCCACGTATATTCTATAATCATTTCAATTTATGACTTGTACTTAAGAGTCATTTTCCTGTACATGTGTTCTTCATAAATACTGGTAGATCGCAGCCTGCGCTCGTACGGGAACCACATATCCACACTCATTTCTGTGAAGATAAATACACTCTAGGCACCCAAAGTGAAAAGCCAGTTTTCACATGACGAAGGAGAACACACTTCAGGACTGAGGAACAAAATGGTAGTTCCCTCTTACACTCTTTACATGTGGCAAGATGAATCACCCTACATCTGAACTTAAGCTCTCACTCAGCTTCCAGTATTGATGATCCTCTCTGCCTCATACACTTAAGCATACTGTCTTGACCCTTGCAGCAAAGAAAAAAATTTTTACATGCTACACCAGGAAAAGGTTAAAATTTGTCTTTTTTAGGAAAAGATAACATCAGCATTTTCTAATGTATTTTAAATGAAATCATGCAATGAATGGCTTGTATTGGAAGGGACCTTAGAGACCATCTCAAGACCCAAACACTGGATTTTACAAATTTAAGATTTTCTCTTTTTTTACAGATTTTAACTTAGGTACAAAAAAGACCTGTATCATCAAACAAATTATGTATTTTGTCATATGCTATAGAGCGTTTCAAAGAAATGTTAAATTATTTCACTAACTTAAAATTGGCCACAAAGAAGAAGGGTTGGGGAGGGAGGTTATGAAGACAGACAGTACACTGCAGGACAGAATACAGTACACAGAGTAAATAGATTTCAGAAACCTTCAGTTAGTGCTTGGACCATGAGGTGGGTCCAGTACTGTTCCACAGAATACAGGGGACAACTGAGATACAGGACAGATACCCAAATGATCTTCTACAACTACTGTTAATGCGACTACTTAAATTTGAGAGGTTTGTTTGTTTTAACAAAATTAACATATGCACCTTGAATATTCTATTTTTTTTGGAGAAGGATATATCAAAAAAAAAGGGGTTTATTCTTGGTCAGTGCAATGGAAGCAGGCTCTTGCACATACAAATAAAGTCTGATTTTTTTGGTAGTTTTTGGTTTGTTTGGGTTTTTTTTTAACATAACACCTGGCTCACAGAGATCATCAGTACTTACTCAAACCACAACATAAACAGCTATACCAAGCTGGTCTCCCCAATGGACAATGCCAAGGGAAAAGTGTGTGGAGCTCTCAACAGCTTCTAGTGTATACGACTAAGATTCTTAAGAGTAAGCTCAAGCTCACTCAGACAGGGAAAAGGGGTGCCTACACAGCATAAATAATAGTGCCAGAAATCAAAAAATTGCACTGGGGACTGTCAGATGAGTGCATTCCTTGTCACTCCTCGTGCACTGTGGTCCTTCAGTCCAAGCAGGACTGAGCTCAATGTTTCTCCTCTATAAAAGCAGGTTCAAAAGGAAGACAACTAAATTTTCTTGTCCAAAACTTCAATGGGACATCAGTTTTTTCTTCATACAGAAGAAAACTATCTGGCGTGTTTTCAAGCATCTTGCTTAATCGATTTGCAGTTTTAAAATTACTCCAGGATAGTTAAGTCCAAATGAACAAAAAGAGCCTTCCAGGGGAAAATTTGTCATGTAAAATTCTAAAACTATGCAATTCCACTCTCTTCTCATCAAGATTTTGAAGAACTTGGAAGTAACTGTCTTTTGATGTGCAAACTGCTGACCCAGAACCTAGAGCCAGAGTCATTCAATCTACTGCAACCAACAGGGGCAGCTGACATTCATCTACCACATTTTTTTTACACCCAACAGGAAAGTTCTTGAGCTACCTTCTATTTCCCACAAACTCTGAAGAGATAAATGATGAACATACAAGAGCAGTGCTACATTCACAGATTGGATGTGAAAGGGAATTTTAACTTATCTAGAACTGAACTTGGAAACCTTCTCTCAAAAAGCAGGGCTAAACTTAATTTTCTAATAGAAAGCACTATCTTCACTGTTCCTAAAGATTCACACTCTATTTAAATTACCTGTTAAGCTTCTCAATTTCACTGCAGCATCTGCAGAGAATTAGAACTTTCCACACCCTTTTCAGTTAAAATAGACTTAAAAAACCCTAAAGCCCCCCAAAACCCAAACAAACAAACCCAAAAGAAAACTTCCCACATTGCCTTCCCCTCAACAAACCCAAAAATTTATTTCTACTCACAAAAACTGTGAGGTTAAAATTTAGGGTAGAGGGTCAAGGGGGTTTTGTGTGTTTTGTGTTATTTTGTGTGGCGTTTTTGTTGTTGTTGCTTTTGTTGTGTTTTTTTCAATAGGAAAAGCCAAAAAAACCCTAAAGGAATGGGCAGGCTGCCTAAGAGATTAGAGTGTTATTTTACAGGTGTAAGAAATAGGAAGGCTTACTTTGATAATTTTGGAAGAGATTGAATGCAAACTTTGATTGACTAGCAATTTCTTTCATGTTGGTAAATACCTGGAAAAGTGAAAGTATGACCAAGAAAATGGCTCATTAACAAAACCCAAGCAAACCCATTTAAGTAGCAAGGATCCCAGAACAAGGAAATTGAGGACTCTTAATCAAGTACTGTATGAAGACTGCTACCATACAGACTTGTGTAAACAGCCAAGTTTAGAGCTATTTCACCTACTACTCAGAGTCCAGGTCTCAGAACAAGACCTACAATGACTAGTGAATTATCTGTGCAACAGTACAATGTAGAAACACTACTAGGAAAATCTTTTTCCTATTAAGAGTCAAAAACCTGCTAGTTAAAGGTGAATAAACTCCCAACAGCTAAAAGTGTATTCTTTTGCTTATTAACTATGTGGTGAGGACAGTTAGAACAGGTACAAAGAACTCTGAATTTCCAGTGCTAAACACTTCCAAATGTTACTTTATCTCTACAAAAAAAAGCGAAGCCTCATAACTTCATCCAGAATAAGATAGCCACCAAAATATTGAAAGATTATACTACATTTTACTTAAGCATTAGTAAGTGGCAGTATTGTAGCATAGACTTAGATCACCTGAAGCCAATAATGAAGCGCACAGCTGAGGAAAAAGCATGGATAAGGAGGCTCTGCTAGAGATCAATTGATTCAGAAGTCACAGGAATTAGTGGCAGATTAAATACTTAGGCTGTATTAGCAAATATTATTTGGATCTACAGCTGAGACTCAGGTAACTGTTTAATTAATTATGCTTGCAAAGCAATAAAATCTAGCTCCTTGTCCCTCCAATTACATGAACTATATAAAACTAGTTATGAAAGTAGAAGTACATAAAACTGTTTGAAAGGGAGGTTGAACTGCCTGCTATCACAACACAATGAGCTTTCCTGACCAATATTTTACAGTACCTTTTAAATTACTGTATCTGATCACAAAGCATCATGCAAAAATCTGAAACACATAAAAACATGATTCTTCCTTTCCTATCCTGCTCACACCTGAAATCCGCATACCTGTGTTTTCAGGCAACAGTTATTCTGAAGTTTAGACTTGAAGCAAGAGAGATCACCTCAGAGAAGCCCATGTTGTCCTCAAGTGAGACTGCAGCTTCAAAGCAAAGCAAGCAATGAAACAGCACACCTCAGTAACAGCCCGTCACCAGAATCAGACTTCTCTGGATACTGTATACCAGTGCGCCAAGCCTGGACAGGAATGAATTGTTCAGGAAGAAAATGCTATTTGAGAAACTTCAGTGCTTACCACTCACAAATAAATGAAGATTTAATAGACTGATCTTCTACCACCTGGTCTTTATAAGAACTGTTAAGGAGGCTCTTTTGCCTGCATTTCCCTCAAAGCCAGGTGTACTTCCTAGTGCAATGGATGCCAACACCAACTGCACCTATCCTATCTCCATAGTACTCAATACATTCTGCGCAGCTCAAAAACCAAAAGTGAAGAGTCAACCAAAAGGTACTGGA
This sequence comes from Irena cyanogastra, assembly GCA_013397155.1. NCBI lineage: Eukaryota > Metazoa > Chordata > Aves > Passeriformes > Irenidae > Irena > Irena cyanogastra. The sequence continues at coordinate 307,270 of VWZV01000361.1, read as the reverse complement.
ACCAGCTTCACTGAGATGTCTACAGGGCAGTAGCAATATCAACAGCTGTCAACTGGATTTGCTCATCAGGATTGTCAGGAGTTCCAGCCTCCTTCTGAGCATCCAGGTAAGCCAGCTGCCACCTTCCCTTTCATATGCACTCCTCACTACATACCTCTCACGGCAGCCTTGGGTTACACAACAGGCTGCACTGTGATCATATTCAAAAGCTGTTGCTATCAAAAACTAGAAATATTTATTTAAAATTAAGAATTGAGTGTCTTTTTTTTGGCTCTGGGGAAAGCTGCATTTGTGTTTGATTTGTGGCTGCTTATAAATTAACTTTCTAGGGGCAGGTTAAGTGAAGGTTTTATTGAACAAATTGTAAGCTTTAGACTTGACAATATTGACAGTCTCTTATCAAAAAAGAGAGTATCTATACTTATATGCAAAACCATAAATGGCATCAGACATTTCTCTGATTATTTAATACCTACATTTTTAGGCACCTGCATTTATAAGTGCACTGGTTAGGTGTTAGTAACATTAAATGCTAAATGGTGTATGTATTCTAGTAACTCTTCCTGACGCCTCCATATAAAATGGATTCTTTAGATGAATGGAAGCTGCTATGAAACAGGAATTACTGTGTATTTATAACCTTTTCAGTAATCAGTAATTGAAGCATTAGGTAAAAAGAAAAACCATCAAGAAAACCCAGACAAAGCCACTTCAACATCTGTGTGCTTAAAAGGAAAAAAATCCCCTATTCTTTAGGGATCTCAAGATTTTAAACAGCATCACATACAGGAAGGATTATTACATTTTTCACAACATCAAGATGCTCTACAAAGAAACAGGCGAAATCACTTTTTCTGTCTGCAATAAACATGTAATTCAATTTAGTTCATTTAAACCAGAAGAGTCAGCTCCATAGTATCAGCCTGGTCCGCAAATAGCCCTTGTTTATAATCTGAGAATTTGAGATTGTTGCTATGGCCATGACATGCTACTTTACCTGAGGATCAACAGTTAATTTTTCATGTCTCACACCTATGCCCTATGTCTTCTTCACAACAAGGACAAAACTGAGCTCTTTCTCACACCTAAAACACTGAGTGAGTTAACAGTATTAAAGCTGGAGTAGATTTACAGTAAGGTCCAGAGGAGTACAAAAAAAGCCTTCTTCTACACAGTTGGAGCCAACTAAAACAAGTTTAAACCAGAGTTTCATTTGAGAGGCAAGGGCAAAGTATACATCAACAAAGCAGCGATGCAAGGAACATCTACAAGATAGAAATCTATGGAGCACCTCTATTTCAAACCTGCGATAGCAATATAGTCCAATCATTTATACTTTGTTGGAAAAGCGGTGTCCATCTTATTTCACCAGAGACATGCCACCTTTTAAGGTAACTGAGACAAATTAAATGGTGCTATAGAACACACTGCAATCTTTTTACAGTTTTGAGAACTAGATTGAAGATTTCAGCATTTATCACAAACTTCACATTTCACAGGAGCCAGAGACCATCCAGCCAGTTTCCCCTACTCTTCTGACCTATGCATCTGCAGCTTTGAATGAATTAAAACCCAGATAACTACTATAGCATCCATTTATATAATTTCCTATTTCTGCTGCACCATCCTGTAGCTACTTAATCTGAGAGCCTTGTAGCCAAATAGACTAGCATACCAAATAACCAAACTCCTTAAACCATCTGCAGACACTCACTCCACTGTTTGCTGTTCCCAAACTTCAGAAATCATAAGCTGGATTCCCCCTGACCCTGATTTTGTGTCTTTCCTAGTAATGCTCCAAGTGCAGAACACAGGGTGGGGAAGCTTCTTTCCAAAACATTGCAGAGCCTCTTTGCTGACGTCTCCATACACACTCGTATTGTTCAGCTGAACTCCCAAACTATTAATACGGTAACTGCTCATGACTGAGCACAGCTGAGAGGCTGAGTTGTGCAAATGTTGTGCAAATCAATGAAAACACTCCTTCTCTACCAAGTCTTCCCCTTCTTGGTCAGTGTTTCATCTGCTCCATGTTTTTCAAGACAGCAACAAATCTCATGAGCATAGAGCTTCTCACTCTGCATGGAACAATGTGTGGCAGCTGCACTTGCACAGAAAGCCATCCAGAAGTATATTACACTCCTGTTAATGCAATACATCTATCATCCCAAAATGCAAACAGTTGCTCCTATCAGCAACTCTAATATTTTATTTCTTCAATATCAGTTTCTGCCAACATGAAGCTAATAAATGCATGATCCCTAGTTAGAAATCAGCGGTTAAGTTACATATACTGTATTAGCCAGGATGTGGGGGCAGAGGGGGGCTAATTTGAGAAATATGTAGAAACCTGGCTTTCAGAAGAATGAGAATTAGCACTTTTAATGTGCTCTGGGATTTCAAGTTGAATGTCTGAACCACTTTAAAAAAATCACTTTACAGTAATTTCCAACTGGTTGCCTAACACCCATCTCCTAAGTGACTATCATCAAAACATAACCATAACACTAGCAATGAATTAATATTAAAACCCTTCAGTGAGATCACAGAAGTCCTCAAAAAACAACCCAAGTTGTCAGAGCACACTTTTCCCACACACTGAGTAGTAGTCAGGTTCTGGAAATAAAAGCTTTGTTCAATTACTAAAGTGGGTGCTAGGTACACTTCTCATTTACACATATAATTTTGAAATCCAAATCAATTTGACAGTGTCTAAACAGATTTTAAAAGCTAAGAACAACAACTTCCAAAAAGGAGATGATGCAGTAGTCAGAAAAACGGAAGCTACGCTCACCCACCAGGACAACTTGACTAGCAAGGGACTGCTCTCTGACAGTTTCATATATTTTGGTGGGATAATTAATGAAGTTTTGCAGGGTTTCTGTGTACCAGCAAGGCAGAAGTGGCTACAGTTCTTCACTTACGAAACGGACATTTTGTTGTCCATCTGTTTTGCTTTACAGAAATACTATGTTGCAGGCCTGCACTGCCACTCTCTCCCCTACAGTTCTTCACTTACGCCAGTAGCACTCAAGAGAGAGCAACAGCCCAGCGATCTGTGAAAGGCATAATCTACATGACTGCAAAATGGAAGTGCTAAAGACAAGAGCAGCCTAAAATAGCAGTCTGAGGATGGGCAGCAGGCATCTGCCTGCCAAAAGCAAAACACCTCACAGGGTAAAGTTCCCCAGCTCCTGGGCCAAGAGAGTGATGGCCACTCCAAGGTTTCTTAACACCTCCCCTGGCTCCCTGCTACTTCTCACTAGTTGCATATTATTGTCTTCACAGATAAAGTTTCAGCTATTTCTCTTGTCTGTGTGCTGCAAGTTAACATTTACCACTGCTGGACATTTCTGAACCCAGCAGACAGAAGCACAGTGACCCTCCCAGGGCAGGGGGCAGCTGCCATGTCGGGCAGGTCTACAGCATCACATACGCAACCAAGATGAGCAAACACATTTGCTACAAAGAAATGAAAATGCACCTAACAAAGTTTTTCCAAATATCAGATGTGCATGTGTTGCATGCCAGGTTTCTGACAAAAAAAGGAAAATAAGCATGCAAGCCATTTTCTGCAAAACCACAACCCCTTAATTCCCCAGGTCAGCACAGTGTCTGGTCCTTCAGCATTGCGCTCGGCTCAGCAGATGAGGAAACAGTCACACCAGAAGGCCCTGTAACAGATGGAAACCAGAGCAGCTGGAGAGCAGGGAAATGTCTGTGCGGGCGAGGGGGTGGGGGCAGAAAGCCCATCCCCACTCCCGAGCTTTAAAGCTGCGTGCAGCCATCACGTCCTACTGCAAACTCAGCCCACGGATCTGCTGGGGAGAAAGTTGAAGGAAGCAGTATGTGGCCAGATGATTTAGTGCTTCCCAGACTTCCCATCAGGACAGCAATACCGAGCCATGCAACACAGGGCTACAAGCACTGGGTGTGAGCCCCTCAGGGGTACAGGAGATAGGGGAAAAGAGCAAGCTGAGCATTTGCCTTCTTCATGGAAAGCACAGCAGATTAAGAACTGCCAGCTGGAGAAAGCCTAGAACTGGAGCAGTAAGGAAGGAAACAAAACTACACATGCATACTGGAGAAATGAGTAGGGAAACAGTGATATCAAAACCTGTCAAGGTTTGAGGGATCTTTTTTTCTCTCTTTTTTTAAGTAAGAGGTATTACTAAAATGGCACAGAGATACATTTTTATAGAGGAAAAAACCATGGTAAATGTGGAAGAATAAGAATTGAAGAAAAAGCTCCTGCCATATGGTACAATTATTCCACTACAGTTTAGATTCACAGCTTTACAACACCTGTGCAGTTAATAACCATATTAAGTCATACATGATGTCACCAGTATTTCCTCTCTTTCTCAACTTAGTTAACTATTAGGGAAATACATCTAACAGGGGTTTCTATACTTTTGGAAAGACAAATGACTGTCCATGATTAAGATGCCCATCCCTTGACACAGTCTGAAAAGCAACCTACCCCCAATTCCCAGATGAGGGAAAGGGACCAAGTCTTGTGAGGGAAATGTAGCCATTAAGCAGGGATAGTTTATTATAAACAAGATGAGATGGGTTTTTTTCTTCTTTCTTTGTTGCCTTTCATTTTGGTTGGAACTACCTTCTGCAACTCTTTTGGTTCCTCAAGTCAGGAGACAAGAAACTAAACTGATCAACTTGTAAGACGGAAGTCCTCATATTAGAGCAGGAGATTACAGCGTTAACCCAGATAACGCAAACAAGGTCAGTTAACCCTTATAAAAGGCACACAGAAATACTCCATTATATATATACACATATATAAAACTGTTCATTACCTGGCCTGCCACATAGAATTAGACTTTGAACATTGCTTTTCAGCAGCTGTGAGCAACTGCAAAATTGACAGGGCAGTGGAAAGTTTTCATGACAATTTTTCCTCCTTAGTTATTCCTCTTCCTAACCGCAAGCATGATGCTTTTGTTCTACTATTACCCCATACAAGAAACTGTTCAGGTGCAGTCTGGCACCAGAGGTAAGCTGATCTAACCATTAGCTGCCATCAGAAGATCATTACCACAGGGGTAGCTGAAAAGCAATGACAGCACAAGGGAAGAAGCAAGAGTGGTATGGCTGATTTCAAGCATCACAACCCATTGGATCAGCTTATTACTATACCACGCATTCAAACTGCCTTCAGGCCACAGCCAGGTGGTTCAACAACTTAAAACTGAAAAGCACAGCAGTAAAACAAGCCAGACATTTGCTGTACAGAAAGATATGAGAAAACAATATCTGCTGATATGACTTACAGGAAAAGAAAAAAAAATGGAATTCTTATTTGGTCAAATATGTGAAAAAATCTTTTTCATCCAACTGATGAAACACACAAATCAACACCAAAGACTACACAAAGTATGGAAAACCTTGCAGTTACCTCTAGCTACTACTGCTGACTGGAAGACTACTGACTTAACAGTTATTTCATACCAGTGTACAACTCCAGTGAAGGATGTGCAAATATTCTGGGATATGACATTAGAATCTCTTTTAGACAAAAACTGTTACATCTCATGATTTACAAAAATAAAGGCCATTTGTGAATACTAAGGATATTTGTCAAGAGAGTCAAGTAACAAGTTTTAGGTAAGGCATTCCAAAAGCAATTAATCCATGGGTGCTCAGAGGACAGCCTCCAGCAGTTCAAGCCAAGCACACACACAGTCCCTCAATGAATGGCTGTGATGGATAAACACGCTACTTAAAGGAAGAATATTTCATTGACATCCATTCAACACCTAAGAAGCCTTTTGGACAGAGAGGTAAAATTTTCTTAAGATTTTTCATTACACTTCTCTTACTCACATTGTACTTGTCTGCAGTCTTTCCTAAATCCCCATACTAGAATTACATTAGCATAAGATTGGATTTTAGATATTCGGGGGGGTTTTAAAACATATTCACCACAAGAATTTTTAAATATATCCCACTATTCGAAACACTTTTGTTCCAAGAGCTGACCATTACAGACTATTTTCTAGATATGGCAGGACAAATTCCTTCCTGTCTGAGAGTTTCCATGGTAATAAAAGTCCCCTTTAAACACATTCACGGTGGTTTGGGCAGGCCAAACAGGCAGCCTTTGTACTGAAAAGCTCCCTCTTTGTACTCCTCTGTGCTGATCCTGCACAAACTACCGTAAAAGTGTATTTTAGTGGAGGCAGAGTAAAACTAAGGCTCACATCAGTTTCACACGACAACTGTTTATTCCGCAGCACAGATACAATCCTCTGGAAGATTCCCTTCCCCAAAAATTTTGAGTAGTTGGAGAAACCAAGCTGCAGGACAGTCTAGGGCATATTTCAAGCAGACCTAACCCCAGAAACTTTGCCACTTCCACTATTAAAAAAGATGAACTGAAATAACCACCCTCCTTTTCCCATCCCCCCCTGCCCACCATGTAGTCTCACTGGTATTTGGAGATGGCGTATTTACACCAGCACTTGCATCTCTAGTTAAACCATGTACTGGTCTCAATTGACACCTCCACATCAGCACCAAGATCTGTCATGGAAAGGAACTGGGAGAATGACCTAATGTGCCTCAGAATGTTTGGAGGAATATATGGAAACAAAAGAAAAAAATGTTTTTCTAATGTACAACAAAGCACCTCTCTTTAAATTTCTATCTATTCACACTTGTGCTTCAGCACCTTTGAGTACTAGCAAAAATTTCAGCACATTTAGGTCTTCTTACAAGTGAAACTTTTTTTTATTAGGAGCTTACATTTTGGTAAATCTCACAGTATTCCAAATTTAGAAAGATTTTTTTTTTTCTGCTACCATTACAGCAGACCTTCTGCAGATGCCAGATCAATTCCACAGACAACAATTTTCTTAAAGAACAAAACCATTAAGCAAAAACATGCAACTTGAATTCACTAAGAAGGGTTTCATAGCCATCCCTTAGATTTTTCTTTTATTAATTTTCAAAAATTTGCATTGAGATAATTTTAGATAAAAGGTCTCTATATCCTGGTCAAGTTTGTTCACTAGAGTTTTCAACATTGCAGACATCTCAAACTGAAGTTCCCAAGCCACTTTCCTTGCTTATAATAAGGGAGAGGAAATTTAAGCATCTAATTTGCACAGTGAGCTTTTCTCCAGCGCTACCATTAAAATTTGTGGGGTTTTTTTTCTACCTCATCTAGCAGAAATTTCAGCATAGCACAGTCAGTGTAGCACTGAACTCTCTTATCCTGGTTTTGAGAAAATGTATGAAGAAAGAAGAAAGAACAGCAGGAATAGCTCCAAGAAACCAACATAATGCTTCATTATCTCTCATCTCCACAGTTTAAAACACCCCTCAAACACACACATGCACATCCCTTTCCTCAACTCCCACCCCTGCCACGTAGCTCATGCCCTGCTGGGTGCCACTGCTCCAGAGAAGTCTAATCCTGACTGTGGACTCTCTTTGCTTCCCAAAAACTGAAGCAGTTTGTATGGAAAACATTATCCGGATGAGTGAAAAAAATCAGTCTTGAGATCACTTTCACATGCATAAGGATGAAAATACCTGATCTTTGTCAGATCCAATTTAGAGGCATTTAGAGTTCCTTTTTGTCAATAGAGGAAACAGCCTTAAAATTGCAGCAAATTTAAAATTGTGGGAGGCAATGCAGTAACATTTAAGGCAAGCAGATAGAATAGAAGGTGTGAGAAAGGCACGTTATGCAGAATTATGTGACCCATAAACCCAGGCTACAGCTGTAACTTTCTGGAGAAGCTTTTTGGTAGGTAAATTTTAAGAACAAGATCAGACCAGATACAGGAAAACCAGGCGACAGCAAAGTATTCATTAAATGCTTCTCAAAATAACAGGTCTAGTAGCTCACTGACTACTGGCAACTGAAAAATTATGTGTTTAGCTTCAGCAAAGCTAACAGCATTTATTTTTTTCCAATAGAAAGTTTCAACTTGGGAAAAGAAACTGAACAGAATTTGTTTTGGTTGCCAGCAAAACCTGGTCTATCACTTTCCTTGAAACTAGTCCAATTTAAACAAACATCAATGTAACATCCCACATTTCTCATGCTAGCAAATCTTACCAGGAAGACTTTCCACAAACACATGGTATTGATCAGTTATTATCAACAACAAAAAATTCATATGCAGTCCTTAAGGATCATTTGTAGTAAATCCATCTACTTCAGCAATCTAGCCATAAATCTATCTCCATAAACAGACGCAACACATTAGATGATTCTCACTGTAGGTTGTAATATTTCTGAGTATGTTTAAATTGCTCTCAAATTATACTTTATCAAGCCATCATGCTGATTGTAAGATAAGTGAATATAATCAGAAAAGGTAAACTCTGGCTTCTATTTCTTACGCACCCTCTTCTTAAAATCAGAGTCATTGTACGACAAAGATTTCATTACCACCCTGTTCTGACAGAAACCAATATTAATTATTATTTGAATTAACCTTTGAGCCATAGTTTTCATCAGTACCCGGTAAAGACACGGACAATTTCTAATTACATTCTACTCTCATTATAAGTCACTAGGCTGTAAAGCTGCATCTGACAAGACTACTATACTTGGCCTTGAAATGCTTTGGACTTCACTATAAATCTTTCAGAAACATCCAAGAACTCATTGAATACAAGAGCTATCACACAGGATGCTTCTCCAACAATTTAGAAGCTGTTTTAAAGGGATAGCAAGTGTGATATGACTGAATTGCAATACTATTCCTGAAGCAAAAAAAATTAGCAGTGTCTTTATCATTCAGCATCACTACATAGATGATCTTTTACCAAAAGTTAGATACAGTGGATTCACTCTGTCTATCAAGTGCAATTATTCAGTGATCATCAACTAACTCATCATTATATTCAACAAATAGGATAAGAAAATTTAAAATTTATAGACTGAGAGAAATCTGATTCCAAAGCTTACAGCAAGTATCTTCAACAAAAGCCATATTTATTACAGACCAGAGAGAAAGGTTTGATCTGCTAAAGAGTTATTAGTTCTCTAGCAGGAAATATGGATTTTAAGGGTCAAAAATGAAGAATAACCTGTAATTAATATACAAAAAGCAGTGGAAGAGGCCAATTTTTCTTTTGTAATTTTTCAACTTTACCTCACATAATCACTTTGCTGCAGTCAGTTATCTAGCCAGGAAAAAATGAAATATACACATGAATTTAGGGAAAGTGGATGCAGTTCTGGAGAACAGGTTTCTACCCTCGACTATGCCAAATCTCTTGAACGAACAAATTAAACTTCTAACAGAGTGATTTCTGGCTCTGTAACCCGAGCCTCACTTTTGCAACTTCACAAAGCTCACATCTATGACTAACTCCAAATGTCCAATCTCTAAGCAAAAGACAGTTTTATTTGAAGGAATACCAGAGCTGAGATCTATCAGGTTTCAAAACCAGAACTTGACTTAGCTGCTGACTCAAGACATATTTCAAGATAAGAGAAGCATATTTCAAGATACCATTTTTAACCTTCCACTGTTGAAAATACCTGTATCTTAAAACAGAAGCTTCAGTACATAATCAGTCTAATTCCAGTGAATGATATTTCATGTTAAAGAAATCTTGACTTGGGACTAAGTTTCCAACATGTATTACTTTAGATTTTGTTC
>VWZV01000361.1:279176-297603 GCA_013397155.1 Irena cyanogastra | reverse complement strand
AAAAAAAAAAAAAATGACATAACCCCAACCAATGATCTTTCCTTCACAGATCACTTTTATGGATGCTGTTAATTATAGAGAAGATAGTACCAAGGTACTAATTCCAGAAACATTTTAAAGAGATACTACAAGACACAAGAGAACCTAATATGAAGTTTGCAGGTTTTAACAAGGAAAATGCCAGTTGTGCATGTATTTAAATACATTATGGATTCCATTAGGTAATGCACAGCAACTTTGTCATCTCACAGGTTAATGATGTTCCATGACTACAAGGATAGCTAGATTTAATCTAGATAAATTTATCACAAGACAGAATATGGTAAGAGAATTCAGATCTCTTGATTTTTGCAAATGGCTAGAGATGATGGATGGGACTCCAATCTATAAAAATGCAGTGTTTGTAGGACTGGTGTCAACAGTGTTACCAATTCTAAACATGCCTCCATTAATCCTGCCCACATATTCTGAAACTATCCAGGCCCTTCACCTTAAGGCCCCAACTTCCTTACCCACTCAAACTGGCCATACTGTTTTGTTGCCTTTTAATTTCTCTTGCAGTTACACGCTTTTCAGAAGTTACTCCAACATACAACTTCCCTGTATTACATTAGAATCTACCTGAATATTCAGATAATATTTTTTCTTTTATATCAAATACATTAAATGCCCAGATTATTCTTCTACTTCTCTGTGAGAAACATTTATCTGGTAGTTCGACTATTTCTTTTCCAGACATACATGGGTAAAAGGAGACTAGAGGAAAGAAAAATCATCATTCTTGACCATACAGAAACTGTGCTTACAAAGAAACAGACAATTCTTACTTCTTATCCTTTTCTGTCTCATTACCAAGAACATATGGCCAAGTGATGGGCAAATGTCTGATTCAGCTCACATGGAGAAGGTGGAAAGGAGGCATCAGACCCATGGTGGGATTGTCCATCTTTATGAACACTTTAAAGTACTTTCCACATAAAATTTCCAAGAGTTTGCTACTGTAGTTAAACTTAAGGGTAGACTAGAAGGACAAATATGTATCTGAGCCTTTGAAAAAGCAAGGAAAACTGACAACTCTCTGTCAAAGAGTCCGTTTTGATTTTATCCTACAACAAACCGTATGTTGTGACTCTATTCTGCTAAGGCATAACTGTTTCACAGATCACAGAATCATAGAATAGCTTGGGTTGAAAGGGATCTTAAAGATCATTTAGTTCCCAGTCCTCTAAACAAAGCACATGATTTCATCTCATGCCAGTCATCAACACATACCCCCTTTTGATTAAAAATAAAATAATACTAAAAGATCATTAAACTATCAACACTAAACTTATCTGAAAGATGTGTTTGGTGAACAGAAAGGTGGCATTTTAAAATCCCCCAAAAGATACTTCCTTATTACTGGAGGTGGAGGGAACACAAGTGATACATGCCTTTGAGAAGGATCAAAGAAATAGGGGCAAAAAAACCCAAAATCCATAGCTTTGCTCATGCTACTAGATTAAGACCTTCTTCCCCTTTCCAGTGCCACTTTCAAAATCCTGTACGTGGGGGAAGATAGCGGACAAGGAGGTTAAGAGAAAAAACAACAGCATTACAGCACCTCATTTTGCTTATCAGCTATTCAAAGCCTGTGACAAAATCCCCAACAGTGCCCATGCCATTTTTTCCCATCAAATTTGCTAGTAACATTTTTCAACAATCCTATAAGCAATGCATTCTAATAAATCAGCCTATAAAATTACCTATTCCATTTAAAACTCAGTGCTAAATGACTCATAGCTTGTGATCTTCCAATAGCAGAGATACATGCTACTACTGCACATCTACACAGCTTTTAAACAAATTCTAGAGTTCCCCACTACTCTTCATGAAAGTTACTTAGGAGGTGAAATTCAAAATGCATTAGTTAGGGAAGAGATACAAAAATGAATGGCAAGAGCAGCCATGCACTAAACACTACTTAAGAGAATTTACCATGCCAGAACACGCTGCTTTTGATTGTGTCTAGGCTGGATTAGTTTCAACCCTTGTAACTTCAAATTCCGTCACCAACCTTTTCTTTGCAAACAGAAAACCACCTCTACACCTTCTTCGAGGTGCTTTGCTAGTATTAGTTGAACTAAGAAATGATCCCATCCTAAAATTCCTCTAAGTTCTTTCTAAAAACAAACCCTGTATTTCTGCAGAGTTCCTTGTCCTGTTACCCTCAACAAATTTACCTGTACAGACATTGATTGCAATTTAACTTTTAAGCAGAAAACAAAACAACTGATGAGTTTATTTTGTACATATGGCATGCTATCTAGAAGGTGTAGTAGGTTTCACGAGAAAGTTTAAATATTAACTTAGCAAAGCAGGATCATGACTCCTCAACAACTGAAATAGGCACAAGCCTTTCATGACACCTGTATTCCCGTTAAAGAAAAAATTAATTTAATAAGATCTCCTTTAAAATTCTGTTTATTTCTTCATCTTATGAACTCATACTTTGCACCCTTCAGAGCATCTATTTTGAAAATGTAACTGCTGCTTCTCTATAAAACCAGTTCACCTACTTTCACGACCATGAGTTCTTAAATATTTCATGCTCTTACTACAGTCAACATTTTTTCTCATTACTTTACTATAAAATTCCTTAAATTTCACTTGCTTATGCTAAAATACTGTGTGAGTGCATGTTACAGACTACTCTGAAAGAGCAGGTAACTTTCAGGAGAGCCTCTTCACTAACACAAGTTATCAAATGAAACACAGAAGTAACAGTGATGCCCATGACTTCAGATTCACATTTCTGTCTTTCCAAGTCATTCTCAGCTAAGCAAAGCAACATAATTCTCAAAAATCTTGCAGTACAAAGTGGTTATTATTTGTGCAAAAGTTCTTCTAAATATGGCACTCACACATCTATACATGAAGACATGAATAAACTCTTACTGTTCCACCACTGCTTCAAGCACCAAAGGTTTTTATACAGGGTGGTACTGCAGCATGTCACACACTATGATAAAACAGAGAGACCTTAGTACTAAACAATTAAATAATATACTACAGTACAGCTTTTTACACAGAGAGCTAAGAAAAAGAAAAGTAGAAGTTATGGCTCCCATGATAACTGCAGCTTGATTGTAATACTGTTTTATACTGCATATTTGAACAAACACATCAATTTACAATTGATATAGAATTCTAACTGAATGACACAGTCACACACTTTGTCTCACTCCTAAATAAATCAGCGGCATTCAAAATAAATTTCCATCCCACTTGTACAACTTGGTAAGGTGACTGGTTTGCTGGCAAGAAGAAATCATGATATAAAAGCATTTAAACTGCACGTATCAAACTATTTATATGAAGTTACACTGAACCACATGGGGCAACACTGCTACATTTTAACTAGAATATACACTATTTAAACATCCACAAAACTCTATTCTGATTCAGATTTGTTCCTGCCATATTTGACTTAACTTTATCATGATGCACAGCTACTGCTAATGAAATCCATTAAATATATTTAAGCCTAGCATTCCTAAAACAGCGATAAACAACAAAAATGCATAATTGGAGTGCTTACTTTCAAAGGGAAAAAAAGCATTAAAATGAGGAAGAGCTTGGTAAGAGAAACAAAATCAGGCAGTTAGACAAAACATGTACAGACAACAGACATAAAACATACTATATTGAAAATGTTGAGACACAAGGAAAAAAATGCATCACAGTTAAACCTCAAGCTGGGGCGGCTATTCAGTAAGAACATTTCTCAAGAAGAGGGGAATAAATTGGACCAAAGGAACTAGCAAGTAAAATTACAAACAAAGATATGTTCCTAGAGGGGCAAAGTCATAAAAGGTCCTTTCACAAAGCCTGCTACAGAATCCATGGGACTAACATATAACCAAGATATGAAAGAATTATTCCAAGAAAATAAAAATTACAAGTTTTTTGCATCTGCTGTCATTGGAGAAGCTAAGGCAAGCTTTCATCTTTTTTGGCACATTAACCCTCAGAGGCAGTTTTGGTGAAACCAAAGCGTACAGCAGCACTCACCAAGAGTTGGTTGGCATTCACCAACAGCTGTGAGGAGCTGAAGGATAAAACAGCCTGTCTGCCCACTGTGCCGCATAAGATGTCGGGTTCCAACACTGCCTTGTCGTCACCTGTGCATCAGTTTTGAAAGGTGGCTATACCTCTAGCCTGCCCACAATTACAGACCAGCAAGTCTAATGTCCCAGCAGGGCAAGTAAGTTGAAAACAGAAGAAACACAGGCATGCACCGAAGTACAGACTACAGAAGCGACACTGATGCTTTCCCACAGCAAAGTCCTGTCTTACCAGTACAGGAGATTTCACTGAAGCAATTGATAAGTAGCCCAAGTCTGAGCTAACCTGGATGACCAAAACACGTGCCAGCTGCTGAACAAAGGTCCTCCAGCAATGGTTCCTAAGGAAAATAAGCTACAACAGCAAAGGAGGGAATCTCTTCACATGGATGAAAGTAACCAGTTCAAGTCAGGAAATGAACGTGAGGAAACATCACCCACCCCTTTCCAGACCTGCACTGACAGCATGCACATAAAAGATCTAGAAACAGGTGAACCTTGAAGTGAGTTTGCTAATAGTATTAACAAGTTCATTTTGCTAAAAATTAAAATCAACTATGCAGGAAGCAGCAGACCTTCATCACACCCACTAAAGGTGTAATAAACTGCAGATGAGATGCAGTGAAAGGAAGTACATAGCAACGCACACGAGAAAATACAATCTGACTGCTTTACATACATTTTACTGAGTCCTGACATGATTTGGGAGCTAGAATAAATAGTCTAGGAAAACAAGATTTGTAAGAAGAGTAAACAGAACACTAAGCACGTTTAAGAAAAAAGAGAGATTAAAAAAAAAGCACAGAATTGCACAAGAAATGGGATACACAAGTCTATGAGGTGCTTATACCTTGCTGCAGTGACCATGCTTGCTCTTCTTACCTCCACTTCAAAATTAAAATTACTGATGGACCAAAGAGGGGTGACAAGCATTTGAATACCCTTCAGAATGTCCAGCCTCAAGCAGGACCAACCAGGGAGAGAATAAAAAAGTTTACAAAATCAAGAGCAGAACGGAACAGGTATGTAATGAACTACTGTTCTCCTCCTCTTTTAACAAGCAAACTAGAGAACATCAAACAAAACTAGCAGCTGGTAGGTTCAAAATAAAACAAATAGAAGGAAGCAGTTCTTCATACAATGTGTACTTAAGCTGCAGAACTCATTGCCACAGTCCCAATGGAAGCCAGAAGTTTACACAGACCAAGAGAAGACTAGATGAATTCATGCAAGAGAAATTCATTAAGCATTACCTATCACTTTTTCCATGACAATTCTGAGCAGCAGAGCTGTGGAGGCTAAGGAGCTTGCTCTTGTTTCTGGATAGCCTCCACCTTGGGTTGCTATGAAATAGGACTCAGACCTCTGGTACTAAAAAAGAAAGATGATATTCGCAACACGGTTTTAATAGGTGTTGACAACTATGCTACTTCAATAATACACCATTTCCAGTATAACATTTCACCTTCCTTTCATTAAGATACTGTATTTCAGTCCATGTCACCAGTACTTCAAGAATGTAAGTAAGATTACAACACTTTAGAGGACTACAACATGAGAGAGACAAGGACACCCAAAACTGTATTAGAGTCTGCTGAAATTCTACTGATCCTGTATAAAAGATTATCCCTGTTCCAACAACAGAAAATTTAGAGAGAGTTTATGATCTGGTTGTAACCCCTTAAAGGAGTTAAAAACCAGAAACATTGATAATACTAAATACTGTAGCTCATATAGTACGTCTCTGGACATACTCAGTACCTACAGTAGGTTTTAAGTTCATTTTTTTAACAACTGAAAAAAGTGTGGTTTTAACAAATCAGATTTGTGTTATACACTGAAATATTAGGAATATTGAGCTTTTATTACAACGATTTTCTCATGTTTGAAAGAAAAAGACTTAAAAACAGCACTAAGTGGTGAAAAAATTAAAATATTCATACTTTTCCTGATTTAAACAGAAGTTGTAAAAGATAATATCAGCTCAAAGCACTGGCCTGAAGCTTTATAATGGTTATAAAAAGGCACTTAAAATAACTACAACATATTTAGGTTAAGCACTTAAAGGAATTACTGGAAGACTGAATTCAATCCCTGGTTGCAATCCACAAGTCATTGTGCAACATCTTAGCTGCTGAAAACAAACCCGCTCTATTATAAAGTGGGGACTGTGCCCATCTCCTGAACTGGGGGTACAGAATTTTCCCTCTGCAAACACAGAAGGCACAGCGATGGTTTCTGTAAGCAATGGAAGAACCCAGACTCTCTGCCTCTTCCAGTCTACCTGTTTTCTCCAATCCATGGAAGGTGCTGCTGCCATTCTGTGCTGAGCACAGCCCAAGTTTAAAGGCAGCAGCATATTCCCAATGTAGAACAGACCTTCTGCTAGACCTCTGTCAGAGACAAAGCAGTACATGCCAGTGGTTTATTTTCAAGGACTCTAAATGATCAAAGTTTTCACAGGTACAGTAAAACTCACCATAACCCCCAGATCACAGCCAACAGACAGATAATCTGTTTGGCTTCAGTTTAGTTTACTCAGGTTAAATACCTGACTTGATATGGAAGAAAAACCTGACAGAAAATGTGAGTCAAAATGGCTACTACCACAGAGTAGAGAGTACACTCTTTGAACTCTTCCTACTGCTAAGCCAAAGCTCAATAGCAGACTATTTGGCAGAGTTTGTTTAAGAAACTGTATAGGACAAGGAGGAAGCTTATGGTCCCCCAACTAAGTACACAAAATACAATTTGTTTAGAATTTATTTCTAAGAAAAATATTTAAAGGAAGAAGACAAATTCTGAAAAACAGCAGGCTGTTCAGACACAGACTCTAAACACTTAAGACAGATTTTTATTTTTTTATTTTAAGTGCTGAATGTCAGACCAACTCTCCTTTTAAGGACGGCATTTATCTACTTCATGAGAGCAGTAGCAAGACAGAATTAACACTTGGTAAAGAACCAAGATCCTCTGCCGAGTGCTGCTTGGTAATCAGCACCTATTACACATCCCGATATGGCAGACACAAAGCACATCACTATGAACCTGGCACACCAGTTTGGAGTAGCACTTCGGGTCCTGGCTTCCAACCACCTGCTCAGGTCACTGGCCTTGAAAGGAAGAAAAACCATCCAAAGCAATCAGAAGTGCATGAACTAAACAGATATTCTGCCTTCTAACACTTCCATGTGTAATTAAGACAGGGAGCATCAAATTCACTCACTGGAAGTGGATGTACTTTTTCTTATGGTACAGCAGAACTATATGCTCAAAATTTCTCCTGCTCTTTCAGAGCAAGCCTTGTCCATATACCAGCAACAGCAAGCATCCCAAAGTGGAAAAATACCCACTCTGCTCCTATTCCAACACCTTGGGTTTTTTTTTTTTTTGAGGCAGCACTTAAGTTCCTTTTAAGCCCTTCCTGTAGCAATGCCTACCACACCAGACACCTCCAAATGTAATCCACTGAATAAGCAGCCTTTAAATTAAGGTGTTGTAAGGTCATATAGCAACAAGATGATCGGATTAAAGAGGAAGTGGAGTTAAGTTAATACTGAGTCACTATTTTAAGTTCTGTGTTCAAGACAACAGCATGATAGCCTTTCAAGTACAAACCAGTCTTCGAGCAGGATGGCTGAAGAACTTTTCTATTAAAAAAAAAAAGTTTTATTCCTTGTGTAAATCTGAACGTAAAATGAAGGACAACAACTCATCAGACAGACAAGATCTGGTCCCAGAGACAGATGTTTTACAGCTGTGCTTTGGGCTTCCTAAAGCCCATTAGAGCTAGCACATACAATTCCTAATGTAAACAAGCTGCTTTTAGTAACTACAATATTCACTCTGAACACACACAATGCTAGTCAGGGCCACCACTCCTCAGAGTTTGCACCAAATGCAACTTACAATGCCTATAAGATAGAATTTGTAAATTCCCTCTCCTGCACCTCCTGCCATCCCCTGTAGACTCTGAAAAGGAATTTTTTAGATGTAAAACCTAAGGAAAGAATCTAGAATGCACTACATGAAGGTTTGAGTTTTTTGTAACTATCACAAGAATTTACCTTCTAATAACACACATACAATTGGCCCAAATCTTGAGAAAAACAGGAAGGATAGCATGAGCTTCCACTCTTCCACCTGCCAAGAAGTGCCTTTCTGTCACACTGCAGGCAATATACACAAGTAAGCTGACAAAAAAAGCCAGGGCTCTTCAGAAAGCAAGCAGCTTCTAATGCCACGTTGCTGCTATGCTGAAAGAGCTGTCCTCAAGCTGACAGGTGGATGGAGCAGAAGCTGCAGTCAGAATCCCTGACTTTTTGTAAGGTGTTCATTCCTCTGCTAAGCTACACAATGTAAACTGCCCATTTCTCTCTCTGGAGAGCAGCAAGAGCACAGTATTTCAGAAGTGACTAAGCAGCATGTTATTGGACTTGCAAGGTACTTTTTTTTCAATTTTAACAAGTAGGAGTGCATTCATTTCACTATTAGAAAACTTAAGACTACGATAGGAAGTAACAGCCTCAGCCACCTACTAGGACCACCACTCATTCCATCTCAAACCAGCAGGAAAACGCAAATAGTTGGGAACACTCTGAATTACTGACTGATGAAACTTGATGACACTGAAACAATACTGACCCGATAAAATTTGAGACAGGCAAATTGACTCAAAACTGATGAACCTAATGGAGGATTTCAAGCATGCAAAAAAACCCCCAAAAAACAAAACCCAACAAAAAACAAACAAACAAAAAAATCACCAATCCAAACCCAACAACAGCCCCCTCCCCTCTTTCTTGTGAATAAATTGTTTCAAGCATTAAATACTACACATTTGAAAGAGCAAAGAAGTTATTTATACATTAGTAAATCCTTTAGACTTTTGTTTTCCTACCTGAAGAGGAAAACTGGTTTCTGGTCAGTGGATTATTAATTCTAACAAATTTATACCATGCAATCCATAGCATCAACAGAATAAACAAATTTTAATATCCATTTTAACTCAGGCCAGCACATTTTTCTTTTCGTGTCCTTTGCTTCACAGATGATTACTCTATTTCTCTTTCTCCCATGAAGGTTCCCAGGCAACTGATCCAATCCACTTGCTCACTGCCACCAAAATGAAAAGATGAAAAGGGCTTGCTGCTCTCCAAGCCAGCGGCCCCCCTCGTCCTTAGTACCAGCTCTGGTGTTCATCAGATCCTTTTATGAGCTAGTTTGATTCATTACAACAGCAAAATGCTCTCCATTTTACAGAGTTATTTTTCTGCCATTTTGGTGAACTAAAGTGGCTCACAGAAGGACCTGACAAGCACTGCTGCCGAAAAAAAAGTAGCAGAGCCATGTGGTTGTGAGTTAGGGTGCAGGAGGACAAAGGCAGAGGGGAAACTTCTCCTTTCAGAACAATGTCTGGTTAAATTAGCTCACTGCCTTTCTCAAACCATACTCTGACTTACAAACTATTAAATGGACCACAAGACAACATTCAACAGCTTTCAGGTATCTTCAGAGCTACAAAAAACTTATCACACAAAAAAAAAGCACTCTTACACAGATTTAAGTATAATACTCCATTAGAAGAAAAAAAGTTTTTAGAAACACAGTATCAAGGTAAGGATACCCTAGACGAGGAGGGTAAAGAAAGCTCGGCAGATTTCACCCTAGTTTTTTTGGGGGGGTGTTGTTTTTTAATTTAAAAAACAAACAAACAAAAAACCAAAACCAAAAAAACCCAAACCTCCCTGGGAATGACCACCCATCTCAATAAGCATTATGATGGAGAAACAAGTATTTTGGATATGCAGAAAAGAGCAAGAACTTTTGTCACCAATATCCAAAATTAACCTACCAGAGGACAGCTTATGTGCCCAAGAGAAAGTATCTTGAGAGAAGGAGGCAGTCAAGCCAACATGGTGGAAGCAGGTGCTACAGCTGCCTAGTCCCCAGGTTTTCTGCCCAGTGATTTCTGTCCATGGATCAATCTGCCTCCTTAGGTGATGGACTGCCTGCTGCAGATGTGCTGTTTCACTCCAGAAGAGAGAAGTCAAGGTGTATCAAATGTATTACTCCCACAGCCACATTGAATTGATCTCGCCATTCAATGTTCATTGCCTACCTGGAGGCTCATCAACACAGAAACAGCTGCTTCCAGCATACACTGAAGAGAAAAAGCACCCTGCTCCAAAAACACCACCATTGTCACACCTTGTCAAATTAGAGAAGGGATTTTTAGCCTTCCTGACCCTATGAGCTTCCCATCAAAAATCCTAATGTTGGGCAGCCACAGAGCACACCACCAAACCCCAAGTGACACACAGGCACAAAAAGGAAGACAGCAGCAGATCCCAGAAGCCCCACCAGGTGATAACTCCAGGCACACAGCCAGTATCCCAGCTGACACTACTATCCACCTCTAAGAACCCCTCCTAGTCCAGCTCCTCAGACAGCCAAATTCTGCATTGCCCAACCAGTCCCATACTGCACAGTTCAGTTGTGCCACTGGTCATGCAACAGTCTCAGGAAAGTCACATGTGAACCAGTAACAAGCCAAAGGCTGTCCATTCAGAGAGATTAATCTTTTAAATCACAATGTTAGGGAAATTTCTTATGAGAAGAGCTATGGAAGCAATTGCTTTCACCTGCCATCTTTCTGTAGCCAAGGTTTTATTTTTTAATCTCACAAAATTAAGTAGTCATGGTTTGGGCAGGGGGTAGCAGGGGGGTGTGAGGCCTTAACTTACTTCCCAGAGAACTCACCATTCGAGAATTCAGTCACCTTAACCACAGCATTTCTCTAATTCTAGCCATGGTAAGAGAAAAGCCACACAAACACCCTCCTTCCATTTTTTTTTAATAGTTTCAGTACAGCATCTAATATGCTCAACTTCTAAGACTACTATATACTACAAAGATTCTCGGACCCAAGCTGCAAAATATGTTTCTGTCCTAGTGCTGTCTGTAACAAGCTGATTCTTCCAACAGCCATGCCATTTCCATGAAACAACCCCTTCCTTCAGCATGGCTGCCACAAGGTTCAAATCCTGTTTGAACTATGAAAGTATGTTCACTAAGAGTCACTTCTGTGAGAGAAAACAGCGTGGGCTGGGGAACACTGCAGAACTGTAGTAAAGAGAAATGCAGGTGAAACAGGCAAATTTTTTTCAGTAACCTCTGTAAAGATTACAACAGAATTAAAGAAGCACGTTTCACTTACTTCTGAGCAAAAAAAAAAAAAAAGAACAAAAAATGAAAATGACAATGTACCCTTGTAGAGATCAAGTCAGAAATAAGAGGGAAGTGAAGCTGAAGCCTGCTTATTCACTTCCCCCCAATGAAAGAATGATGATTAAAGATGAGTGAGGCTGTACTCCACTTACAGAGCTGAGTGAATGCAAAGCACAGCAGACACCTCACAATGGTACTGATAAATAAACTGAATTACTTAGCAGTTCTCTCCCAGACTAACATCCTGAGGCAGTCCAGAAACCCCTATTTAACTCACTTTCTGAATGATTCCTTCCTAAATCAAGAGAGATAGTAAACTGCTCACTATAAACTCTCAGTTTAATTCTTCATGGTTAAAACAACTCAAGGCAAGAATTACACTCTTAGCGAGAGTCCCCTCATCAGAGTTTAAAGGAATCTCTGAACTCACACAGGCACTGGCTGCTACGTTAGAGGGCCTTCCTTTAAGCCATCCTGACACAACTACACCACCCTGTGAAGCTGCCTGGTCTTTCCAGGAACTAGCAACATAGTGTCAGTACCTTTCAAACCAAGCACTAGAGATGATGAGCTGCCTGCTTTCTGCCTTGCAATAAATCACCAAATCCAGCAAGCAGCTATTTCAGCCCAGAAGCAGCACAAACAGAGCACATTATCAAAAATCCACAGGACCTGCCTAGATATATACCAGAGAGCTGAGATGAAAAAATAAAATCATCATCTTAGACCTCATTTCAAGACAGTAACTGCAGTTATAGTTGTTTCAGTATTTCTTATCCCACATGAGAAAACAATACACATTCAAATACAGAACTTCAAGCAGCAGGATACTTGGCACACCTGATTCCTGGACTTCAGATGGGCTCTCCTGTCCAGGAACAGGTAAGGTTTTTGAAAACATTCGTTATACCCTGAATAACTAATTAAGATGCATCCTCAACATTTACCAGTCTCTCACCATCATGCACTTTTATCTCAGCCTTATCAGAACTATTTTTGAACATCTGTTAGCCTCATCATTACTCTCCTTCTCTCAATCCTCCTTCTATTGAGCACTACAAACCAGGTCAGTTGTATTGCCTTCCTGGCTGTTAATCTTCAACTTGAAGAAATACTAAACTGCCTTTCTCTACAGTACAGACTGACACGCGTTTTCCTGCAAGACACTCTACCAAGCAGCATTTCAGCTTTGGATTTCAATCTCAACAGCTACATTGATGGATCCTCTTTGAAGCAAAGAATATTTTCTCATAACTTGTCATCAACTCAGACTTCCCACTTACTAGCTCATCCAAGTTAATACCAAAGACTTGAACCGAGTTTCTCAGTTTCTATTATGTAAGAGCTTGTTTCACATTTCTCCCAGAACAGCACTACCTACCTCAATGCCTTCTATGATGAAGACTTTCTCCATGTTTTGTCCTATTACTGATGTCTAAACTTCTAAAATTCCAGCTTTTCAGCTCAGCTTAATCTTCACCTGAATTCTCTCCCAAAGAATGACCAGTATTCCTCCGCACATAGTGACTACCCACTTAACAAATCCTGTTTACCCTATAAATAAATCCATAGCTTTTCTATTTTAAGATCGAGGACAAAAGTGCCTTATTAAAGTCTTCCTTGGCCTTGCTCCATGTTCTGATCTGCTTTACCAGTGGTCACACAGTTCCTGGTCTCCAAAGCTCCCCTATTTGTTTCAGAAATATCACAGTCCCATCAGGAGCTCCTCCCCACACCCCAAATTTCTCTGCTTGGCAAGGGATAGCCCACAAGGGCTATGTCCATTTCAAAATTGTCACAGGACTAGACCCTCCCCGCTCACAACTACTCAGTGCACAGAGCAAGAGAAACCACTACAGCTCTATCTATCCACTATTAAAAGATGGGGGAATGTCACTTTCATGAAAGCAAAACTTAAAACAAGAGGATTTTCCTCTTCAAAGGGTCATGAAGAACCTTTGGGAAGCTGCCAGCACACTGCAGCAGCCCCCTGCTCTGGCTGTCTGCTGCTGCCCATCCTCTTGCCATGACAGCATCCAGGGACTAACATGAGACTTCACCAAGTTTTGGTGCAGCCAGCCAGCCCTCCCCACGCCAGCTCAGGCATCCTCCATGGTTTGGGTAGAAAGCAGCATTATTAGCAGTTGAAATGCATGTTTATTTTGCCACATATCCTAATTACCTAGGGCTGGTGAGAAAACATAACTCCATTAAGCAAACAGAAAGCAGTATGAATTGGAAAAAAGATTAAAAACCCAACAGGAAAGGCACAACCTGAAGAGGAACAAAATCTATAGGAAAGCTGGGGGGAGGGGAGTAGAATGGGCAGGAAGGAGAAATAAAAGTTTTGTTTTCAGAGCAGAACTGCCTCTGCTGCATAGAAGGAATCCTACTTCGTACATCTGATGTACACCTCCACAAAATGTTTTAAGTGACACTTACTTTGTAGATAGAGTTCAAAATAAACTGTGGGGAGGCCAATTTCTTTCAAAATCACCAAGAAATGTTAAAGCCAGCTACCTGTTGAAGTTCTAGCAGTAAGCAGAAAGCTCAGCTGAACAGCTTAAAAAGTGGCTCAAGGACATTAAAATAAAGTGCTTCCAAAACTATCCAGCACTGGATTTGCCATATACCAGCTACTCCCAGGCAGGTAAGTTGCTGCATTGCTTTCCCCAAACACAAGCTCATATTTAAATGAAACCTGAACAGAATAACCTCTAGGATCAGGACCATATAAGTGAAATTTTATTTTCCCCTCAGAACCATTTGGAAGAGGGCAGACATTTTGGCTGCAAGGACTTTTTCCAGACAATTGATTCCCAAAGTTATTTATTCCCCACCATTCCCCTCAAAGCCCTCTCATCACAGCAATTGTCTGTGTCAGAGGAGGGTTGGACTCAGCTCCCATGAAAGCCAAGCAAAACCACACCCAAAATAGCTATATAGGTCACTACAGAGCAAAGCGAGCCCTACATCATGCCAGCAAGGGCTTCTGGTTAGTTCCCATATGCCAATAAGCTTTCAAAGTCATGTGTTACAATGTTCTACTAAAACAGTAGCTTATATGGTAACTGGCACTCTTCTATTGAATTCCAACTTTCAGAAGAAAATGCTTAAATTAAGTTGTATCCTTCCCTTTTTTTAAGGAGAATGCATTTAGCATAAGGGCAGCAGAACAACCAGAGTGTTTAGAAACTGCTATGGAGCAGCATTCAGAGAAGAACCCAAGTGGCAGTACAAAAATCCTTGGTTTTGGCTTGGCTTCTTCTAGGTAAATGTTTACATCTCAGAAAAGTCACAATGTTGGAAGCTAAGAGCTAATCAGCTTTTATATACTTAAGAATACCCTTAAGAGCTTTGTTGTCATATTTGGGCTCTTGGAATGTGTCCTTTAGGTCATAACCTCCTTTTTACTTTTTGCATCATGCCTTCCAACCTCATTTTCCAAGGAAGATTTTTAGTGCACAACTACGACTTGCTATTTCCATGACTGCTGATCTTGGGTAAGATGTGAATCACTGAAAGTTAAGTCAGATTGTGCAGGCAGAAAGAAATCAGGAGGAAAACTTCTATCAGGTTTCAGCACCTCATCAGAACCCTAATAAAAACATGGCATGTTTCTGTACCTCACTCCTTCCTCTGAAAGGGTTTTAAAAATCAAATCATAGTTGGGAGTTTCCCTTTGCCTTTTCATTACTGCTACAATACAGACAGTATTTAAGACTTTCTTCCATTAAAATCCAGTAGTTTGTATTTGTGCTAACAAGCTATTCATGGAAATATAAATTATGAGAAATGATGGAGTTAATGTCTGTCTTAATGATGAAGCTAAATGGTGAAGCTAAATTAATACAGTAACTTTTCTGTTGGAAAAGTGAAGGCTAAAGCCTCACCTACACACAAAAGACTCATTTGTCAGAAAGACAGTTTAATTATTTACTAAAATTTGCAGTTTTCTCTTGTATACGGGGAACATTAAAGTAACATAAAAGTATCACCCATGTTACTTATGGGCATCAGTGAACCAGCTCATAAATCTGAGCAGTTACTGATTTGTTCACAGCAGCAAATACGTAAGGGTTTGGAAGTGAGGATTTAAGGGAATTGGGGGAAGGAACACCTTCAGACACACACACCACTTGTCACACAGTTGCCTGTACCCTTGCTAGCCACACACATCTCTTTGAACAACGCCAGATTCACAAGAGCAAATACCAACCAGCACATTCTAAAGGCTTTCCATCTGAAAATTAATGTAAAAATGAATGAGAAATAAGGGATAGAGGTAAGGCACGGGATTCAAGGAGACACCTGCATTTATTTCCACCCTTTTTCTTTCTGGTTACTTTTTTCCACCTCTTCCCACCTTAGCAACCTCTACCTATCACACCACACGCTACAAACAAAACCAAACCCCAAACAGCCAGCTGCTATAGGATGCCTTGGACATGGCAAAACACAGTCTCACTGCCACACCTTAGCAGCTCTGGGAAAACCCAAGAAGCCCCAACTACTCAGGCCTTTCCAGCTTTAGAGAAAATCACGTCCAGGTCGTCTTTGTTTAGGTTTTGTTGTATCCTCACACTGCAGGTTCTCCTGCCCGCAGAGCCGCTGTCTGTGGGGCACAGACCTGGCACAGAGCCTCCCTGTGTGCCGGGGCAGGACAGGGCCACTGACCACGACACCCACTCACCCATGCCAAGCCCAGACTGGGCAGCACCTCCTTGTTCAGTACACTGCCTGCAGCTTTGCCATCGGCCTGATCCACCTGGACTCGCAAACAACTCATTTTACATCTTACAGAAGCCCTAATATTATTTGAGCGCTAACGGAAAATACTGCGAACGTTCATCAGAAGCTTTTCAGTTCAAAACAGCAAATAACTTGCATGGAAAAGAAACTACACTCAGGTTAACTGACCCCTCCACACAGGGCAGCAGGGAAACCTTTACAGTGCCTCTTTGACACAACTCTTCAGATTTCTGCATTAACCAAATCAAAAAGGACTGAAATCTCCCATCACTGCTCAGAGTTCTGATTGCAATAGAGAGTATCCCACTAAACCTCATTTTTACTGACATTGTTACAATGCAAAATCCCTAGAAATTTTTATTTTCCTAAAAGGACTGCGCAATCCTTGCCTGCGATCGAAAATTTACTTAATTACTGAAGAGGTGATAAAATAATTTTGGGTTACAAATATGAGGCTTTTTCCCCCCTCTTTAAATAACCTAACCAGGATTTACAAGCAATAACAGAAATGTCATCACATTGTTAAATATTTAGTAAGATATCTGGTCAAATATGATTATCCAATTAGTATCAGTGAAACAGTAATTCAGCTACACTTGCAATCACAAGCATTTAATACTCTTCTAAGAGCCTGTGCAATGGCTTTAATAATGATCTTTATAAATTTCTTACTAAAAACAGCTCAAAAGAGACTGGAAATAAGCAGCTCAGGTTAACAGAAAGACAGGACAAGATGTGTGAATCTGTGGCATTTACCAATACTTTAGTAGGGGAAATTTTGTTTTGTAAAACTGTTTCAAACTTCACATTATGTCTAAGACCAAAAATAATTACTTTTTCCAAGCAGCTGTGGTTTTAACCTGGAGTAAAATAGTACACTATCATAAGGATCTCTGCAAAACCCTGAGCACATTTACAACACCAAACAAGAAGAAACAAGCAATACTCCTCACTTTTAGTAGCTGGAGATAGAAAAATATACAGAATGTAATTGTTCTGATCACCTGTTACAAACCTCAGAAAGAAATGGCTAATTTTTCCCCAGACTGCATCTTATTTTAGAAGCGATTACTAGAATTTTTCTGCTGCTGTTATAAATCCAGACCTCTCCAAAGGAGCTCTCTCTAACTATCACCTCACTGTTAAGTTTGTAAGCAACCCACACATCTAAAACACAGTCTATACTGAACAATGTGGTTTTTTATCCTTTTTTTTTATTTTGTTAATAAGAAAAAAAAACTGTTGGAAACTTTCACGGTGGAAGCTAGAGAGCTTGGAAGTTCCTCTCTTAGCAGCGCCCAGCAATGGAGAGGAAAGTGCTCTGCATACGTGCCCCAAGCATCCAGCTACATTTAGCTTTCAGCCTTTTTATTATCATTGTCAATGAATGGGCCCCAGTCAAATTAAAGCTGCCATTTTAGGTTAAAGACTGGAGAGCCTCTGTTGTGCAACAGCGAGACAAAAACACTCCAAGCGACAGATGCAGCACTCTCATTGGAAAATGACAGATTTCAACTTTTATAAAAAAAAAAATAATAATAATTACGGATCATGCTTTTTAATATGAATTATATTGATACTCACACATTACCGCAAACTAACAGGATTTATAATTGGGAAAAATCAGCTACCCATGCTGCTAAGGTCATAGTCATTAAGATTTTTTTGCCGTCGTTAGAATGGATGATCTGTGAGGAAATGAACAGAAACATTTTTTGTTCAACTTGCTTGTTTGTACCTCCGCTACTCCCGTATAACACGAGAAAAGAAAAAAAGGAAAAGGGAAAAAAAAAAAAAAAGGGCTAACACATTCTCCCGAAAGCCATCTTCCAGGATAAACACTGCCCGCGATCTGCTTTGATGAGAGTAAAAATCGAGACGAACATCGACACAGAAACAAACTTATTGCACCGAGGTTATTCTGATATTCCCCAAGCCAAACATCCGCGGAAACCCAAGTGGCACGGGAAATTTAAAAAAAAAAAAATTTAAAAAGGAGCCTTCCGCAAATGAAAAAAAAAAATCGCCCATTTCTGTAGTGGGGAGGCACGCTCGGCCCCTTCCCAAACGAAAACAAAGGCAGAAAGTGGGTAAGTGCGGGAGAGTTGCGCGGCGCCGCGCGGCCCCGCAGCGGACAGGGAGCTCCCGGGCATCCATCGCTACTTTCCTTTTGTCCATTGTCTGTTTAAAAAACAACTACTTTAAACCCGGGCGTGAGCGGGCTGTCGAGGGGGAGCCGGGGAAACCGGCTCCATTTCCAGCCCGTGCCCCACGGCCACCCCCTTCCCCCGCACCCCCCCCCCCCCCCCCCCGGCACCCACCCCCCCAGACCCGCCCCG
>VWZV01000361.1:261340-278343 GCA_013397155.1 Irena cyanogastra | reverse complement strand
GGGACACGCTCCGGAGTTGGTGCCGTCGGCCGGGGGGGGCGAGGCGGGGTACGGGTCTCGCACACAACACACACGCACACAACACACACGCACGGAGTTGCTCGCTCGCACCGGGGCTGGGCTAAG
Source organism: Irena cyanogastra (assembly GCA_013397155.1). Classification (NCBI taxonomy): domain Eukaryota; kingdom Metazoa; phylum Chordata; class Aves; order Passeriformes; family Irenidae; genus Irena; species Irena cyanogastra. The sequence goes on along the minus strand of VWZV01000361.1, from coordinate 278,217 downwards.
AGGGGAGGAGGGGGATCCCTGACCGGGGCGGGCAGGCGAAGGAGGGGTGGAAGGGAGGGGAGGGAGAGGAAGGGTCAGCGCGGGTCTCGGGTAGTTTCGGGGTCTCCGCCGGCTCCGCTTCGCTCCTTTGTGTAATTTCACTCGATTCAAGTTTAATCCGATNGCACTGACCGGGCCGAGGGGGGGCTGCTCCGCACCGCTCCGCGCCTCGGGGTCAGCGCCGCGCCTGCTCGCCCTGGCGCGTCCCGTCCCGGGAAACTCCCGGTGAAGCCTGGGGGGTGTGTTGTGTGTGAGGTGTCACTGTGTCACTGCCGCTCTTCAAACTTCCCAACCGCGGCGTCGAAACGAAACCGAGAGGCGTCCCGGGAGGCTGCCCGGCCCCCCCGCCGCCCGCCCCGGCCTCTGCCCCCGGACGGGCAGCGGGCACCGCACCCCCGCCCACCTCTCTCATCCCGGCCACCGAGGCGGGGTGGGGCGGGGCGCGGGTAGGATCTCCCGAGACCGCGGCTTAGGGTGGACTTTGTCCCGAGCGGGTCGGGCTTTCAAAGGGAAGCGGCCATTAAGCGCTGCCCGCCCGCCCGCGGCAGCGCCCCCGTCCCGGCGGGGCCGCGCTCCCCCGGCACCGCACCGGCACCGGCCCTGCCGCTGCCGTGTTTGTAAGCCATGCATTCGAATTCGTGATACAAGCCGAAACAAACTCCTTCCGTAAGTAAATTAGACAAATCCCACCCAAAAGTGATTACCAGTAGCGCGCTTAGCGGTCCTCCCCGCGCTGCTCTGGAAACTAAATAAGCGTCTTAAAAGTATAAAGAGATTAAAGCGTAAACCCAGTGCAAAGATACTCGGCATTACAGGAATTTTCAGCGAGTTATTTGACGAGATAACTTTTTACCATCATTGTTAGTGGCAGGTTGGAGAAGGAAAAACAAAGTCATGTGCTCCTGAGCAGGGACAACCTCCCCCTCCAGCTCCTGCCGCTCCTTTTAGGGGCTGTTCGCTGCACCCACACTCGTTTCTTTTCCGTGGGAAAGAGAGAAGGCGTCCTGTCCTCATAGGATCTCACACAGCTTTTCCTCTCCACTCTTCTAGCACACAGTTACTAAGCTGGGAGCTGGATCCAGACGACGTGAACGTCAAAAGCTTCTCTCGCTGCCTGGGTTGTTGGCTCCCTCAGTCCAGGTGTCCGTGTTGATTCCACAGCCATGAGGGCCACTACAGCTGCAAAAATATTTCAGGCTTCTCCAGAGGAAGTATGACACTCTTCCACGTTGTGTCATTCATGTCTGGCCTACTCAGTCTCTCTTGGGCTTAGGGGAAAGCACCTTTTGGGAGAAGGGGAGGTTAGCAGTTTGAAAGGCATCACCATCTTCCATGCAGCTGGGCCCGTGTAATCACCCAGAAAGGGGCCAGCAGCTGCCATGGTGTTGCTGTCCCAGGTTTTCAGCTGAAAATGCAGTGAAAAGCTGATAGCACATGATGGTGCAGTAGAATACACTCCCTGTTCTTCACCAAGGTCTTCCATGAAGTTAAAAAAAGCAAGTGGAAGTAGTGTTTAAAAACAAAATACTTTGAAGCAGCACATGCCCCAAGTATACCTTCACTAAATTTGCCCAGTTTACCATCATTCTGGTTTTTTTTGCATTTCTTTACTTTTTGAAAAAACAAACAACGAACCTACACAGAGGTATTTTCCCAATTTACTGAATATGTTGCAGTTTTCTCTTGCAGTACGTTGGCAGACCAGAGAGAAAATATCCTAGAAACACTTACCCCGAGTCTATTTTTCTGTATGCATCATTCAAGTGTGCCCCTAGTCTGACAGCCAAGAGCCCTGGTGTAGCATAAGCCTGCCTGGAACTCCCCTTGCTTTCAAAGATTTTAAGTTCTCCAAGATTTAGGGGTGCGAGAAACTCATTCTGAGACCAACTGCCAGCAGCCTCAGTGCTCCCTCTAGAACTTGTTTCAGTTTCTTGTTGAGCAGAAATCAGAGCACAAAGCTGCCGAGCATGAAAAGTGTTCAAAGTATATTGTGGTGACGGGGTGAGCCAGCCAAAGAAATGCTGCACTTTAAAAAAAGAAATATATTAGCATGGCAGAAGCAGTGGAGGGGGGCATGGATAGGTACTTGGTTAAATGTTTGTTCCATGGGAAAAGAAAAAAGCCCCAGTCTCTAATACATGTGTCTTGTAGAAGGCACAGAACCAGCTCCTCAAGTGCCATAAATCATCCTCAGGCTGTGGTCTATGGAATCAGCTGGCTTACTACTCGGGTCGTAAAAATGTGCAGGGAGTCTCCGAACGCTTTCCAATGTCAGAAGAAACAGAATCTGCAAATAGCACTTTCACAGAAAAATTTAAATTACAGCCATTCTCTAACTCCTCAATAACAGGAAATAGAGAGTAAGGAAAAGTGCTGCCGTGGTTTCACTACTCCGGGGTGGGACACCTTCAAGGTGTGGCACAAGTTCACACACGTGCACACTCGGTGGTAGTACCAGACACGGACAAAATACATCATTGTGCAGCTGCTACAGAGGAAAGGTTTTTGAAACCTTAACTTGTGCTTCAGCCAGTCCCCAAAGAGAAAGCTATAACTCCACGAGTTACCGACAAGGCAGCGTCACAGGAGAGTGAGGAAACAGCAACATGGCATCTTCATGATTAACCTTATTGGTAACAGCTTATTAAAATACCCAAGAGATGACAGGGATGAAAATTCACTTGTAGCCAGCCACCCAACCCTTTGTGTGCTGTTGGGAAGAAGTAATCCATCTGATGTAGGCAGCCATTTGGCTCACAGATTAAAAAGAATTTGCATTAATGGCTGAGAATTTCAACAGCAGTTGCAGAGCAAGGGTATGTGTACCAACAAAACCCCAGCGAATTGCTACACTTTACCTAACCAGGTAAACTCTCAAGTTTGAGGGGATAGTTTGTACCAAGCTGAGCAAGTCACTTGACTTGCTGTCACTTGCTGTCATACCTCAGTATGACAGGCATAGCTGTGCAGAGATAAGTTAATGTACTCCATAAGAAGTACAGCACTGAGATTACTGGGTGGCATTTAAACCTGTTTTAAAATATCAGCATTACAAAATGCAAATGATCTAGCATCACATGAAAATACAAAGGCAGGTTACTTATTCAGTAGACTTTGAAGAACCAGCATCTGTTTTAACAGCCAGGTACAGTGAAATGTGATCTTAAGATCTAGACATTGTCACTTCCGCAGGTAGCAGATGACACTTCACAAAGTCGTGAGTCCCCAGACAAGCTGTGCACAGGGAGGCCTTCAGGCTACAAGGGCCAAGCAGTCTGTGCCTCATTCCTGACAACCCAGTCCAGGTATTGAGCTTGTCTGAGAGCTGCTGAGGGCTGTACAGAGAGCTCAAGCAGCCCACCCTGCTGGAGAACAGCTCTGTTAAGCACATCTGGTTCCTCACCTGCTCAGCACTGTGAAGGTCCAAACCATGCATCAGTTCCGACAGAAAGTGCTTGTGCTGCTGCCATGCCCTCCAGGTGGCTTCCTCTAGAAAGCTTTTTGGCTTTGGTGAAGGAAGTTGCAGGTCCCAAGGAAATTCTGTACAGATGTACTCAAAACCCAAAAACTTCTCCTCTCACAGGCTTGCTTTTACTTTTATTCGTGCAGCGAGAGATGTGAAACCATACAGTGAGCCCAAGCTTGTGCTTAGAGTAACTGCCTCTGAGCGCTTCAGGCTCAGCATTCAGGATGCCATTTCAGAGCCTCAGACCAGCAAAGGCATCGTGTTTTGTCCCATGGTTGCCGGGAAGTGGCTCCAAAGTCACACAGCCCTGACACACACTCACGTTTTATTAATCTCTGAACACTGTTTCAGTCAAATGAAGTGAAAAAGTCAAATGGTTTCTTTTTCTTTCACGAGTGAAAGTTTTACTCAAAGTTTCTCAAAATTTACAGAGCAATGGAAGCATACGAGATTGAGAGTGTGTAGTGGCCAACAGAGCACAGATGATAGTGATATGCCCTAAGCTGAAGGAAAACACTATTATTTTTTCAGAAGAAATCATTCACTCACCCACAGCATGCTGAAATACCAAGAGCACGTGGATTTTGGTAAGTACCAGGAAGCAACAGACACGTATCAGAAAGAACAACTGTAATGACTTCAGCTGAAGAGCTAAAAGTGCTGGAAATATAAGTGCTACAAGGAGCCACCCTGTGGCACCAGCAAGCTAAAAGAACAGAGGGCAAGCCAGGGTAGACACTTGTGTGGGTTGGTCGGGGTTTGTTTTTTTTTTTTTGAAACTCAAGCTCAAGCCAGCCATAGTGACAAAAGCTGGAGCTGGCCCAAACAGGCACTTCAGTGGCAGGGAACTCTTTAACTGAGGAACTGAACCAGAAATGCAGAGGGGCAGCGAGCTCCAGCAGCTCTTGCCACATGCCACTCACCTGTCAGGCCTCTCAGGGGCAGAGCTCTCTGAGGGACATCAGCATTCCCTGGGAATCCAGCAACAAGAGGGAAATACTACTCCCAAAATTTATTCTTTTATGTGGAAGCGTTCTGATACAGCAGTATCTCTCACATAACAACATACAGCTCTCTCAAGGCTAACTTAAGGACGTAACCAAAGACTTTTAGGGGGATAGGTGAAAATGCTGTCTGACACAGCACACTGTGACCCGTCACTGTGGGTGGCATGGCTGTGCACACAGCTGCGGGCAGCTGTCCCCAGCCTGTCTGCACTGTCCCACTCAATCTCTCCAAAATGCTGCCTGGGTACTGCTGCTTACCTGTGATGATCTGGACAGCTGGAAGGCAGCACCCACCCAAGTGCCAGCGGCACAGAGGTGACAAACAACTCGCTGTCCCTCTCAAATGGACTCATCACTTAGTTTGCTGGCATACGAGGCAGGATCACTTTGCTTTCCATCTAAATTTTGATTCAACAGGCCAGTGCCTGACTGCTCACCTCAGGCTCCTGGTTCCTACTGCTACTGGAGAGAAGACCATGCCAGCTCTTTAATCAGGAGCAGTAGTGAGTTCTTATAAAAATGGAGCAATGCCACAGAACTGACCTACTCCACATCATCCCTGCTGGTGAGGACGTTTACCCTTGGACCATGACATGAACTGACAGCTTCACGGTCGGTTTTGTTTTCACCGTGCAGGAGCAGCATTAAGGGCTCCCATTTCCATCTCTGACGGCTCAGCAGAATGTGCCTCTTCTTATATGGAGAGACACAGCTAGCGCAGCCCTGGCAATTTCTGACCTTTGTCCTTAATAAATGGAAGGCATCATATCTAAGAATGAAGTCACACCCCCGCCGAAAGTATCAGCCGAAATAAAAATACAGCAACTCATCTGCTTAGCAACACGGGCTGCCACCAACATCACTTCCTCCTAAAATACAAAGTTCAGTGCTCGGGCTCCACCCTGACTCAGAGCCGCCCGTAAAATTGGATCTGACTCGCTGAGAGGTCACGTCTCCTCGCTGTGAACAGGACTTTCCACAGCAGCAGTATTTCACTGGAACTTCCCAGCGCACAGGCAGGCAGGCAGGCAGGGAGGGAGGGAGGAAACGCTGCCGCAGTCACAGAGTTCATCTGCCGAGGAGGCAAGGCACTGACTTTCACATTTCCATTCGTCTGTCCTTCCAGACAGATTTTTCAGAGCAGGTACTAAATAACTTGTTCCTTCTGTGGACTGGGAAGCAGAAGTGATTTCTCACAATTATTTCCTGGGTTTGCATATGGAAGGAGCACCTAGGTGTGACATTCTCAGATGTAACTACAGATGTTGTCATTACTTGTTTTGAAATGGGAAGCAATGTAAAACCTATGGCCAAACACACACTTGTAATATCCTTGAAAAATATTTACAAACCATCCTTGAAAAATACTTATAAACTATTTTTCCTACTTATGTTCATTGAGAAAAAGATGCATTTAAAATTGTTCAATTTTATAACTTTTTAATAACTTTCTAAAAACTTCTTTTCTATAACCGTGTGTTTGGTTTTTTTAAGTGCTTCATAAAACTGCAAGTCTACAACAATTAAAAATCCATTTACTTATATAATTAAGTTAAATGTGGTTTCTTTCTGATTCTTCTCCTACTCTGAAAGAGGATCAACTAATAGGATGATACTGTTTTCTCATTAAACTCAGGTCCACTCCCCTCCCCACTTGGTAAACTTGTAGGAAGGGGGCTGAGAGGGATCTGAAGAGACCATCTGGTCCCCCCAGGCTGCACAAAGATAGGATAAAGTAGCCCCAGACAATCCCCAACAGATGTTTGTCTAACCTGTTCTTAGAAACCCTCTGTGGAGCAGAGACCTGAACTTCCTAGGTGGCTTGTTCTGGTATTTCACCAGCATTCAAAAAGAATTGATCAAACCTCTTCTAACCTTTTACACACTGGAAAATTTATCTGATTCCCTCTAAAAATTATTTTTAAGGCTCAATATCCTTCCTTCCTTCACCACTTCCTTTTGTATTCTACATCTCTTACTTGCTTTCTCTCCATGTTCTGTACTTTATTTTTCAGCACAGGCCATGAAACCAAGGACAATGTGGCAGTTGGGAACTTACTGGCACTCAGTGGAGTCATTTTTACATTGTTCTTGATGACTTACATATGCCACCTATTGATAAATCCTAAGAGAGCATTTTGCAGGAGCACTGCATTGTCTACTGCAATTTTGTTAGTGATGCTCTACAAAGTCCCTATAACCATCTACCCTGACTTCTCCATGAAACTGATGATTTGTTTTTTCTATATGAAGTTCATTTTGATTTCTGTACTGGTCATCTACAGTGGTCACTGTCCTCCTAGCTTGGTGCAATTGAGACATTTCATAAACATACTCTGCATGATGCCAGTTCAGTTTATTCTTTGTCTTTTTGTACACTGGCTTTATCAAGGGACTATCCTGGTGCCTCACAGCAGAGTAATTTGTGACATCTCTTCTGTCTCTTTCCTTCTCTGTCTTGTCCTTTCTCTCTCCAGAATGGTGTGCATGGAAAATTTGCTTTCAAAAGGATATAGGGACATAAATAAAGTCACTGTACATTTATATAGGGAAAAAAGTAGAATAAATTGTTCCTTCCACTATTTCAGACCCAGGTCTGGGAGATCAGTCTCATACATCGTGAAGTTGATAAAAAAGTCTCATACATAGTTAAGTTTAAAGCTCATGGAAAAGTTTTTCTGTTACAGAGTAGCAAAGGTGCCAGCTGTGGTTTTCATTTCACTGACAAAAAACACTTTAAGGGCTGAAAATTTAAATATGAATCAATACTTGGTTATGGAAACAGCACAATTTGGAGGAAAAGGGGAATGCACTCACACTTATTATTAATTATTGTGGGTACAGAGACATTTAAATAAATGTAAGATATATTCAGCAAGTGTGTAAGGACTCAAACTTACTTGTATGGTGCTCACAGTTCCTCACAGTCAGACAAACATGTATCCTTTGTGGAGCACTTCACTGCAAGAAAAGAAACAACTGCTTGGCTAGACAGAGTTTGGTCACAGAACCAATGAACAGTTTGTGTCAGAAGGGACCTCTAAGAGCCATCTAGTCCAGCCACCCTGCAATGTCCAGGGACATCTTCAACTCAATCAAGTTGCTCAGAGCCCAGTCCAACCTGACCTTGAATGTTTCCAGGGATGGGGCACTGACCACCTCTGGGCAACCTGTGCCAGTACTTCGCCACCTTGTAAAAAAAACCCCTCTCTAATCAGCTAAGTACTTAATAGAATACCCCATTAATTGAACCTTTAAGCAAAAGGTACTCTGGCAATACCAACTCACAAATAAAGGAATACCTCACTTAATGCTTACACTTCATAGGAGACATGTAGGATTTGATTCCACGAGGTGCTGCATACTCATCACTCGTGCTGACATGATTTGAAAGCAGAGGTAGGTGTTCTCTGATGTGCCAAACATGAAGAAATAAAGCTGGAGCTACAGGTCAGTGTTAAAAGCACCATTCTGCACGTTTTCTGTTTCTGTTTTGCATAAGTAGCTAAAATGTGTTTTATCCTTTAAGAGGAACATCTTGGCTCTGCAACACTGAGGGAACTCCCCTGAAAGCTTGCCAGAAACTCAACTCTCCTGTGCACAGGTTTCTTTATACTTTGGGTATGACAAGCAACTTACACAATCACTGTCTTTGCTGGTACACTCTGATGAACAGAACAGAACCTTGTTTCAGTTAAGGCAGGAAGATCTCGTGTCTTCATCTGGTGGTGGCTGAGAAGAGAGGGGATTTGAGGCGCATCTGTAATGCCACAGGTCACACTCCAAAGGCTGCCCACTTTGGCAGAGCTGCAGGGAACAGCACAGCTCAGCAGCAATGGACCAATTGTTTTCTCTCTTAAAAAACACAAGCCAGAACACGCCGAATTTTTCGCACTGAGCGCACAGATTGTATCATGGCTTCCAAGGCAGCAGGTTTTTACCTGGAGCTTGTCTATAACTTAACAGAAAAGCTGCAAAGTAGTTGCTAAAAGATAAAGATAACAGATGCAGTGCTGACACAAACACTTGTCTTTGGTGTAGCAGGTTACTAGCATGACTTTTGAGTCAGAACATGCTCTCAGGCTTTTTTATTTAATAAGTAACATACCACACACCATGTCCACCTTGCAATCTGCTGGGAAATAAGAAACGTTGACATGGTAGCTAAAAAATCCCAAATGTGATGGCAGTCATGTTGATGCCAACTTCTTGGAAACCAAGTTTCATGATGCATAAAAGCTGCTCGCTTTCTTCAGAGGTAGGCTTAGCTTTTTGAGTTATATTTGCTGTTGTGCAACCACCAGAAGTTGACACAGCACATTATATACAACAAAACTCCCCAGAACATTAACAAATCAACATAAATGAAGGCAGATGCTCTAATATCTCAGTCAAGGGAGTACAGCTCTCTTAGTTTTGTACCTTAGTCTGAATGGCAGGCAGTTCTGAGGGCTTGGATGAAAGGGAATTGCAGCAGGATGGAGGGAGGAGCAGGAAAAGGCCCACTTCCACCTAGAGTTGCTTTTTATAAGCCTCCCAGCTACTAAACAGGCAATCCCAGTGCTTACAATGATTGTCCCATGGGAACCTTGCTGACAAAGGCCCAAATACACAGTTTATTCTTGATCCAGAAAAAACCAAAAGGAGAGCCTTCAGAGAAATAAGGAGAGGGATCATCAGTTCAATATGCTGGAAAGACTTTTCTTTGTCACTACTCTCCACAGAGATTTAAGGTTAGCAAGACGCAGATTCCCAAATAGAAGGAGCAACAGCAGTTATTGTAATAAAAGGATCAATGTACCCAGGCCTTGGATTTTTTCAAGCAGAAAATATTATTAGGAGTTCTCCAGTGCCGAAGACAGCAGCACATCGAACACTCTGGTGTCTTGGGTCTTTTGTGCATGCTTATACAAAAGCACAACGGTATTGTAAGGGTTATCATCAAAGCCAGTAAGTCCTTCAACCCTCCTACCAATCCCTAGAAACAATCTTCTGAAAAACAGAGATACCACCACACATACACGCACACAACTGAAAAAAATTACAGGCAATACATGTTTTTAAACCCTCCCTGTTCTTTCCCCTGGTCTGAATGCCACAAAATCCCAGTAGCTGAAACTGCTGTGAGAATTTTAAACCTATCATTCACCACAAACCGTAAGTTTCACTACACATTTTTCGCCCCCTTTAAAACTGAAAACCCAGATCCAGCTTTCAGCAGAAGTGAGACTATTCCTTCACCATGATTAGATACAAGCAAGGGAAAGCAAACCAGGCAGCGCCGGGGCCTGGTGCTGCCAGCATTTGTTCCGTACGCAGCGCTTTACTGCGCGCTTCTCAGCCCCAGCACACATGGTCGTTTTTGCAAGATCGTGGCCTTGTTTTAGTATAACACAATCAAGATAATTTTTACAAGGTCAGAAAGTTGGAATAAGAGGAAACAAAATCCAGGCCAGTTGTGTCTGGAATCAATTAGGCTTATGTGCTTTTCAGATGCTGCTTGTCTTTCTATTAAATAGTATTTCAACGTATACTAGAAAGTGTATGAATTAGTATGTACATAAAAGCATGCATTGCATAAAATATGTTTCTCCATTTATTTAAACCCACCTAAACTAGGGATGTCAAAAAGGAAGAGGTGTTCATCTGTGAGTGTTGAAATTGTTCTCTTGGCATTTACAGTTTAGTTATCTGCCTCCTCAATGACAAACTGCTCAGAAGGGCCAAATGTCCAGGCATGTCTGTGGTGTACTCTTACCTGTCCAAAAAGCAAATTAAAACTGAAGCATTCAATCAGGTAAATACCACCTATGCCCACTGTCAACTTTTAAGCATTTTGTTGAGTTGTAAGATTTAGAGGAAAAACCCCCATATTGTTTTGCCTTTGCACAATGAAATTTGCTGTCTAAACATCACATTCAGTACTGAATTGTCCACAGAAGACTTCAGTTAAGGAAAAGTTGACTTCGTAAGAAATTTCCGTTTTCTCTACATGAAGCCAGTCTAACTTAAACTAAAATGAAAGCCAGTGCCTGTACAGAAAGAATGCACGGGGCACACAAACCAGAGAGATTAGTGCTGCATTTGCAAGTAAAACAGGTGATGGTAAAAATACTGATTTGTTGCTCATGTTGTGAAAAAAATTTACAGACATAAAAATTCTATTGTCTAACCACCTAAAGATCAAAATATTTACTTTCATTGCTTCTTTTCTCACCTTCATTTTGGCAAGTATGAAAATAAAGTGAAAGAATTTGTTCTTCCTCTGCTTCAGTAACTGCTTAACATAAAAGTTATTATTTTGGATAGCACTATAAATAATAATATGCAGTGAAAGAATTTTTCCTATTATTTTTCTAGGCAGAACAGTTATGTGCTGTGTTTACAGTTATTGACCAGGCTCAGAGCCGGCTCGGTACCACAACACGCGGGTCATCAACGCTCCAGCTGGAGCTGGGTCAGAGGAGGAACTAGAGGACGGGCTCCAGGCAGGTTTTACAGGGTCAGGGAGGAGCGGCAGGCCGGGCTGCCCTTGGAGTGACACAGAAACCCATTCCCTGGTCGCGGGGAATGATTTTCCTCTTGCAGTCACCCCTCCCACGCTTCCGTGCAGTCTCACAATGGTGCGGCTCCACACGCGGGCAGCGAGGGGAGGACGCGGCCGCCTGCAAGGGCGGAGGTCGAGCAAGCAAACGCATCCCGGAGGGAAGCGGCGGGTGGGCTGGAGAAGCGGCCTGGCTTCCGCAAGGCCATTGTTCTTTCCGGGAACGGGACGCCGCGTATCCCGCGTCCCTGTCCGCCGGGCGGGGCGGGCTCTCCGCGCCTTTGCGCGCTCCCGCTCCGGGATGGCTTCGCTCCTCTGAAAGGTCCCGCTGCTTTGTGGCTCTGACCGCCGGGCCACAGCGGGGCAGGAGCACCGTACCCCCTCCCTCCCGAGGGGCTCCGCTCACACAAGCTCGCACCCCGCCCATCCGTGTCCCCAGGGACTCGCAGGGAGCCCCGGGACAGCGCCTCAGGATCGCGGCCGGGATGGGGAGGGGCCCAGAGGCGCGCCCCCCTCGCCGGGAAGATCGAGCAGCTGCTGCCGGGAGCCTCCCGGGGCGACGGGGGGAGCCCCACAGGGATGGCGGGACCGACCCCGCCACCGCCGCCCTCTACCTGCGCCCCCTCTCCCAGCGGGTCGGAGGTTGCCGTGGCGACGGATCAACACCATCCCCCGGGACAGGGCTCCGCGGGAGCCACCGGCACGGCGCGCTTCTCACCCGCCTGCCATGGGGAACCCCGTCCCGCCCCCTCCCGCGGCGACAGCGCGGCCACCCCCGCGCAGCGACGTCAGCTCGGACGGGCTTTCCTGCCCCGGCGGCGCCCGCCCGCCGCCATCGGTCACCGCCATCGGTCACCGCCATCGGTCACCGCCGGGGCACCCGCACCGGGGCCGTGTGCCGACAGCCGTCGGGGCCGCGCTCCGCGGGGGCCGCCGTGTGCGGTGCGCGCCGCCCACCTCTGCACCCCCCGTACAGGCAAAGCTGCACCCGTTTAAGCTAAGCCCCCTGTAGACGTATTTATTTCGGTTTAATAGGTGTTTATGGTATGTTAGCCCGGACCTGTTCTTAATCAATCCGAGCTTAATCAAAATAACGCAGATTTATACCGGCCCCGATGCCAACCGAGCAGGTGTTACCTCGCACCTGTGGCTAAGCCGGCGGTGGGGCGGCCGGGGAGCGACAGCCTCCGGTGCCCGGGGCAGCTGTGCGGGCCGCTTGGCCGGCGGGAGGGCGATGGCTCTGCCCAGCCAGCGCTGCTTTGCCCTCCCTCCCTCTCTTCCCGCCCGGACCGACCGCTGCCGCGATGGCCAGAGCCAAAGCACGCGAAGCTCAACAGCCGTTCCCGGCAGGATGGAGAAAGAGGAAGTTACGGCACAGTGATGTCGGGATAGGCTTTTTTCATTTTCTGTCCTGGCTCACGCTAGGAGCACATGGTCGTGGTAACAAGCCACAGCGCTGGGAGGAGGAATTACCTTATGAAATTGCAAGCACTTTCCAAGTAAAGGTGGAGTCTGGAGCAAACAGGAGATCCAGCTGATAGTGGTTGATAAGCCTAGGGAGTATCGCATTGCTGCTTTGCTTACCTCAGAGACGCCTCAGTCCTTGTGGAGCAGGAAGGAGACTCCAACACACTGGCTCCCAGCACCCAGATAATGAGCCGTCTCCTCCTTCCTGCTGCAAGCAAGCCGATGTCTTGGCTCACAAAGCAGCACTTTCAGTAGAGGCTTCTCCTCTAATGGATCCTCTTTTCGACTGGCTGGGCAACAACCCCACAACTTCAGAATTTCAGAGCGCATTGAAGGAAAGCTGCCATTCATCTTCCATAGCAACTGAATTAAACTGGAAAGCCAGGATGAAATGAAGTTACACACACCTTCAAAACAAAGCCCAAACCAAACAAAACCCCACCACTCACATGGTGCTTGGCCAAAAATATGACTAATAGGCAGCTGCATTTTTCTTCTGTGATCCTACCGAAGCCTTCTACTACTGGTGGATGATTCAGGAGCCGGGATTTAGCATTTAAATAGGTGGATCTGTGACCAACTATGTCTCTAAATTTACATAGTGACATTGTTAAAAGCTTCATCCAAAGCAGATGAAAGTGTTTTACCAGTGATAGTTAATACAGGTCTTCCAGAAGAACAGGGAAATATACTACTTTTTCTTGAATAATTTCCTTTAAACAGACACTCAAACTCTAAGAAGGAAAGAAAGAGGCAGGAGAAGTAACAAAAAAGAAAAGAAGTAAACTGGAAAGAAAATAGAATTGGACTTGGATAGGAACCCAGAGAAAAGCCAAAGCACTTAATTTATGATGCACAGTGGTCAGTCCTGCACATGAGGATGCCTTTATCTGGAGTTATGTGGCTTTTTAGAAAAACTTCCCGGACAGAATTACAATATTGCACGAGCTCACAAACTTAATTTCTGCTTCACAGCAGCAACTATGGGAGATGCCACAAGCGCTTTTGTTTCTGTGCAAGAGTTTTACTTCTGAGATGAAAGTTGAACAATGCTGGGCAAGGAGGAGCAGCAGAGCCCATCCACTGATTTTTGTGCACCACCGATAGCTGACAGACCTTCACTAGTGACCAGTTTGCTTAGGTCAGCCAGTCACTTTTTGCTTAAAAGTGGCTGAATTGACTCTCAAGGGTACCAGACACAGGAATTCTTTTGTGTTCTGATATTCTCCATCTTAAGTTCTTTAGACATGACACTAACCAGCAACCCAAGGTCTAGTCATCCTCATAAATTAAAATGGGATTAAAAAAACCCATGAGGACAATCTGTTTCTAACTACATTCAAGACAAAGCTTTGTTGCATTTGTATACAACAATCACAGACAGGTGTTGTCCATTGATTTAGGGAATTTTTTGAGCCAACAGCTGACAAGTAAATTTGCCCATCTCCTCTGTCGCTGTCTCTGTACCCATCTCTCCTCCTAAAAACCATTCATTCACGAGTCCGACAAATTCTAGACACTGCCTCAGCTCTAGTCTTAGTGCTGTCAAATGTGCACCTGCCAACAATGTCCATATTTAGAAGTTTCTTCCTCACAGCTGGTCCAGTCCTCGAGTAGCAACACCAGCCCAGGTGTGGGTGTCAGTGCTCAGGTGCTGGGCAATGCCTCAAACTGACAGCCTCCCCTGCCTCATCTTGAGAGACAGCAAGCAACCCCATGGATTTCTGTCTTCCCAAGTATCCTTGCTATTTAACTGTTTTTTAAGCCACATTCTTTCAGACATTTCCTGTGTCTGAAAATGTTTTCCCATGCCATAATCAGAACATGCAGTGTTTACTTGACTGCTTTAACCCAGACAATGTTAAATTGACAATTGTTAGCACAGTACATTGGTCTCTTTTGAACTGTCCTCACTACTAGATTTTCCTCCCTTCTAGTATTTTATGTCTAAATCTAGGAAAAGTAACGGAACTGGGCTTCACTTAAGAAAGGCTAATTAGATCCTGCTGTAATTTACAGCAAATGTACCATAGACTCAAGCATCAACAAGAGCCTGCCCAATATAAACATTTATATGTCTTGACTCTTTAATGAAAGAATTCTAAAAATCATAACTATGCTGGGGGGGGGGTGAGGTAGGGAGGGAACTCCAACAAACATACTGATGCATTGATTCATCTACATTCATGCTGCCACGGACAGTTTTACAAGAACTGTAATTTGGGAGAAAAATACAAATGGATGTGCAGACTTCTAAATAAACTTTGAAGCAGGTTTTTCCTATACCTTATTTCACTTCTATGTCACAGAGCCATGGAATGTTGCAGTTAAATCCCATGTCTAAATATCAGCTATGTGTTCCAGTTTATATATTGAGTCAAATGCCTATCACCCCAACACAGAGATTTCCAACCAAACACAAGTTTTAAAATTTATTTTTAACTGAACAGTACACTGGATGGTACAGAATAGCCTTTTCTTTACCCAGCACTCTCATAACAGTGTGCTTTTTCAGGCTGGACTATAACTGACTGTGGAGCACACTGGGTTTGCCTTCTCCACCTTGGATTGCCTGCGGTAAGATTGCTACAGCAACAATCTCTTTCCTCAAGCCAATGCTAAAGCAGCAACACTTCCCCCCCACCCTCCAGCTGCTAAGCAAAGAATAAACTCTTAGCTTTGCCCCTCCTTTATTGGAAGGGGAATAGGGTAATATGCTGTAATTGGTTTTCCATGTTTGCCAAGAGTCTGTTTCCTCTTATCATCCACAATATTTAACATAAGTCTTGTAATAGTTCCAAAAATAATAAAATCTGTCCCAAGAATAAAAATGATAGATCCACAACATGCTGCTTTTTTTGTCATGGTCTTGGTTTTGTAACATTCTGTTAGTAGTTTTTATTGCCTAATGTTGTGGTTTCTTTCATACGCGGCAGACCCAGTAAAGACATTTCATCAGCTACTTACACAGCAGCAGCCTGGATTATTTACAAATGGAGATTTCAGTAGTGTATTACAATAAATCACCACTGCATACTGTTAAAGTTACATTGCAGCAATGTGGAAGAAGAGAACCCAGAGATTCTAGGAGGAGGAACATTAAGCATACACAAATCATACATATGATCTCAGCAAACAAATTTATTAAGATATCCAAATAAAACCTGTTAGTCTTCCTTTGTCTCCCCTATCTCCTCCCATGCAATAGTGGAAGAGGCCTAGGCAAATTATATCCCCCACATATGCAAACCAGTACACACAGTAGGTGTAACAAGTAACAGAGCCTGTGCAATACTTCCTTCATGATTTTATATCATGCAGCCAGATAGCACACATATCCCTCTCTCCCTCTGCCCCACCCTTCCACCCCTAAAACAAATGTCCCATACTGGGCAAATTCCTCTAAGTATGGGAGTTACGGATGTGGAGCAAGTAAAGACAGACGCATTTTGCTCACAGGATTTAGTTTGAATGAAACAACATGGAAACAGAAAAGACAAAATGAGATAATACAAAGCAGAAACTTGATTTAGAACAAAAAAGAAAAAAACAAACCCAAACCAATCAACTAAAAAACCTAAGAAGAAAGTTGCAGGACACTCAGTAGTATCAAAAGAGCAGTCTGTTAAGAGGAATCACTACGTCAGGCCTCAGCAGTTACAAAAGCAATACCCTGCTGGTAACAACCAAGAGAAAAATAAAGGCACATTGGGGTACCCTCTTTTAAGGTCACTTAAAAAAAATCATGCAATGCTTAAAATTGTCTTCTGATATTTCTAAGTTGGTTTAATACACTTTTTCTTTTTAAATTCCAGTTCAGTTTATCTGTATTTTTGAGCCTGAAAAGAGGTTTCAATTTCTTCCCAAGAACAGATTTAGTGCTCTAACAGTCACAGGTAAACTCTTCAGGCAGAAAAAACTTTCCCAGTTTAAATATATGTCATTTAGCGTGTGTCCCTCCGACCCAAACAACATAAAAATGTTGCAGCTAAAGGCTCTTCAAAGGCCACCACAAGAAACTAAGTGTCACAAAAGGCGTAACACAGCAGAAAGGATACAACTCTGGAGCAGGGGATGGAGACCCCACTGCTTGCTAGGGGCTTCAGACACTTGCTACTTCAGCTTATCAGCAAGTATTTTGGCAGTTGTTTTACCTTAACTCACTGCTGAGTCTGATCTGCACAAGAATAAATCAGAATGACTGAAGCCAAAAGAGACACATTGGTCTAAGACTGAGGAGGAGTTTCTAATCTTTCTTCAGTGACTGCCAAAATTCCTGGAGCACTTCATTTTTAGTAGAAATAGGAGAGACAAGTCTTTAGTCATGCTTAGAGGGCTTATCACCCCAATCTTC
>VWZV01000361.1:221288-261316 GCA_013397155.1 Irena cyanogastra | reverse complement strand
TTTTTTTTTTTTTTTAAAGTAAATGATGCTTTACACCATATTCTAAATTGGGATTTAGGGAAAAATTGCACCTTGGTGTGATTTTTTTGGTATCAACAGTTTCATGTTACATGTAACAGCTGTACAAGTTCCTGGGAAACAATTACATGTTTTGGTTCTTTGGTTGTGAAAATGTAATCAACAAAAGCAACAGGAATTCAACATGAAATCTCAGCAAATTATCAGTCACTCATCTACAAGTAAAACTGAAACCTGTGAAAGAATCATCTTGTTAAAGTGTGCGTTCTAGAAGTAAACCTTCCTTCTAAGTCCTGTGCTATAAAATTTTCAAATTCTAACTGGATAAAATAGCATCAGGGCTTCTCACAAAGAACCCCTACAAAAATACAGAGATTTCTGTAGCAACAAAAGGTTTACATGTGCATAAAGTGTGTGACAAATAGCCAGCCAGAATGCATGGAAATTTCAGTTTTGTTCTAGCTACTCTTTGAAAGTACCAGAGCACTTAATGTAACATAATGTACAGTCTAAGACTGGCATGTGAGCCAGGACCAAACCAGCAGGATCAGCAACTGACTGCATACATGACTTTAGTCAGTCACAGCATATTCTCCCTGCCCCTCTCACTCCTCAAAAAGCAGCACTGGTGGCTCTTTACTGTAACAACCCTGGATTCCTGGGCAATTCTATACCTCTTCAATGTTTTCAGAAAATGAGACTGTCAGAAGCTTTCAGTTTTTCAAATCATCACCACTTAAAACAGGATGAACTTTTGTTCCTCTCAGGGTAGGGTACAAATCTCCCCCCTGCTCCCATAATGGACATTTTTTATGGCAAACTTTATTCCCCTTTGTAACAAAGCTCAGGCTGCTATATAAGAGCACACTTTTCTCTCATCTCAAGCAACTGAATTCTACAATGTTGCCAAGTGAAAAAACTTCAAGTAGTTAATCCAAGTAAATAGTCTTGTTCGTTCACTCCTTCTTGTAAACAGCTAGTTAGGACATGCCAGTTTTCCCTTGTCATCCATGCAGTTCAGTCCTATGGTTTTACTGTCATGCAATGCAATTTTCAAACTTCAGCTCAAACAATAAATATGCGCGATAAATGCAAACTCTGTATAATAAACACATAACAGCTGACAGTATCTAAATAGAGTAACCTCTTAATAATTTAGAAGTTGAAAACAATTATATTACATTGCTGAAAATGTTCCTAAGTGTGTAAAAAAGAAGTGAAGTCAGTAACTAACATAAATCCATACTGGTTCCCCCTTCCTCGAGACACCAACAAAAGGTTCCACACCATTTTTTCAAATTTTATTTAATCTCAGAACCACTGCTATGTTACACCCATCAGATAGAAGTTTATTCACTCTGGATGTTCAAGTTCTGACAATTAGAATGGGTGACATGAGGATCCCTTTCCCCCAGTGTTGTGTTGCAGTCAATATTGGTCCATTAAGACAAAAGTTTTGCAGTCATTGCCTGCCCCCACCCCTTTATTCCCCAAACACATGAAGCATGGCTGAGCATTAGCATCGCCCTTTTGTCTGCAATTATTTAAATAGGATGAGATGGAAACTCAGTTGTTTGCACAGTTGTATGAAAGGTGACATGAACATTCTGTATTTTAACAAATTAACACTTAAACACAGGATTTTGTTTTGCAGTGTTGCAATCCTTTCATTTAAGGAAAAATATGCCCCCCCCCCCAGCCATCACCATAATAAGTAACAAAACATTTGTAGTTTTGATTTTCATCAAGATTTGCAAACTGGCAGATTTTATTTTCACACCCTCTTCACAATAGACAAGATGCTTACCATATATTTAGGATTACAAGTTGTCACTAAAAGAAAACTTTACACGACCACTATACATTTAGGTTGAAAAACTGTCCTTGCATGAAAAATATATCTAGAAATCAAGTGGTAAACAAGAAAAAAACCATTGAGAAGATTAACATTTTTAAAATGTGCCATTTTAAATTTATCAACTCCTCCTCTACTTTTCATCCATACTCTGTTGTCACCTACAGTATTTGTTAAGGCAAACAGCTAATCCATTTCTGAAGAGGTGTTGTGGAAATTGTGGATAAACAGCAAACATTTGGCATTAAAATAGATAGCACGTATGTAGCCTCTAGTAATATACATTAAGCATCTCTCTTGGACTTCAGGATAATGACAGGGGAGCATGAACATGCTAACAATGTCAAAAAGGCTTAAAATTTAGCATCCAAGCAATTCCTATTAATGCTTCTGTAGTTTTCAAGCTCTAAGTAGTATAGATTTTATGCAAATGCATTAAAGAATTCTAGCTTGGCAAGTACACCCAAGCAGGTTATTAAACTATATATACAGAAAGTGATAAATACAGAATTAAAAGAGTCCTTCTGCTTCTCTTCATAGCCTTGAAAATTGACAAAAAACTTGAGGACAGCTCTACAATATTAAACATTAGGTAACCTCAGGAGCTGGGAAACCTAACTACACAAACTGATTAAAATACTCAGATGACTTTGTAGTGTTTAATACAATTCAGTTCGTAGTCAAGGGCACAAGACAACATTTAACAAAAATAATCACATCAATTGACCTAGAAATCAAATGTAAATAGATATGAATACAATCTCCAAAATCTGTCTTTAAGTGAACATTAACCATTTATTCAAAGTTATACAAGAATTTGAAGGATAAAGTCTTCTGCAACAGGAAACCAACTTACAAGTTTCATGTCTCAGTTGAATTGAAGTGGAGGCGAGCGGGGCAGGGGGAAGGGAGGGTGAACAAACAAGTAAGTAGGCCTCATCCAGGCAGCTAGAAAGTAAAAACAGGCTCAACAGCAGCCTCCTCCAGCTTGTTGTCCTCCCTGATTGCCTGCAAGTGTTGCGTTGGTGGCAGCATGTTGAGGGCCAATTTTTATGCCATTTGCCTGAAATGAAGTTTAATACACAGCATAAATATTTTAGAATATACTTGAAAAGCTACTTTTTCTATTTAGAAGATCATATAACGAATTCTCCTAATGTATGCAACAAATACAGCAAAGTTTGTACTTTTTCCCCACAAGTCCTTAGCGATTAAATATTATTTAAAGATGCCTTCCTTCTCATTTGAATTTTATCTCTATGTTACACTCTGTAGCTTAAACTCCTATTAAAAAAGAACCACAGAGCAAGAATTGTATCTGAATACTACTTGGCATTTAGCTTAAAAATACACAGCATTTGCTAAGAATGTATAACCTCTCCCCTCTTGCCAAAATCTCCACTAGTTTAATAGTTTAATATAAAACTTTTCCTCTCTAGACAGCATTTCTTTCTGTGTTGAATCAGCTGTAGAGGCTAAGGGCATACGAGTGTTCTGTGTCATCAATAATTTCTGTGATCCCAAAAGACATGGCTACTTGCCAAGAACCCACACACAGCGTAGCTCTTTCATTCATCAAAATCACACTTATATCTTAACCCTCACTCCCTCAAGTGGATTTTACCTAAAAATACAGCACTTGGAGAAAAGTAATACAGTAGCTTCAGAAATTAAGCTCTTAAGGAAACTTTGCGTCACAGCAAATCTCAGATTTATAGTGCTTGGCAGTTGTTCTGCAGCAGTGGTAGCCTTCGGGTTTCTGGCACTCGCTTAGTATTGACAGCAGCTGATGTGGTTTCTTTTCGCTCTTTGACTCCTCTTTAATAAAAAGCATGCCCTATGGCTCATTGGTTTTGCCCCCTCTGGGCTGATAGCAACTTCTTGAGGAATCAAGAAGCCAGACTTGGCATAAAGCCAAATAAGTAGCACGGACTGTTGGCTCTTGACAGCATATTGCAATCAAAGCTCAGTAAGGCACAGTAAAGCAGTCAGCTACTATATGAAACTCGACAGATACAACAAGCATGCTTTTTCAGACACTGATTGCTCTCCAATTTATACTGCAGTACCAACTGCATTTTCTTCAGGAAAGATGAGAAAGATGATTTTAAATTTTTCATCAGTGAACCGAATTTAAGAAGTGTTTCACCAACACGCACACACACTTTCCAGTCAGAATTAGTTTAGAGGATTACTATTCACATTTTATTTAGCTACGAGTTTCCTGATGCATTGCTTTGGGTACTACTGAAGTCATGAGCAATATTTTCAATAGTCTCAATTTTCTCATGTTGAAATATATTGAGCAGAAAGAGATGAAGCTACTTAATTTGAGTCCTGCCAATTCCCTCCCTACTCTGAACAATCCTGCAAGGACTGTAACGTTTAAGAGAAGCATCACACTGACAGTCTGGACACACCTCTCCACAGAGCACAAACAGAACAGAGTGGTGGTGCAGATTTTCACATGGGGTTTCACTAAGCACCTCAGCAATAATATTCAGGGACACGCAGGATGAAAAAAAACAACTTGATCTTCAGAAAGACTGATCACCTCACACTGTCAAACCTTCTATGAAACTGTTAACAGAGAGCTTATACAACCTTAACATTTCTATACAATATTAGTGTTACGAAGCAAGGATTTTCAACAGCACAGTTATTTCAAAATTCAAGAGACCTTATACATCTTTCTAGCTCTTTCTCACCTTTCTCCAGCTCTACACCCCCACCTGAAACAAGAAAAGGCACGAGCCCTAATAATCTGTAATTTCAGTAATGTGCATAAGCAAAATGGCTAATCTTTTATTCCCTACAGTATCCAGCCACCTAAACCAGGAACATTTCAAAAGTCTTTTATGTAACTCTCAAAGCAATCCCTCCCCTACACTGGACAGCTCATGGAGTGCATCTGGCATATCAACATGGTCCTCCATTTACATAGTGGAAAATTATCTTTGAAAACAGATGACACCATATGGAGAAGTGGATGAAAGTGGATTTTCTTCTCTTTTGGGGATTTATATTATTTTGCAATGCTTCATGGATGGATAGGGTCACTTATTTTAATCCATTTTTATCACAATGGCAGACAATTCTACATCCAAATGGAACAGACAAATCTTTTACTGTCTAGCCTTCTAGGGAAGGTGAATTCTGTACTTTTAAAAAGCAGAGAATGTACACAGTACTAAGTTACCTCATTATTAATGTCAAAAACTCCTTCCTGGATTTTCTCGTAGATCTCCTTTGCAGTGTTAATAAATGCCTAAAACAGAGGAAAAAAGACCACAGACACAATGAATGCGATATCCTTTGGTGCAGGATGCACTAATTGGAATTCAATCTCATGTGCAGTTGCTTCAGTGAGACTTTCCTTCCTGACCTCTGCAGAAACAGGTATGACAACAGCATCCTATAACCCAACCAGAAGCAGCAATGGATCACACGCTGTTTACAAGAACAGTGGCATTTTCATAACATCTGTATTCTACAATCTGTTGTCCAGTAATTACAGGGAAAAAGTGGTTTTTAAGATATATAAATTACTTTTAAATTATTTATTTCTGACCCTTATGGATAGATTGTGTGGCAGATGGTTTCCCCTACCCTTAATATCTTTGTAATAGGCCACTCTAGATTAGAGTGCTTAGCAACATAAAACCACAGGGTACTTACAATGATGATGTAAGGATGCTGTCTGCTGGATGAAACCTTACGCTATCATTTAATATTCACCTAATTTTAAGAATGTATTTTCTTTAATTAATCTTGCACACAATGGGCAACAGATATCTTAATAGCAGAAAGGAGAGGCCCCAAGTTTTATAACGACTTCTAAAAATCTATTGTTTTAATTCAGAGAAAATACTTTGACACTCAGGTCTGAAAAAGTGACTGATATAGATGTTTTTGGTTAAAGTTTACAATAATGATTCCATTTTCATCTCTCATTTAGCTTTATAGGTCACGTAATGCCTAAAATAATGTATAATTTAGGAGATGATTAACAGCAGTTAGTAATTACAATAAACATACAGTTCTTTTTGTTTTAAAATATCAACACCATGCAATCATACAAGACATGCTACCTTCTGCACAAGCCTATTACAGCAAATACAGATCTAATTCAAATATAAAAAAGTAAACAGGGTTCATGGAGAGGAACAAATCATACCTTTCCTCATTTCTACACTGGAAGCATTTGACTGCTGAACTTGCCACCAGAGCTTTGTTTCCTAATTAACAGGACTGATATGTTTTCACCTTTAAAGGCCTTACAGCTCCCCAGAGTAATCAATCTACTGCAGCTCAATTACTGCACCAAGCACACACCACAGCCAGTGAAGGAGACTTGAACGACTGCAGCAGGAGCAGAGAGATATGAATATGCATAAACTCTAAGTGGGTGATCGAATCATCACAGAGGGTCATGAGAATTTGCAGCAAAATAATGAGAAGAATTAATCATTGCAGATTCACAAGGCACTTAGGAAGCAAGTTCGTTTTTCAAACACGTGTTACAGTTGAGAAGAAAAATTGGCTCTTGGCCAGCTATGAATTGATTCAAATTCCTCAGAAACTGAAGTTTTCTATGTAAGGAAAAAAAATTCAAACTTAGCTTTGTTCCTGATAACATACTAATTATTGTAATGGCCTCATACATGTGCCTACTGAAAGGTATAAGTCAACTTTGAAAATTCACACAGCTGGATTCTGTGAGGATCCTTACTTCTACTTCAGCGGGACAGTAAACAGAACTTGAAGTCTTAAAAAAGCGTTATGATAACTTCATGTAAACAAGCACTTAACAATTGGCACTTCTAACTCTTGTAGAAGATGCTGGCTAAGTACACCAAGACTCTTAGAATTAATTTCATGAGAATTACATTAAATCGATAAAAATTACTTAAGAGCAACAAACTAGAATTTTAACAGACTCCAAACTGATATGACTGAGAATAAATTAACTTTTGGATACTACATTCAAAAGTCATCATTGTAGGAATGCATTTATCGTCACAAAAACCAGTAAAACACACTGGAAAACACCACTGCACAAAATTCCTTCTGTTACTACACATGTACTGTACAAAGCAGAAGAAAATACTGAGTTTGGCACAGTGTATTTTAATATTAAACATACTGGCCAAGAAACTGTTGATCTGAAAAATCCAAATATTCAATTAATCTCAGATCTATAATTTCCATTTTCTTGAAGTCATAATCTGACTACCCCATTCCCATCAGTGATTCTAGTGCACGACATATTTAGTGTTAAAACAGCACATACTGTTACTTTGCAGAGCAAAATGCCAAGTTGCCCTGGGCCACAGAAATAATTCCTATTTGAAAACAAATGATAAGAACATAGCACATAATAAGTCTACCTCATGTTCTCTTCTTTGTATGTATTCTAAAAATTTGCTACTAATCAGCCTTGAAAAGAGACTTGAATCCCTTGACACTTCCATTTGTTTCTCACATCCATGTATTTTAAGTTAACTTATGATTCAAAGTGTAAGCAGACTCAACCACCTGAGAACATCACTGAAACAGCACTCTACCTGCTTTAAGAATATCTCATCAGATTTTGACCTTGCATGCTAGTGTCCCAATTAGCAAGGACAAGAAGGTGAACTTGGTAGAATTGACTTCTTCCAAAAATCTCTTTTAATACTGCATGTTCTCACTCTTATCTGGAACATGCAGTATACTATAAACTCTTAATTATTTATAGGCAGTTTATCCTATTTTCAGATTAACTGAGCCATAAATGCAGAAAGACAGAATGATTTCCCCTCAAATCCAGTTTAGATTTATTAGACCACACACAGGGGACTGCAAGAACACAGCTGTAGCACCTCACATGCCGACTTGGATCCAGGTGCAGTTTAGCCACTTCCACACAAGACCCCACCAGCAAGCCCACAAGGGCTCAGCTGGCTGCCTACCAAGCCTACTGCAGTTGCTGCTACTAAAACACTAGACAAAGATACTCATGCCTTTCCATCCCGAATCATGGCCCAGGTTCATTTTCACCACTCCAGGGGAGGCAGTACCAGACTCACCCTGCATTTATACATAATGACCTGAAAGATGGCAATGCTCAAGTATGCAGTACCTCTATTACTCATAAAAGGAAGTGAGACTTTTGCAAAATCAGTATGTTAGACTTACAAATACAAAAATCCTTGACTACATTTTGGGAAAATTCCAGAAAACAATGTACCTTCAGGAAAATGTCTACATTTAATGTTTAACCTTAGTCATTTTCTAAACCACAAATTACTGATGCTTTTTGGCATGAGACCGCTGAATATAACAGTGATTTGTTTTAATGTAATGTGTTTTTCAATTGTGTGCTCATTCTAACTAAGTTCCCAAATAACAGAAATATCCCTTTGAGGAAAAGTGCAGTACTGTACAAGTGGGAAAGTGAGTCTTGCAAGATGTGATCTGCCTGTTGTGTCATGCCTACAACTACTGCAAAGCTAACAAAAGAGGCTTTTAAATCACAATATATCAGTACAATATCACTTTAGATTATTTGTATAAGGAGTTTCCCAGATTATATTGCAACACGAGAATCAAGAAGTCACGTCTCACAATGCTTGCCCCAAAAAACCTCCCGAACAACCCAGAACCGCATCTACCAAACACTACAGATGCCACCTTTAAGGTAAATTAATCCTACAAATACTGAACACAGAATTAAATCAACATTCATATCATCACACAAATAAACAAGTAATACAGTTTCACTACCCTTGAGACAAATCCAGGAGGAATGAATTCCGTAACTGGTAAAAACAATGCAATAAACAGGTAAGGGAGTAAGTTCCTGATACCACTGTCTCATGGAAGCTGTATGCAGGAGTAATAATAAGCTAGGGGCACCAGAACATGAGTAGTAGAGCAGCTACATTTAGTTTTTACTTGCAGATGTCAATAATGTCACTTGTCTTTCTCAGAAAGCAAATGGCAGGACAAGAATCTGTGGACTTTGCTATAAGCTGAGTATAACAGGAAAAAACTTTTCAAAATACTTTTCAAAACTCAAGACTTTAAAAGTTCATCTTTGCCTAAAATCAGGTACGAGATCACATTCAGCACGGCCAGCTCATGGAACATGCTGCCCTCTGGTGGCAATGTTAAAATTAAATTTAATGTATGGAAATAAAAATTGGGCAATTAGTATTTCCTGGATTCTTTCTTACAATTACATGAAGAATGCTTACAGGTTAATTATATCACAAATTCTAAAGCATGACCCAGCCAACACCTAGAATTTCTTCCTCCTCTCCAATCTCCTATCTTATTTTTTAGCAGTAAGATATGATATAGTTAGATTACTCTATTTAAGAATGCATTTGGAAACAGTAACAACATAGACAACAAATGGATTTATGCCTAAAGCATTCACCATCCCAGTGTGTAAGTGGCGCTGGATGGCCACTTAATAAAATGAGATTCCAAAGCTCTGAGAGGCTCTTTTATGCACTCACAGTAAGGCAATGCTTTTTACAGCTAAACAATCTTTCAGGAAGAAGCCTAGCACACTAAAAGGGATGCAGAGGGGTTAATCATAAGCATAGTAAGGTGCTATATAATGAACCCACACCCCAAAAAGCACCCCAACACATCTGTAACCTTATATTTGAAGTATAGGTGCAAAGACACAAACCAGAACTTGACAGCAGTTTCTTTATGTCCCCATTGAGGAACAATCTTTCTGACAAACTTACTGAGGAGCCAATACACATTACTAGAGCTCAAACTGACTTAAAAAGTCCTGTAACTGTTGTTGAACAGTTACACAGGACAGAATACTTGAGGGGGAAAAAAAGATAAACCCCCCAAAACTAAGAACCCATTTCTCCAGGAATCTACAGGTCAGGCAGGCAATATCATGTATTTCATGGTCTTCTATTAAGACTGAAACACTCAGTTAACTGAGACCTTTTATTCTCATCATATCATGAGATCCCCAGAAGCTCCAAGAAACATAGCAGAGCCAGTGTTCCTTACTGTGAAGTTGGGGCACAATCTAAGGATTTGCCACAAGCAGCCAAAAGCTGTGTAGTGTATCTTCATTACAGCCAGGTATCCTGCCCCTTCTCCCTTCCTCAGCTGAACTGACACAAGCTTTAACCTCATTTTCTCATGGGAGAAACTGGCTAAAATGTCAGTTCACACAGCTGAAAGGTCACAGAACTTTGATTTCAAGGAACTTGAAGGTAAACTGGTTTTGATACAAATTAAGATAAACCTAACTCTTGGGTGGGTGTTTTTTGTTGTTTGTTTTTTTGTTGGTTTTTTTTTAAGACTCATGTTCTAGAAATCATGCTCTTTTGCAAGTGCTAGTCAGATTACCTCTTGTGTGTTACTTTAGCTTGCTATGAAAATTATTAACATCCTATGACTTTTAAATTTCATTAACCAAATCCCTGCTTACTATATTACCACGTCAAACAACTGTTAGTTTCCCAGCTATTAGCTGTGTTCAGGGAGGGTTGGTAGGGAAATAAAACACACTCTAAAAAGCAGTTCAACTTTAGATGCCTCTAAGAATCTAATCTCCATGAGATTTTCACTTTCACCCTTCAGAATATTAAAAAAGGCATCTCCTTTCTCTTATCTGTGCCACTGTTGAAGCTACAGGAGCTCTGAATATTCATTATTCCTTTAAGTGAAAGTATGAAAGCAGCTGCCTGAAGAGAAAATTAAGTTACAACTGAAACAGAACCACTAAATGACCATCAAGCTCCATGTAGCAGAATTGCTCCATTGCTCAGTTAAAAACATGAGTCTATTCACATTTAATCCTAAATAATGAATTCATTATTGCTTTCTATTTATGTGCAGACAACCTGGAATAACACAAACAATGCTCTTAAGTTTGGCATAGGCACCTCTACATATGAGAAAAAACTTACTGAAACCAACTCCCACACCAGGAGTCGGTGGTACACTGGCACAACTCAAGTGAGATCAGCTTCAGAACAGTGATGTTGTCTAGCACTGCTTTGACCAGGATCCAGAAAACTTAATAGCTTAGGATTGGTCACATCATTAATCATTATTAAAAGTAGCAGTCTGGAATGAAATAATAATGCACCAAGTTACCGTAGCTTCCCAAATACAGCTAGGTATCCCTACTTCTTGAGAATCAGTACATACAAATGGATTCAAACCATTGATATGCCAGGGACAAAGAGCTAAGCATCATATGCTATAGGGACTACATGGTCACCCTGAGGTCATATTGGTGATTCTACTCTGTCCCTGGCCAAGCAATAAGCTCTCAGCAAACTCTAAACTGCAGGTTGCAGGTAAGAGTACAAGTAATAGTCATATACTACTGCTGAACTACCAATGAAAAAACTGTGATGTCTCTTGCAAATGAGACTAAAAAAATTTCTTAGGTATTATGTGTTGGTTTAATGAGAGGTCAGAAAGTAATGGATGTTATGATTAAAACAAGTGCAAACCCAAAGTGCCTGGGGTTCAGACCACAGACTTTTGCGTGTACAAGTGAAAAGCCTCTCAATGGACATCATGGTGTTTTCTTAGAAAAAGTAAATAAGCAACACTGAAGTCTGCAAACAGTGTTTCAGAATGCACATCACCCATCCAGAATTCAACACAGCAGTGCAAATATATTAACCAAGATCCTAAAAATTAAGAAGATTCTACCACAAGAAAGCCCACAGCCATTCATAACAAAGTGTACACTGCTCTAACTACAACCACCTTAGAAATCACTAAGGAGAAAAAAAAAAGAAGCACAAAAAGTCAGTAATATTTTGATAGTTGACTACCTTTACAGCTTTAGACAGAGGCTAAAAGGAAATCAAAACAACCTCCTGTTTAAATAAATATGACACTGCTGAAGAGACTAGCATTAACTGTCCTTGCACTGCAGTCAAATTATAAGCCTGTGCCTAACCTCCCTCAAGTAATCATTCTATCTTCTCAGTGACGCAGAAGCTCTTTTTACACAATCCCATTCCACATGAAATATGATGATTTAACCCTGTGGTCACAGTGAATTCTTAGAAGTCTCCAAAGTAACTACGAAGGGATCTACTTCCCACTCCCTACCATCTATTACCTATTATGCAAACAGGGTGGAAACTTCTCCAACAGCCTTGCACAAAAGAAAGAGCTAACAGGAATTTTCCACTCCTTCTCATCCATTTCTATTCAAGATGTAGGTAATGAGACATAATCCTGAAGAACATAATGAACAATTTTAAACTGTTTTAAGATCCAAGCACCAAAAAGGTCACTGTACTGCTTCAGCTACAGCTTTAGTAAGGTATTCCACAGTGGTGGAAATCAGGATTAAACAAGGGAAACAGCTTAAAAAAGCATTACCAACAGAAGCTGATTTGTTCATATAAAGAAACTTCTGAGGTTAGGATTTTGCTTCTGTAGCTGTTAACTATTCTACATCATGCCACTTTTTTGTGTATACTGAGAACACCATTTAAGGAATGCACTTGACTGTCACTGGAAAGGATTATATCCTAAAGCTTTTCCACCAGAATTAGCAAGTTAGTACTTGCACACATATCACTCACACAAGGAGAGGATTCTATGTGAACTTTTTGATAAAGAACTTCATGCTCATTTGACTCCTGATAATCAGAGATGCATTAGATACTGAACAATTCATTCACTAGGATGTATTTTTTGATGCAAAGAGAGGTGATAATGTTACAACCAGGTAATAATGAGTTCTGTGAAAGTCATCTGTAGCTTACTGTAGGTTTTCAAAAAAATTAAATATTTTATAACTAAAAGGCTTTACCAATAAAAGAATACCTCATTGGTCACACAGCATTTTGAATTTAGGATATTTTTGGAAATGAATAGGGATGTATTATGTAGTATAAGAAGCTGAACTATGTCATTATAAGAAAGGTCAGTGTGGATAAACCGAGTATAGGCTTCAAAGACATGTGAAGCAATCTTTCTGCTGTACACAGCACTAGCATCTCAGCTGGAGCTCTTGGTCCACCACTGTACTTGTCTGGCTACAACACAGTTTTCTTTATAGAAGTCTGCATGGTGCTGTGTTTTGGATTTATGACTAAAACAGTGTGGATAACACACACCAATGTTTTAGCTACTGCTGAGTGTTGAGGTTTTCTGTTTCTTACACTGCCCTCCCCTGACAGCGATTAGGCTTAGGGTAGGCAAAATTGTGGGGACATAAACCAGCCAGGACAGCTGAGCAGAACTGGCCTGAGGGGCGTTTCATACTTTATGATGTAATCCTCAAGAATAAAAACCAAGGGGTAGTCAAAGTTGCTGGTTCTCAGAGAAATTCAATTTGAAATTCAATTTGTTAGTAGGAAGTTGCGACTGCCTTTCTGTCACTCTTTGTCCATGTCTTTCCTTAATTTTTAAAACTCTGTCTCAGACGCTGAGTCTTATCTTGCCTTAGCTCTCTCAGCCCACCATGACTACCCGTCAAGAAAGGAATGCAGTAAACAGAGGTGAGAGATGCAAGAACTTACATGTGTAGAAATGCAAACTATAAGCCAAACTTGAAAAGACCTAAGTTCTTTAAAGTAGCAAGAACTGAAAAACTTATTCAAATACATAGCAGACTACAGTAACCAAGGCAATGATCTCTTCAGCAGCTCTGTAGAGGACAGAAAATAGAAGCTGCATGCAAATTGAAGAAGATTCCTACTAGGTAGTAGACAGGAAAGATAATGACAGTACAAATACCAAAGCACTGCAAGAGATTGCTCTGAGGAGCCTGTGATACACCAGGAGCCTTTAGAACAGGTTACAGTGACATCTGCCAAGAATACCAATAGCTTGGCTTGCTTTGGACTAGCAAATCTATTCTAGACTTACTTCTCAGATTTCATGGCAGACAGAAGTTAGCCATTTCTCTGATCAAATACTTCAAAAAAACACACAAGTACACTAATTAGGAAGTCTCAACAATATAATTAGTGTCGTGTAATCAATTACAACACAGACGTTGTCTTTCTCATAATATAAAGAGTAGTTAATTCAAGTTAAGGAGCCCAAAATCTAGAGGAATAGTATCTATACAAACAAGTGTAATTTAAATCAACTGTTTCAGTAAAAAGCCAGTGTTGAGCAAAGTTACCTCCTCTACATTGGAAGCAGTTTTGGCAGATGTCTCCATAAAGATAAGTCCATGTTCTCGTGCAAATGCTTCACCCTCTTCTTTCTTAACTTCTCGTCTAGATTCTAAATCACTAAGATAGAAGTACAAAAAAAAAGTTAAATTACATGGTCTAACATGTCCATATAAAGATTATTCTTCACAGACACGCTTATAAGCCTGGGAAGCCAAGAGGCCCCATCAGAACTTGGGTATTTAACTTGTCAAGCCCTTAAATAAAGTACAATTATTGTAAGCCCTGCACTTACAGTATATGGAATAGTCACAGGCATCACACTTACTTGAGCTATATACTCTAGCTGACATAAGTCTGATGAAAGACTTCATGAAATAGCTTTCTACAGGGTGAGTGTGTACTTATCTAGGTATTCCTTGAATACTAACTTTAGACATTGTACTTTCAGTATATATCACTCTATATAACACTCTATAATATTATCTACCAATTCAATACTATAAAGCTAAGCTGATAAAGAAGCTTTATAAATGACTTATTTATATTAAACAATTTAAAATATAAAGTTAATTTTTTCTATTCAGTAGTGAAACTTCATACAGTCAATTTCTTTTCTGATAAAAGAAACTTAAAAGCAGGATTAAGTTCTTTTGAACTACATTAGCTGTTCTCTCCTGTAAGTTAGCATTTAGGTTGTGAAACTCCTGGCCCTTCAGCAGCAAAAGAAATTGAAGTGACTGTTAGACAAGTTCTTTCTTCCTGCTTTCCAAGCAATTTAATTCAAAGTTAAGTATTACCCAAAAAAGCAGAAAAATCCCTCTTGGACTCGACAACTAGAGACAAATCCATTTCTCTAAGTCATACAGACACAAGTATTTTACCCTTACTTTTTATAGATTCTTTAAGAACAAGGAATCCACAGTTTGTCCTTCTTTGTAAGTATATTACATCTTGAGCAATAAAAATGATATACATATTACTGAAGTGTAAGCATAACAACGAAATTTCACCTAAGTTGTATGTGTATGTCTTCTTAGATACAAACTTTTAACAAAACAGCATACAAATAGATATATGTAAATGTGCAGTCAGTATACAAATAAAATGTATCATGCCAGACTTCCGTGTTTGCCAACTTTGTAATTATACATATATTAAAAATACATAATACTCACTGTGGCATCTATTTTGCAGCAAAGCAGGTTTTTGTAATTTTTAACTAAATGCTAGCTTAGATGAGTTATAGAGTCAACAGAATTCAGCACATTATTTAAATCTTAAAAAAAATTGAAGATAAGAGTACAAGAAATATCTTCTCAAAACAATTTTGAAGTTGATTTTCATTATATTTAAGTACTCCCAGTATTAGCTGACATTATCTTTTTTGACCTGAGCAATGTCTTTATTTGCTATTACCATGCTGCTCTCAAAAATACCTTATTTAAAACCCTGATTCACTACAGTGCTATCTCCATGACAGAACATAAACAAATAACTTCTTATGTGAAATAATGCAGTTGTATCAAAAACTGCAATGACAGCCCATTCAAAACTCAATACTGATACCTAAACATATTCTTAAAGATCTTTAACTGCTTCTACTAACCACAGTTGTCTTCCTCTCTCCATTCCAATAATTCGAAGCATTTGGTCTTACTAGATCAATATAGCTATGCTTTGTTCTGGAAAGAAGATTAAGTACAGTATTTGTAATGTTTTAACACTAGTATTCGTAATGTTTTCAACAAATAGCCATTATATTTCAAATTAAATTCTCAACACTCTTCAAATCCAGCAATAAGTCAGTACTACAAACTTATGTCAAGTGCACTTTTGGGAGTCATAAAAGCAGTATTTATTCCTTCAAAACTGCTATACTAGCATACATGTTCTTCCTTCCACCCGTCTGTAGTAGTATGCCCTACCATAAGAACTCTTTCAGAATAATGCAATAAAATTGAAGGAGTTTTCTTCATGCCCTCCTTGAAAATAATATCCTTTAAAAAGCTTAAAACTTTTAACTCTTAATACTTTTAGTTAATTCTAAGGTGGCACCTTAGAATTAAGGTGGCACCTTAATCTGTAAGAATTTACAGTGCACATTTTAAGTATATTCATTGTTTGAATACAACCTAGTTGTAACTGGGAATTACTGGGCTAGCAGAAAGTAGCAAATCAGTCTGCATCCGCAGAACGTAAGACATGAAAATTTAGTATAACAGCTAAGAACAACCAGAAGGAGTTACAGATGTCAATTAAACAAACTTACCAAACTTATCTCAAGTAAACAGTACATTTTACAGTGCCTCTCAGTGCCATGTTTTTACTCACACAAGTATAAAAACAGTTGGTCAGGACCATCACAGGTTTACCAAAGCTTCATTTAATATAACAAGATTACATTTTTTATATTTATTTGTCAAGATTATGCTTGACACATTCCTCAATTAAAAAGAAAACTGTTAGCCATTTACCAGATAATGTAAAAAAAAGACAACAAACTTCACAATTACTTAATATGTACCATGGTTTTCAGGAGGAGGTAGAGGGTGGTGGAGCAATGGGGGAAAATAGAAGGGAGAAGAGGGAGAAGAAGAAGAAAGTAAGAGTTCAACAGACCCAAATAGCAAACCAGACTCACTAAGTTGCTTCTCAGTAGCATCTAAGAAATGATGTGGCTGCTCATGAAATTTTCAGGGGCATGCATACACACCATTATTTCAACTGGCACCTTTACCTTCAAGAATTACTGAGGCATGGACACAAGTTCAAGTCAATTACACAAAGGCCCATAATTAACAGGTTATTAAATTCTGAGGTGATGCTTTTGATATTTTGAAAAATTCTGCATCCAGCAAAAAAAAAAAAATCTAGATATGATGCTATAATTCACTGGATCAAGAACTAGAAGAATTACAGATAATATATTCACTGATGTGTTTTTACTAAGACTTTCATTACGAAGTCTCAGGATCAACAGGGAATAATTTTATAATTTCAGACAGTATAGCTGATGAGAAGACCAAGTAAGTGAATTTACCAGGAAACAGTGAAAAAGCATTCTCTGACCCCACTCCTAGCTAAAAAGTACAGAATATGAAAGAGGCTTGTAAATCAGAAATGTCTCAATCATTGAGGTATGCACTTCTCACATTTGAGAGAAGTTTTTGACGTGACTCCTGTACTACGGGATTTTTTTTTTCATGACATTTTTTCTGATGTGATACTTAACCAAAAACTAAAGCCCTTTAGAACAACTCAAATTAGGAATCATATTCTCTTTAAAAGGGAGAGATCTAGGTGCTCCTAACTGGTGATTCGAGAAACAAAAAAGCATAATGGAAAATAACTCATATAATCCATTGCTTCATGGAATTCCAATCAATCCAGTAGAAGAAAATTACTTCTAAACCAGATATTCAGAATGTAACGCAGCTGATCCATGTGCTGCACATTATATTAGTCTAAGTAGAATAAGAAAGGTTTAGGCTCACCACAGAACTACGCACAGTGACAGAAGGGAATTTGAAGTTAACATACTGCCTACGAGTAAGAAAACCCAAAAGCTGAAATACAGAGAAGTTAAATTTTTCCCTCTCACAAAATAACAGCTAATAAAATTTTACCTTTTGTTTCCAATAAGCATTATAACCATGTTGGAATTGGAATGCTGACGAGCATCTTCTAACCAAGTTGTCAAGTGGTTGAAAGTGTCCCTCCTAAGTATAGAAGAGAATGAACATTAAAAGAAGTATTTTAAGAAATCTTTGTTACTCCACTTTTCTACTTGAATAACCAACTCATTCATTAGTGCACATGCTCTAGAGATAAAAGCTAGTAATCCCCTTGGTTAAGAGGGAGAATAGGCAAACAAAAATTTAGCAAATAAGCAGTGTTAATGAACTCTGCCTAAAAAGTAATTGAAAACATGTTTGCTACAGAGAGTAAAGAGGATTCTTAGAGCTGTAAGAATCTGTAATTTTATATACATATAAAAACTGAACAGAATTTTAAAAGTACCCATCAGCTTCAACCAAGCCGAACAACAGTATAAATAAACACATACAGTAATATTTGTTTTACTGAAAGCAGAAAATGGTTGATAATTTTTATGTGAGTTTGTAAGCTGAATAATAAATTTAGCAGTAAAATCTTTTAAAGTGAGGTACATGAATGTAACACATTACAGTTTTTACAGAAGGTATAAACTAAGTAATAAATCCCATGCTTGTAGAGTGGTTTTATACCGTGTTTTATTTATTAATCAAAGAATCATTTACTGGAAATCCAAAGTAAGGAATGTGTTGCTTCTTGATATTTTAACATAAAAAGATATCAAAAGGAAAAATATCTATGAAATCTCTAGTACAAGTTGCTCAATGCAACAAGAGCCAAGACCCACAAAAGGAGGCACACAACTTAATAAGACTTTGAAGCCTGAATGTTTTCATAAACCAGCCAGTGTATCCACAGTTTTACAGATAAACTGTATATAGATACTTTATTTAATATAGCAGGGAAACTAGTAATTTCTGAACAGCTACTAAAAAAGTATCAGATTAAGACCTGTATTTTCCAAACCTCATAAACATAGCAATGGTACAAGTTTCCTGGTATTCTTTATGTAACCAAACTTCTATGTTTTACTGTTTTCACCCCTTTCAGTAAAAGTAATCTGCTATAATTAAAGAAAAATATCCCTCATGATAATAATACACTAGAAAGGAATTAATGAAATATTTTCAAGTATTTCTCCATAAAGGTAAGCCAGAGGTTGATGGTCAATAGTTTATAAGAATATTTTATTTCATTCTTCCTGAAATTTTATGCATCCTTTCTCAACTACCATACAGAAATAACTGGAAGTATATGGGTTACATATGCTATATCTTATTACAGCACTTAAAGAAAGTTGACACAATGTTAGATTACCAGTATCTATACAAAAAGCCAAGTCAGATGAGACAGTTAGCACTACTGTACACCATAGCACAATTCTACAAAGGCATATCATTGTAATCCAGTTGGTATTCTCACCTTGTAATGTCATACACTAGCAAAGCCCCTGCGGCCCCTCTGTAGTATGATCTTGTGATGGAACGGAAGGACTCCTGCCCTGCCTGTAGAACACAAAGTTTCATTACTTCATATCTAATACTTATTTTTTGTCCTGAAAACCATGAACTTAGATCACAGGGTCATAGAATTCTACTTTTGAGAGATGGGGATAAGGAAGAGTATGGATGGGAAATCAGAAAGAGGACAACTGGGGACAAAGTCTCCAACAGCAGCAAGAGAAGGCACATAAAGAGAAGACACCAACTACAGCACAGTGCTGCTAAAATAGAAAAAAAATCGGAACAAGACCTCTAAACCTTTTTTGGCAATCCCTGACAACCCAATTTACTGAATGGCTTCACAATACATGAATCATTATTAGAGCACAGAATGGACTCCTAGCAACTAAGCTCTGAAGACAAATTTGAAAGGAAGCAAATAACCCAGAGCTTCACATTTGAATTCAATAACCCGCTCCCTGGGGCAGCTGTTGACACTAGAATAAATAAAGTCCATTGTAAATAAATGATGAATGACATCTTTACGCCCACCATCTGCTGGTGTAAAGGTTGTTGGAAGGCCAAGGATGCAGATTTTATCCGCTATATCATAAACTGCAGCCAGCTTTCAACAGTCTTCAGATGGAATTCTTTCAGTAATCATTTTATTAAGAAAAAACAGAAAATGGTTGTGAATTCAATTTTACACAATTCTGCTCCACAGTTAATCAATTTCCTCTGTACTTGATAAATGCTTGTCAAAGCAGCTACAGGATGCAAGAGTCATCTTCATATACACGATGAAAAACTTCAGAGTCTACATAAATTAGATAGCTCTCACAGAAAAGTATCCTGTAAAAATCTCAGCACCCAAAAGGACACGCTCAAAAGAACACAGTCCTGAAAAATAAATATTCATGGTTGCAGATCTTGAGCTCCTCATGCTGATGTTTTTCAGAAGAGCTATCTACCACTTGACACTTGCTAGAAGAAATATTTACTTCTAATATTTAGCAGTAACAGATGTTTTAGTATAATTCAAAGACAACACAGAACATGTTTAAGAAATATGAATGCTGAAAAAACCCTAAGTGCAGTAAATTTGTAGAACTTTAGGAAATTGCCTTGATTTAAAAACATTAAATACAAGAATGAAATATTTATCAAATACAAGGAACCCTTTAGGCACGCCTACAAAATTAGTATATGGACAACGTTTTCTTCTCACAGTTATTGTACTTTTCTCAATACTAGATCTTCTTGAATTCAAAGAGAACTTGATCTTGATACTGTCACTCAACAAGAACAGTGGCACATGTTTAGATGTGTTCAGTCTTCAGAAAGGATCCTTATCTTCCAGAATAAACAGTAACTGCCATTTAACAAAACATTTTATCTTAGCTATTCCAGTGGAAACAGCTATAAAATACAGTACAACACAAAAGTTTCAACATCATTAGAATACACTCACATGTGCTCTTAGCCAAGAGTCCAAGAGAACACAGACAAGCAGTAGAATACAGCAAGAAATGGTAAAAAACAACCAACAGTTTTTTAGTGTAATACTTTGTTTTCTACATAGAAATTCAAGGAAGCTTTACCACTTTTTCTTGGCATGGTGACTAGCTCAAGTGAATGGTACATAAATGAAACATTTCCCTGCTAAACAGACAACTTACTGTTACCAGGGTATTCCATACACTGTCTAAAATTATACATGACCTGGACTTTACCTAACACATTAAGATTGCCTGTTACACCTTCATAAATTCCATTCTGACACGTGAAATTGTTCATGTCCCGGAGTAAATTAATCATAGTCAAGCAACACTGTCAGAAGTTCTAGCAGATCTCACAAAAATGTATGAATCTTGAATTCTTAAAAGAATCACTTACGAAAGTTCAGTATATAAATCCTGAAACTACTGTAATCATTTAAACTGTGCCAATGGTGTGCCAATTTCACTTGACAATGGTGAAATTTAAATACTGTTGCTTCCTTAAGGAAAGGGTGGAAAATGGTACCTTCTTTGGTGAAGGGATCACATTTTCCATATAGCAATAATTAATTTATGTTTACATATGCCAATGGACACAATGCAAACTCATTTCCCTTTCATTCTAAGCAAAAGAAAACTGAGTTTCTGTAAAGAAGCTCCAGGATACTAATGTTTATTTTGATCTATAACATAAAAATGTATTATATAATAGAAACACTTTATATATAAAATTTACTGGCTACTTTAACAGTATCATTCTGAATGAGATCTAGAAGGTCAATATAGAGTCAATACAAAAGGTCAAACATAGGGTTAGGCATGTAGCATACATTCCACAGCTTTTTTTTTAAAGCATCGTTGTTACTTTACTTGTTCACCTGACAGTTTTCTCCTGTCCACTTCCCTTTTTTCCAAGGGGGACAAGCTATTTCAAAAGTCAAAAGAAGTCAAAGCGGAAAGAAAGTGTAGGCCATTAGTCAAAACTGACCTAAAAAAACCACAAGTGTGCTATAATTGTACTTTATCAGTCTTACAAAGAAGGACCTACCCAAGTTTAGCTGCTTGTTATGGAGCAACAGATAGAAGCAGCAGTATAGAAGCTCAGTATAAATTAAAATCAGCTTCAATACCAGGGAAAGGCCCTTTACCTTACGTATAATTTTGTTATTGCCATCTCCATGTTCCTGCAAAATCCAGCACTTGTTTTTATCTCTCTTCCGTACCAAAATTTTTTTTCTCACAGAACACATGAGGTGGGAAAGGGACCTCTGGAGGTCCCCTATTCCAGCCTCCCTGGCTCAAGTAGGGCCATTCAAAGAAGACTGCTGATTTCCACATCCAGATGGGGGGGGAGGCAGGCGCCTATGGTCTTACGAAGAGTAGGGGCAATAGACAGGAAACAAATGTTAAACAAGGTGTTTGCCAAGGCCATATTACATCCAGCACAGGGGACACAAGCTTTTGCTCCACAACAATTCCAGGTTATACCCATTGTCAGAGCTACACTGCAGTGGAAATGGGAAGATGTTTCTGGTAACAGCCAAACCTGACAGCTACTTCACACACAGAAACTCCAGCTCAGACATGGCTGCCTGCAGGAAGCTAGAACACATGTCCTCTCTCTTCAGAGAAACAGGTGCTAGGTTTGACATGAGTAGTTCACTAATCATGAAAAAATGTGAGCCTCTGATAAACAAGCAATGTTTTGAGTGCTAAGCAACATTCTTTTTTGGCTGTTTTCTACTCTGTAAGCTTTTACAATTCATACCATAATGATTCACAGAAACAAACAAACTTTCTGATAGGAGAGACTTGTCTATATAGACATAGTTCTAGAAGTCACAGATTTCAAGCAAGTACAAAAATCTTCATCCCTGCTTCAACCGTACAGACAAATATCCAATGTGCTTTATCAAAGTATACTTCAGTATAAAGACCAAAATACAATTAGAAAATAACAAATTTTCAGTGTAAGCAGAACACGAAGCATTATCAATCACCTCAGGTCACTAAGATACAGAGAGATTTAGGACTGGTACTAGAGTTTTCAGGGAACATTTAAGGTATGCAACTGTGTTATCATGGACACAGTATCTCCAGCATATTTAAAAAGTACTCCAAGTGTTACTATTCCCACAGGAAATCTTGGTGTCATTTCCAAGTACGTGGTGTAGTTGCATCAGTTGCAAAATACGCAGGAAAGCCTTTGTTTTCAAAAAGAGTTTCTTGGAAGTTCCTTAACTGCATATTTTTGAATCTATAAAGTAAGGGAAAAAATGAAAAGAGCCATAATGCAGGACAAGAAAGTAGTTAAAAACAAGCATCCACAGTGTATCTCCCTAGAAAACAGTTCATTAATTTTGCTGAATTCTCTATTCTCAATGCCAAAGAATTCCTAAAGTTTCTCCAAGGACCAAGTTATCTGAGAATGTCCCAGCAGGCCTCCAGCATCCAAGCTGACCAGCAGTTTTTATTGGGAGGGAATGTTATAGTACACGTCCACATGCAATATGAGAACCACAACACACCTAGCTAGCAGCTCTAGATTACCTCACTCTGAAAACAGGCATATATGTGTGGTATGTTCAAAACTGGTGACAGAACATTTCATTCATGTTGGGAATTATTATTTACCTGTTACCTGTTTACACTTTCCTACATTACAAAGACGAAAAAGACATCTAAGAAATTACCAACTCGCAAGTGTCACACCACCTGTGACAGCTGCTAGCTGGGAACTACTCCACAAAGTTGATCCCTGGAATAAAATGTTCCAGAAAGAAAGAGGAGCAATACATACCTTTAAATATAGTTTTGAAAGTTATAAATACATTAACAGCCTCTTAGTCACATGTCGACTTGTTTATACAAATGCATTCATCTTTCTTGCAATCATGTCTCCAATCAGGAGAACAAAAAGGTTTTTAAGGTGATGTACTAGCATGTAGGACAAACAGACAAAGAAGCAGTGTAAAAGTAAAAAACAACCCCTGCTGTTTCCAGCAAAGACATTCCCAAACCAAAACAGAACTAAAAATGCTTATGAAGAAGAATATAATCACAATATATGAAAGTCTCAGAATTTATGTGATGGATTTAGCCAACTTACATACTGCTTGAGAATAACCCTGTCAGCATGCAGTAAGAACTGAAATTTCAAGAGGACTAAAGATCCCCACAAATTAAACTGTACATGTGTCTAAGTACAAGTAATTTGTACATCTGCTTTTTCTTCTGCTGTGGTTGAATAAATGCCACTTAGATATCCAAAACAAGTCCCAATGCTTCACAGAAACAAAGCCTTAGCCTTCCATTATCAGAAATACACTTATAACTATAACTTGAAAGAAACTGTATTTGAAATATTTAGGTTTTAAGTAGCAACCCTCACTAAAATAGGAGTTCTACTGTGCAAAAAAGTGATTCATACTCCTCTCATTTAAGGCCTTATCCTAAGCCAAAAGCTTTCTCTTGTAGAAATCTTGTAATTATTGTAGAAAGCATGGATAAACTGCTAAGAAATAAAAAAAAATTAAGAAAATAACATGCCAATACTATAGTATTTCAATAACCAAATACACTTAAGCATGACAAAGGTTTATGAACACTAAGCTAGAAGGCATATGAAGTTGCCTTAGCTTCCTAAAGTGACATAATGGATGTGAAAAATAATTTAAGCTACTGACACCGAAGTTCAGATGATGGTCGTATTAAACAGCAACAGGAATAACTATTAAACAGACAAATCTCCCTGCCTCACCTTTCAATCCATAGATCCAGAAATAAGTTAATCCTCCCACATGGCAGTAAACACAGTCTGTGACTAATGATCAGACTAGTTTCAGAAACTAAAGTAGATTCTCTGTAAGTTCTTCATGTAACTTCACAGCAGTGTAACAGAGGGCCATGAGATGCAGCAATATGCATGCAGGTACCATGGTTAAAGAGTCAAATTAGTAAAAATGTAGTAAAAGAATACACCAACTGCCCACAAACATATGAGTATGCTCTGACTACCAAAGCAAATAGAAAACATCAAAGTAAACAGTTAGTAAAGAGCTCTTGGGGGTGAACTATACATCCTAGCAATTGTCAGAGACACTAGGATGAGTATTCATTTAATGAATGAACTTTATTTGGTTCTAACAGATACAAACCAACTGCAAAAATAGAAAGATAATAGCTTAATAGATAACAGAAAGAAAAATAACTTAATTTCCAAGAAGAATTAGTATATTCAGAGCATCTGAAACTGAAATATGCCTTTACCAATTATGCCTCCAGTCTTCCACAAACATACTTTTTTATAAAAGCTCTCAACTACTAGAAAATACTATCAATTCAATTAGAAAGTACACTTGTATGGAAATCTCTTGATTTCAAATTACTTGAAATTAGTTTTTATAAACCAATTATTTCAGATATTTATTCTGTCTAAGCAGGACTAAGGTACTATATGAATAAATGTTTTTAAATCATGGATTTCCATGAAATAAAGCTGAAATAGATACTAAAAATATAGTATTCAAGTACACAGGAAAAGTTCATATTCATACCAATTTAGAGAACATCAGCATTACTTAGTGTCATCACAGATCTCTTCTACTGCAGTGACTGACAGAAATATCCTCTTCCAATCACTGCTTATTTTTCCTCACCAACAATGACTTGTTAGTAACAG
Source organism: Irena cyanogastra (assembly GCA_013397155.1). Taxonomy (NCBI): domain Eukaryota; kingdom Metazoa; phylum Chordata; class Aves; order Passeriformes; family Irenidae; genus Irena; species Irena cyanogastra. The sequence continues at coordinate 236,069 of VWZV01000361.1, read as the reverse complement.
TCAATGCAATACAGAACATCCCCTCAGCAACAAAACCAAGGCCACTGACTCAGCCTGGTAACAAGCTCAGTTATCTCTCTACAACAATGAACTTTTTCTGAGGAGAAGCAATTTTAGTATTTCTTGGTGTTATGCTGCTGCCACAAGACAACTGGCCTTATCTACACAGCTTATTTAAGCTCAAGAAGTTTAACAGCTTCCAGAACAGTAATTTTAATCTTTACTAGCTGCTGTAAAATCACTTCTAGCTCCCTAAAAGTTACGTGTGCAGCTGACACTAGCTCAAATATCATACTTCCACAAAAGAGTTGCTTAACTTATCATAATAGGCAATTACCAACTAAGGAGTTTGGATAAAAGTATTTTTTCAGTCCATCCAACTATTGGAAGCCATTACTACGACTAAGGATGCAAGAAAATAAACAATCTAGATACTAAAGACACACAAACAAACGATTTGGTCCCGTACCTCATCTTCACAGACCTAGAAACACTGAAAAGGAATAGTGAAACCCAAAGACTCACAGAGCTAAACACCTGGGTGTGCCACAGCACACACAGCAGCAAGCTTGCAGAGCCCAGCAGTGGGAAGATCCAGAACAGCCTGCAGCTGGGAGAGAACAACAGGACACTATTTGCTTGTGCAGACATGAACAGCAGTAGAGCTGAGACTGCAATACACAACATTAAAAACACAAAGGCCACACTGAGTATCTTTCACGGAATGTAGATTTTTGTTTGGGGGTTTCTGGGGGAGGAGGGGGCTGGGGCTAGGTGTGTTTTTGCATCAGACTAGTTTTACTAGACTACCAGCTCACAGGACCAAATTCTGGACTACAATTTCTAACAGGCATATATGCATTCCTTAAGCATATCCTCCAGTCCGGCCTCATTCAAAAAGAATTCAGTTTGTCTACTCCCACACGGAAATCAGGCTGCAGTAAATAGAACTCACTTCCATAACATGCTCCTAATCCAAACTAGGATGATAATGAAAAAGTAAAATATTCTTGAGTTATCACACAAGAAGGACACGCAAACTGATCTCACAGACATGCCACAATGTTAGCCTCAGCTATCCCTGCAAGACACAACATACTCCTGGCACTGAGGTATGCTGCAGCTTCCATATGCTCCCATTACTACGACACGCCTTTCCTTGGGGCTGCAGTGATCTGCTGAAGACAACACAAAATGAGCACTACTGCACAGAAATATCTGAATATCTGAGTTTTAGGGTTTAATTCTCTTAAGCAAGCAAGTTCATTGTTAAGCAATCCAAACAAATTTTATTGAGTTCTCCACTTCTTATGCCTCTGTTCAGTGATAGATTAAAAGCACGTGTATAAGTTAGTACCAAACAAGAGAAGGGGTGCTATGAAACAGTAAGCACCAACCAAAAACATAAATAGTTCATGTGTTTCCTTAGCAACAGGTGTAAAATGAACCTTCTCTCCTCAAACAGTAGTTGTTACAGCTTAATAAATGTAGAGATAGCACAAGTAACAGCTACCAGTTTTGGCTAACAGAAAACCAAAAAATGCTCAATGCAGATAGAACACAGTAACCTTGGTCATTATGGACATTTGTGTACCTTAACACTCATTAGTAAACTATCTCTTGAGAATTACCTCATCATGTTTCTTATTTTTGCTATTCCTTCAACACCTTTGTACCAGAAATGATACAGTGGAATTCAGATATGCTGACAAACCAAAACTGGATTAGAACAGAAATATCCTGTGTTTTAAAAATCACATTGCATACAGTTACACTTTTAACTAAGGCCAGTATACTGTCATTCACTACATACAATTTATAAATTAAGTACAACATTAGCATACAGTCTACTCAGTGTATGAAAGCTTTCAATTAATATTTTTCATTTACATATTACATTCTTAAGAAGCTAGCCAGAAAAAAAAGCCCTGCTCAAATGGAGTTTATAAACTGTGGTCAAAACTACTTGGGTTGCCATTTCAGCTGGACAACTTGCATGCATTCAAGACAACAACCAGATTGCAAAGAGCCACTGAGTCAGAGGCACCAGGAAAAGCATGATCTACGGAAACATAGCTGAAGTTCATTCGTATCTAAGGAGATTAACAGAATCAATTCCAAAGTCAGTGAAAGACAGTAGTAAAATCAGTACTTTTTACCTACAGACAATCTGCCCCAATTTTAGAAAACAAGGACCAATATAGGTATGTAGTCACATAGCCACACTATATACTAAGGGTTTGATTATAAAGCTACTTTTTATACAGAGAATTGCTTGTTTATTGATCTTAAAAATGTTCAGCCACCTCAGTAGTCTGCAATCCACGATTATAATAATAAAAATGCCCAGGGCAGAAAAAGCCTAAAGTAAGCTGACCATATCCTTCTATGTCTTTTTCTTAGAATTTCCAACAAGGCACAGGTATTAGGTGCCATTTCAAGTAAAGAACCTGTAAAATAAGTAAAGTCTTACCTATGAAGTTCACTGAAACATTACATTTATTCACATTTTTATATACACATGCATAGGCATGCATATATGAATGTATGTCCCTCCACTGATTTGCTGCACCAAAAAAAGCACGTACATGAGGCTAAGGATCACATACCTGTCAGTTTCTAAAGGTATCCTAAAATGCTTTTAGAAAAGGAAACAGGCAACTCTGTCTTAGGGAACAGTCAAATACATTTAAAAGACAGAGCTACCAGTATGAACATCTTAAACCTGCTACATCACAAATGTAGACAGTGATGCTGACTGCTTTATGTCAAGTGACTGACAACACAAGAATAGCCAATATATGTTCTTAACCTGAACCTCCATCAAAAGTCAAAGTCTAAATTTTAGAAGGTGTTTTGAAATTTAAAGCATTTGCTAGTCCCATCTTGACTGAAATATTTACTGTCTTGAATTTGTGTTCCAGTCTTCTATGAAAAGTGAGCCATGTGTTTTCTTCTACCTTGGAAATGCAAACATTTCCTCTAGAGAACTCTTGATTAAACGTAGCAGACACATCACAATTTCACAACAGGATTTTGTCTTTACCAAATCTTGCATGAATGTACAAAGAAATATTGTTTAGAGAAATAAGTTCTTGGTAATATAGAAGACTTTCACCAAATACTGAGGCAGTATGAATTCCAGTTTTATAAATCTGACAAAGCTTGAGGAAGTTACAGTGCAAATGTCAAAGAATACATCACACCAAAAAAAGGTATGTTAGCAAATTTTTAACTTCACAGTAACCAAAGAAAGCTACAAGACAAAGTACATAGTCTATGAATACTGATGATAGAGTGCTTAGCCACAATAAAGGAAAAGCTAGAGAAGCAATATGTTTAAACAATTTTTATGATTCATTACTTACCGTATCCCATATCTGAAGCTTTATCTGTTTTCCATCAATAGTTATCATTCGAGCCCCAAATTCTACACCTGAACAGATTTTACAAAAGATCACATTATTAGCACATATCAGAAAGAACAATGTCAAGTACTACAAAAGCAAGAACATAAGTTTAAGTTCAGTTGAAATTGTAGGAAACTAAACTCTTCCACAACTTGCTTTTAGCCAACTTTCCAGCAGCTTGAAAGAGCTTTCTAGGAGAAAGGTAACTGTTACTGTCCAAGTGTCTGGGAGATATTTCAAACCAAGTTTTCCAAACCACTTAGTAGCTCTAGATTAGTGGGAGAAACACACCCCTTTGAATGTAAACAGAAAATTGAAGACTCAGTTATTTTAACACACTACCAATGACATTGCCGGGGCCAGTTTAGAAGAAATCAAACCTACAATTTCTTATCAATAAAATAATCTATTAAGGGAGCATAAAAAGAGTCACCTTTGACAAGTTTTATTACTGTATTAATTAAAATCCATCTGTCTTTATGAAAAAAAACTACTTCCGAAATTCTAGCTAAAGATCAAGTTTTATAACTGAGGGGGAAAAAAAAGTGTGTTCCAAATAAGCAAAAGTAACTTCTTCATGGAAAAATTCAGCCTTCTATACCATTTTTACAGCACTGTTGAGATCATTAACAAAATCAAGTATAAATCGAGGCTATTAATGCAGCAGTCAAAATCTAACAAATGGCTAGAGAGAGTGGACATATTTAAAGACTATCAAGTTTCCATTAATCTATAACCATTATTTAAAAAAAACCAACTGATCTGCTAGCTGAAGTTCTGCTAAAATTGGTCATTGTCTAGACATGGACCCAAGCCTTTGAATTATGCAGCCTTGAGTTGAAATATTCCAAATGTCTCTTCAAAAGCTTCCTTAGAATATCTGAGGGTGCAGTGTTGTTTCCCATAGAATGACTTTTGGGGAAAGGGGCAGAGTTCCCCAACAGGATACTGGAGCCAAATAAAAGCTGTTGGCCAAAGACCACTGCGCTCTTTAGCAATCAAATAATTTGCAGCAACTGTATGCAAAGAAATTGAAAGAATGGATGTGGAGAGGCAGCAAGGAGGAAGCAGGTGAATGACATTGCTCTTCCTAAAGTTGACTGCAAAGCCAGGGTAAGGTCCCTGGACTACCACACATGTAAACACTGAAGGTTTTACCTGATTTCAAAATGCAGTTATAGAGCTGCTGATTTAAATTTGACAATCATCTTAAATGCTTAGTTTCTGCACACAACTCCATAAAAAAAAAATTAAAAGGATATTTATCCTATTCCACCAAAATACACGCCAGGAAAAAAAACCTGAATTTGAAAAAACAAACAGTTTGACGGCAAGCTTGTTCTCAAAGAAGGAATAGAAGCTGATCAGGTTTATAATAACGGCATGTCTTACGGGCAGTGGGAAAACCAGCTAGAATGTTTACAATGGTTTATTTAATCTACACATTTTCAGGACTTTTAATACAACCATTAGGGCATTTATTAGTTAAATTCAACCCACCTCATCTCCCCCACAGAGGCATTCATATGACTTTGAACCCATGTTCTTTATTTATCTGTCTTTCCAAATCTGTTTGGGTAATTGGGAGAACCTGGCCAAAATATACACATGCCCTCACAGTTAAGGAGGCATTTCCAGCCTCTTCTGATGCCCTTAGGGACTACCTAAAAACAGAGGCCAGACAAAATCAAGGGGATTAAAAACCAGTTAAATTTATTGAAGGGCCTTCAGGTACATTTTGGGCAGATGAAGCCCTCCCCAGGGGCTACACCCAAATATGCATGACAGGTCACAGGTTTTCATACTTTTGTAAGCTTGGTCCATTTGCATATTGGGGGTTAATTTTCCAACTACAGCTTCAGGTAATGAACTCATTTACCCCAAGTTTGCTCCCTGCCCCTCAAAATCACTTCTGTTTACATTTTTGGGGCCTACGACAGTGAGGTGTCTTTGTCTTTGTTGATTTCCAGATGTAGAGAGGAATTGTTTTGTCTGACCAAAATGGGTAAACAGTAGCTAACACTCTATTTGGAGTTATACACTAAAGAATTTCAGGATTACAAATATATGAAAAATACAGAAGTTAAAATCCTTCTTCTTCCCTCCTTTTCAAGCAGCTTCCCAGCCTCCACTACTATATCTCTTACTATGTTGCTTCCAGGTTCACCTCCTCATCTTACTAGCTTCAATTTCCACCCTGCTCCTAGATTTCAGCTAGCTGTATGCCACGCAAAGAACTGGCACTACAGCCACCCTGCTGAGGTGAAGCTGTTTCCCAGCACCTATCAGTCTGAGGTGACAGGGCTGTCAAATGCATGAGTGATACACAGGGTGTTGTATATTTGGCAGGCCTAAAGAAGAAATGACGATAATAAGTCATGCCTCCCTAAAGTACTCAGGCTCTTTATTCAGCCAGCCTATCTGCTGCCAAGACCTCACAAATATCTGAAAACTGATGTTAGCCAGAGAATTTGAACTATAAGACAGGCACACACAAGGTGTGGAAGGACTGTCAAGAGAAAGGGAATTCATAATCAAACCACCTGATACATTCTGTTACATGAAGAAAATCTGTTTATATTTCAAGCAGCTATTTCAGTACTCCCAAACATAGGAAGCCTACCTAATCCAGGGCACAAACTAAAAATAGAGACTAGGATATATTTTCTGCAAGGCTCATGATTAAAGCTGATAGGCTCCTTGAAAGAATATCAACAAGCTGAAAGGTTCTGCAACCTCCTCTGAGACTAGCATCTGTTAGGCTTAACAGCAAAACTGATCTGCAGACTAAAGCTGCCCTCAGAAGAATTTAGTACCAAACTATTCCTCTTATTTTGTGTGGAAAGATAAATAAAAGTTTGTATTATTTACTGTAGTTAGATGAGAGGCAATGTGTCAACATGTATTCATTCCCCCAGCAGCAAATCATACCTAACATAAACGGTCCACATCCAGTTGAAAAGGTGGGAAAGAAAATCCCCATCCATTCCAAAAGCAAATACATTCACACTTAATCCTCTATTCAAAAGTTAGTTATCCCAAATAAGGGTAACTTTGCTACAGTTTATCTGTAACTTGTCTTCAAGGTTTTGTGGCTAGGCTAGTGTTATGCTCCCTAGTGAAAAAAATGCCACTTCCATCCCCATCAGTGCATTTCAAGTTTGTACAATTCTTCTGTGCCTGGTTTTCTGAAGAAACAGTTTAGATACTGCAGCTATGAACTTTTAAAATTGTTTCAGATTGTACCCTCCCAATAAAAGGCCCCCAACTGACTTTACGAGCTAACAAATATTCATTAGCTAGAGATTCACTGCCACCTTAATACAACACAAATCCTGCACTTCTGTAGCTCAACAAACTCATAAATGCATGCTGAGGTACCCCAAACCACTTAACTACTAATAGTGGGCAGCAGAAAAAAGACCTACCAATAGTGAGATCGTGGACTGGTTGAAACCGCTTGTCTGTGAACTGCAACAATAAACATGATTTCCCAACACCTGAAAGAAAGAAAACAAGTAAGTGTTAAACAATTTTTTTAAAATTCAGGTAAAGGACCAATAAAAATTAATTTAAGGAAATATTACACGTTGCTTAAAATTAATTGCTAGAACTGAAGGTATTAAATCTCATATACTTTAAAGTGTATGAAACTTTTTAATTACAGCTTTTAAAGTTCTCAAAACATTATAGTCCAAGCAGTTATCTTCAAAAATTGAACAAAAATGAATTATTCTTCTGAAAAAGTAGTTCTGCTTTAAAATTAAGTGGAAAAAAGTTTTCTAACAGACCTTCAAAGGACTATTTCACATTCTCTTTCCACACTAAGTACAGGGCTTGCTATCCTCACAACCCTTTATCTGCTTGTCCTTCAATACTTTCAGCTTTCCTCCATGTTAACTAGATCCTCAACAGCATCAGTCTCCCATCTACCTCCTCATTTAACCACTGAGGTAACCAAAGCAGGTCTGTCGCTGCTTACAACCACTGTATGCTGCTGCCCACTGGTCTCCCACAGGCCAAAAAGCAGTCCAAGAAGAACCGGCAGCAGCTAAGTTTACATTACAGTCAGACTGGCAACACAAACATTGTCCCCCTAAGATAACCAAATGGTGTCAGAAATCATCGTAACTACTTCCTACTGCATGGACACTGGTCGGCAAATGGGCAATTTCTTCTGTATGTGAAAGCACAGAGAAGTAGAAGTTAACGCAGTCAGCAGGAATACTCAAACTACCTAGGTTTGTAAACATACTACTTTTTACAGTTAATTTTTCTCCCTTTTACTAGGAGGGGTTATTCTTCCTGTTCTGCACAGTCAAACTTCATCTTTTCAGCTTTTAAAATTTGACAGCAATACATTTGGTTTAAACTCTGAGCTATTATAACACACTATACTGTAGCATCCAAGTTCCTGCTGTACTTTGTTTTATCTGTCCAGCAAGATAAAGCTATTCTAGCCACATAGTAAGGTCAGCAACAACTCATCATATGAGACATATCTAGTAATAAAAGATAGCAAACAAAGAGATAAGGAAAAGAGCCATGCTACCAACAAAAGATACACATACCAGAGGTTTGCATATAGTGACACTGGACTTTCTAGTACCAAATTCAGCAAAGCTTTTTAGTATGGTTCAATGCAGAAACAAAGCCTACAGAAATATAATCACCACCTATCTTATTTAGGACTTTAATTCTAAGTCCAGTAGCCAGTTTCAACCAAATCTAACAGAAACAGGAAACCTGCATTTATTTTGTCACAAAATGAGTTGTGGCCAACTGATGGCACAGAGATTAATATCCCAAACAATGCAGCAATTCCAACAGCCTAAGCCAGTTACTAGTGCTGCTGTCTCTACTCTCTTCCCTACAGTATGCTCCTGTCCATTTCTCCACATAGCTTAGACGAGTTCTGAAGCAATTTCAGTCATCCGCTGAGTTAGCATGCTAAACTGACAAGAGGAGTGAAAAAGCAAACAGAAACGGCTTAATGCAGGGTCAGACAAGCATAAGAGCTAGTTCAAATGAGGGAAAAGAAATGCAGCAGCCAGCAGATCAATAATATAGAGTGGCATGGAACTGTAGTCCAAGGCAAAATTTCCAGCATCTGCCTTACTAGATTTCTTTAGCTTTCTGGCTTATGATGACAAGCTGTCAGAACACAAGCAGCTCTGAAACAGGTATAGATTCTGTTCCTAAAAAATTAGTAAACATAAGAGAAGAAGAGGAGGAGTGGGGGAAAGCATTGCAGGTAAGAAAGAAAGAAACAGAGAAAGGCAGAGTATGGGAGCTGTAGGGACAGAACACAAAACTGTATGAAATTTTAAAATATTAATAATTCTACTCAGAGAACAGCTTTCGTCACAGCTGGTGAGCGAGCCTACCAGGGGAGTGACTATGCTAGATTTGCTGTTCGCAAACAGAGATGGGCTGGTGGGAGATGTGGTGGCTGGAGGCTATCTAGAACACAGTGATCATGAAACTATAGAATTTTCAATATTTGGTGAAACAAGGAGGGAAAAACAATAAAACTTCTACAGTGGACTTCCAGAGGGCACACTTTGGCCTATTCAAGAGGCTTATTCAGAGAGTTCTTTGGGATGGAGCCCTTAAAAAGAAAGGAGTCTAGGAAGGATGATATGCTTCAAAACAGAAATCTTGAACGCACAGGAACAGACTGTCCTTGTATGCCGAAAGATGAGCCAACAAGGAAAACAACCAGCCTGGATGAGTAAGGCGCTCTTGAAGGAACTAAGGGAAAAAAAAAAAGAGGGTGTATCACCTTTGGAAGGAGGGTCAGGTATCTCTGGAAATGCTTAAGGGAATTGCTAGGTCATGTAGGAAAAAAATTAAGAGAGGCAAAAGCCCAGATAGAACTAAATCTGGCCACTTCTGTAAAGGACAACAAAAAATATTTTTATAAATATACTAATGGCAAAAGGAAGAGCAAGGACAACCTCCATTCTCTATTAGATGCGAGAGGGAATTTAGTAACTGAAGATGAGGAAAGACCTCTGCCTAGAGGTACTTAACACCTTCTTTGCCTCAGTTTTTAACAGAAAGACAGGTTGTCCTCAGGACAACTGTCCTCCTGGGCTGGTAGATGGTGTCAGGGAGCAGAACAGTCCACTTGTTATCTAGGACGAAGCAGTCAAAAGACCTGCTGAGCCACTAAGATGCTCACAAATATATGGAACCAGATGAGATTCATCCCAGGGTGATGAGGGAATTGGCAGACAAGCTTGCCAAGCTGCTCTCCATTTACCATCAGTCCTGGCTTAGCTGGGAGGTCCCAGATGACTGGAAGCTGGCCAGTGTGACATCCATCCACAAGAAGGGCCGGAAGGAGGATCTAGGAAACTACAGGCCAGTCAGCCTGACCTCGGTGCCCAGCAAGATTATGGAACAGATCATCCCAAGTGCCACACAGCAGTTACAGGATGGTTGGGGGATCAGACCCAACCAGCATGGATTTAGGAGGGGCAAGTTGTGCTTGACCAACCTGAACTGCTTCTATGTCCAAGTGGCCCACCTGGCAGATGCAGGAAAGGCTGCGGATGTTGTCTATCTGGACTTCAGCAAGGCCTTTGACACCATCTCCCACAGCATACTCCTGGAAAAGCTGGTAGCCTACAGCTTCGACAGGTGCTCTCTTCGCTGAGTTAACCACTGTGTGGATGGCCAGGCCCAGAGAGTGGTGGTGAACAATGCTGCATCCAGCCATTAGTGCTGTCCTCCAGAGATCAGTGCTGGAGCCAGTCCTGATTAATATCTTCACTGATGATCTGGATGAGGGGATGAGTCTACCATCAATAAATCTGCAGATGACATGAAGCTGGGAGACTGTGTGGATCTACTGGAGGATAGGAGGGCTCTGCAAAGGGACCTGGAATGGTTGGATGGATGGGCAGAGTCCAATAAGATGAAGTTTAATCAGTCCAAGTGCTGAGTCCTGCATTTTGGCCATAATTACCTCCTGCAGTGCTATAGACTGGGTACAGTGTGGTTGGACAGTGCCCAGACAGAAAGGGACCTGGGAGTGCTGGTCGACAGCCGGCTGAACATGAGCCAGCAGTGTGCCTTGGTGGCCAAGAAGGCCAATGGCATCCTGGCCTGGATCAGGAAGAGTGTGGCCAGCAGGAGCAGGGAGGTCATTCTTCCCCTGTACTTGGCACTGGTGAGGCCACACCTTGAGTGCTGTGTCCAGTTCTGGGCCCCTCAGTTTACTAAAGACATTGAGATGCTGGAGAGTATCCAGAGGAGGGCAACAAGGCTAGTAAGGGGCTTGGAACACAAGCCCTGTGAGGAACAACTAAGGGAGCTGGGGGGGTTTAGCCTGGAAAAAAGGAGGCTCAGGGGAGACCTTATCACTCTCTACAACTCCCTGAGAAGTGGTTGTAGACAGGCGGGGGTTGGTCTCTTCTCCCAGGCAGCCACTGACAGAACAAGAAGAGACAGTCTTAAGCTGCATCAGGGGAAGTTTAGGTTAGACATCTGAAAAAAATTCTTCACTGAGTGATAGGGCAATGGAATTGTCTGCACAGAGAGGTGGTGGAGTCACCACCCCTGGATATGCTGAAAAAAAGACTGGACACGGCACTCAGTGCAATGGTTTAGTTGATGAGATGGTGTTAGGTTAGGTCATAGGCTGGACTTGATCTCAAAGGTCTTTTCCAACCTAGGTAATTCTGTGATTCTGTGAACAGTGTCTATATACACAGATAACTTTTATATCACCCATGAAATAAAACTCCTCCATCAGAGAACATAATCACCACCTCACTTACAAAAAACCTGTAAGTCACACCAGAAACAGCTTTTGCCATTAACCTTGCAAAATGATTTCAGTTTCAATGGATAAACCAAAACCTTAAACCAATCCAATATTCCTGCACAAATTTTACAAATGTTGGAACAATAGTTCAAAATCTAATTAACAAAATGACATTTTATTAGGTATTCCAGCACTAGTTCTCAAGTGGCAATCTGATATTTCTTCTCCTTGTAAGGCTGGCGACTGAGTCGTTTGAACTGAGCATACAAACACCAGCCTCAGCAGAGCAAAGATGACAAGCACAGCCTCTTCGATGCAAGCCCTGTCTCAGACTGGCACAAGATGACAGCACCTCTAGTTATTCCTCCACAGCTCCTTTTAGGAGCAGATTGATGTGCTCACACAGAGAAACAGAAGAAATAACTAGTTTCTCTTTAATGCCATTCCTGCTACTTCAGAACCTTCTAAAAAAAAAGTCCATCTGAAAATCCCTAAGTTTTGTACTGCTGTTGACTGAAATAGATGTTTCATTTTAATTCTATGGTTTTAAGATATTGCACATTTGTATCACAAAAGTTCTTATGAGAATAGTTTGTAGCTCAAATCACTTCCAGGGCTTCAGCGAACTCCCCTATCATAGAGAGAACATGTATCACAGCCAAGAACATGTCTCAGAGACAGGGGCTGTATATGAATGCCTGAGTAGTTTACCACATTGTGACAAACAGACGCTGCAAAGATCAGTTAACAGCTGCAGGCAGTTAATTCTATGGCATACAGGTGTTTTAAAGTAACTACACCAGTTAACTCTAAGAACAGAGTGGCTGCTTACCAGGTACCTTGTTCACTTAGCACTGTGAATCTTACACCTGAAATGAGGCAGGCACTGTGTAAAGTAGCTGAGAACGTCTTGATGACAGTCAATTGCAGAATGCAAAAGGGATAGATTGAGTTATTTATTAACCCATTCTCCATTTTACTGCCACAATTATTTTAATACATCTTCAGATAAACCTCAGGAAAAAAAAAATCCAGCGTTTTCATAAGAGAGAGCTTGGATACACTTAAACAACCGCAGTAAACAAAAGCTCTTGCTTAGGAACAAATGAAAACAATGCTCAGAGGGAAGGCAGCCTGCTTCTTTGCAAGTGCCTGTTTTAAGATCCCTTCATTGTTTCTTAGTACTCAAACAATGATGGGAGTAGAACTTGTGCTACAGTAATTTTACCCTCCAGCTCTAAATTCCAAACCAGAAGACTGAGTTGATTCTCCAAATTACATCCCTAAACAGCTTCCTCTTAATCTGGGTGCAACTCTGCAGTCAGTTTCCTTAGACAAGGCATCGCCAGAACTTTGCTGTTGTCCACTTTGGCCCAGCTTCAACACAGCCCTTCCTTACATACTTGTGCTTATTTCAGGGCTCGGCAGTAATACTACCCTTCTCCCTTCTCACTCATATGCAACAAGCTACACCAAGAAACGAAACCAGTACAGTACTACACTCCATCCAAAACACCAGTACCTGCATGAGACTAGGGCTACGGAAGATATAGCAAAGGGAATGGTTATTCTTTTCAGTAATTAGGCTGCACTGGTAACATTAAAAAAAAAAAAAAAGTAGCTCTGGAACCACGGCACAGGCGATAATACAGCTGAGCTAGTCTTTGGCTAAGAGAGCTGACCTGCTTCCTTCTCCCCTTCCTTATTCCCTGCAAATAGGGCAAAGGAAGTTCAGTTACTGGCTGCAAGGTCAGGTGTGTACTACTGAATATGAGGAAAACTTCCAGGCTTTTCTTACCTCTAGACAAAACTCATCAGTGTTCCTTCCACTGATGTCTGCCTTCAAAAACTAACCTGACCTGGTTGAAAACTAAAAATGGGTCAAAAAAGAGGGCAGGGGAAGGTTAAGTGTCTCCCTACTTGCTTACCTAAGCACCAGTATAGCCCAACAAAGGTGAAAGAGGAAAAGAACTGCAGTAGTAGTCCTCCCAACTGTGGAATAAAAACTGAATGCTAAAGAAAAATCTCCTATGTTAATCTGCCTGCTGTCTCTAGTGAGTAGACTCACTCCTTCCCACACAGCTCTACCTCCTTGCCCAAAAGGGCTCTTGCACTCTTTTAAGCATACCTACTATTTGTTTAGTTTTGTTTTTCAAATCATCTTTGTGAGCTGAGCTGGCTCTCTGAAGGATCACACAAGCACTGATGCTGAGAGCTAAGAAGCAGCAGAGCTCATAGTTGAGACAAGAAGTGGTAACAAGGTCTACTCGTTTTGGAAGCAGATAAACCCTGGATTAACTCAACAGTCTCACAAAACTGTTCTTCTTGTACTTGATAGTGATCAATCAGTCCACCACACACAGAGATGAAGACCTACTTCCCTTTGATTTCTTGCTCTCACTAATCTTTCTAGATCCAGTTTCCTTCCTTGAAAGTACTCCAGACTGTGGAAACCACGGCCACAAGGCCAAATCACCTAAGTAAAAAGCTAACCTAAAAGAAAGGTAGTTTTCTACTGCATTAGTGGGGGGATCCAGATCATGGCAGACTATCAAAGTTACAACAAGGTAAGGGGAGCAAGAACTACTTCTTTCACGTGTAACCAACTATGTCAGCTTGGATGTCCATGAAACCAGTGACATAAAACCAACTGAGCTGAAACAAGCTTCCTGCTTTCTTACCTTCCTTTAGAAAAGCAAACAAAAATAAATCTTAAAGATAGGGTAACACTTTCAAATAATGGACAAGATTATATATATGATTATTATATACATATAAATAGATTATTATCTAGATGATACATATAAGAACCCAGATTTTAAAACTAACTTTGATTTTAACCAGGTAATTACACATTACAAATGTCACAAGATATATACCTTTAACCTGGTTTATGAGACACTTTTAGTTCTTTGCAGTAGTGTGCAGAACTTCCAGATGTTTCGTAAGCCCTTCTCTTATCACAAACTGCAACTCATTCCCTCTCTCCTCCCTTTCCAACCACAGCAGCTTTATGCAACTCGGGACAGTGCAGTATTACCTTTTCATGGGCCTAGGCATAACAAGACATGAACCTAAAGCAAAGATTTTTCTTAACCCCTTCTAAGTCAGTTATGTCTTAGTCAGAACTCCACCATCAAATGGGAAAGCTTTATTTAAATTTATAGGAAGGACAAACTAAAACATTCCAAACTGTCACATACAAAGCAAAGGGAGTTCACATACAAATGTAAGCATGGACAAGAACAGAAGAAAAATAACCCCCAAAATCCTTCATGCTGCCTATGTAATTTTGGGAAAAGTAATAAAAATAGCTCTTTTAAAGCTGATTCAGCTTCAACACTTAAACATTTTCAACAGCATATTGGAAGCTAATGATGTAAATTTTGCCTTTCTACATAACAATTAGCGCAGGCCTACAAAGCTAAAGGAGCTGTTCAGCTTTACCATAGTTCAGTTTGTATGGCACTGCTTCACTGCCAACTGTAGGTTTTAAAAGTAAGTAAAAATTATTTCAAAATAAAATTAACCTCCATTTGAGTCTATAAAAAACTTCATGTTCTGCACAGTCACAAACAACTTGGAAACTGCCAG
>VWZV01000361.1:206958-221249 GCA_013397155.1 Irena cyanogastra | reverse complement strand
TTGGGGTGGGGTTGGGTTAATTTTTTTTTTAGTGGCAAGGTGCTTGGGGTTTCTTTTAAATAAAGTGTTAGAATTAATACAAGTGGGCACACTAGCAGCCTCATGAAACCATTTGTATGGACACACAGTTTGTTAATTTTAGTAAACAACTTCTAAGAGGCTAAGAGGATGTTCTTATTCAACATCTAATATCTGCTCTTTTGGGATTAAAGCATAAATTGAAAGCGTCTCAAAGCAAGACAAAAGTAGTACAGACCAGTACTCTGATTTTCAGTATAAACAAGTTCTCAAACTATCATAGGGTATTAACACCAGCTCTGGTGAGACGAAAACCAGTTTAGCCAAGAAGTACTACTACATACTTAGAGAAAATAAGGGCAAAAGGCTCTTGTCATACACATTGCTAGCTAATAACAGCTGCTGTTCCAGAGCAAAGGGCAAAGACACTAGAAATATTTCACAAAGAGGACTGAAAAATAAAGTAAATTCAATTGCTTAATTTCAAAATCTAAAGTCTCCTAGACAAGTGAAATGGTTGACTAGACAGCTTACTTTACTCTGAAGAGTGAGAATTTGATCACCAAGCAACTATGTTTTCTTTCATCATCACCTCCTAATAAAAATAACTTAGAGATACTCTTGGTCTAGGAGCAGCAACTGTCTGCTGAAATTGAAAAACAAGTGAAAGTCCATTACGCAAAAAGCTCAGAGAGTTGCTGCAGTAACACATTTAAGAAAAGCAGGTGCACCTGCTCATGGAAGATCCAGCAACACTGATCCTAAAAAGACACTGAGATAGGCTACAACTGACAAGTTATATTGGTGGCAAGAAATCTGACCACTGCAGAACTGGTACTTGAGGTATCCTAAAGTTCAGGAGCATTCTCTGGTGGAATCTAGCAAACATATTCTAATATAAGAAAATTCTGGTAAATGCGTATTATTTTGAAAAAATATTCCAGCTCTCATCTTCACAGAAATCTTGTATTATTCCAGTTTATTCACACATGGTACATTGCTGGTAACAAACATGTAAGTAAAAAAGATTTTACCATCATACAGAAAAAGATCTAAAAGAAAAAAATGACAGACTTTCAGTCACCAACTGCACATACAGACAATTCTCATATGCCAGCAGTATTTATCCTAGCTCAGATCCAAGTCCATCTCAACTTCAACTGGCAGCCAAAGGTGGATGTATAGGAAGAGTGGATGAAGACACCAAAATCAAAGACACCATCAACCATGAATGCAAAGGTCTCAGAGGTACAGCCCTGTGCAGCATGCACCACACATGCTTCTAAATGCATTTGCAAACTCCTATAATGCTTAGGAAATAGCGAGATCAAAGGATTTTCCCGGTAAACTCTCATAGTAGTCAGTATTCCATAGTATTTTTCTCTTAAAACTCCATAGCTACTGTCCCACTGTTACAATGTAAAAACCACACAGATTTATGGCAATGTTTTTTGGTACTTGGAATACAGCTATGGCATTTCAGGTCTCTCCCATAACAGAAAACTAACTAGATCCTAAACCAGTTCCAATTATACAGAAAACCATTTTTATATATTAAAAAATACAGTTAAGAACCAAATTAGAAGCAATCCCATGTTCATAAAGCTACCATGCCTGAAGTACCAGAAAAACAAAAAAAGTCAGTGAATGCCAATGACCAATGAAACAGGGAATGCAAAGGGACAGGAACTGTTGAGCACAAGGCAGTCTTGCACAGTCAGTCTCTGTGGCTGTCATTTTAAGAGACTGAGATCATCCTGAATTCTTGTGTTTAAGCAGATGAAAGCATGTGGAATGACAATTTAGAGAAGGCACATACAGGTGTCTTGTATAACTCCAGTGGGGTTTCATTGGTTTGCTTATGGATCACACAACCTACTTTGTTTTTTAGTGCTGAAAGAGGAGCTAAATGTTAACATCAGTCCTCAGCTGAGTCTCATAGTTTTCTCCTACAGTTTGTTTACAACTAACTGCTGAGTCACCAGGCAGCTGAGGCATTTCCAAAGACTCTAAATGAAATACCAGAAACAAATATCTTGATCGCTATGAAATCTACATGGTCTTCGAGGCCAGTGGCATATCTTCACTGGCTGGAATGCTGTGGGAAAACACCATGGGAACTCAAGAGGACAGTCACCATCCACTCTTAATTTCCATTGTCAGAACTTTGAGTGCAATTGCTTTCATCTGAGGAAGAGTAAGTAATACCTACACTACACTACCACCATCATCTTGGCAACTGTGCACAACATAAATTGGCACTTCAGTACTAGCTCTATTAGAATACTTAAAAGACTCACAGGAGATCTAAATAAAAGCAAAACCAACTTGCCACTATTGACATATTCAATTCACTTCAAGAATAATCATTGCAGTAGTTTTAATTAGCTTCCTGTAGCGACTCAAGAATACAAGCCACAAGAAATAAAAAAAACTAACCAAAAAGCCAACAGCAAATTTGTGAGCCTCTCCATTTCCTTTCTCTTACTCTTCTGATATTTGGCTCTTAAGCAGCAGCAACAACTTCAGAAATAACACACATCCATTCTGTATTTCACATTTCAAGCAACTCAAATTCAAGAGTGCAGCACAGACCATTATACTCAGGATATTTCTTTGTAAAAATTTAATCAGTATACAATCAATGTACCAAAGCAACTGTAAGCTGCTGTCTACCACTTTAACGACTACAGTTTTAGAGATGCACCAGATTTGGCCACTTGTTCTGACGCACTGTCATTCTGAACTGTGCACTACCATCTTGCATCACCCTGGCCTGCCAAACCTCTTCTTACTTCTGAATTTGCACAGGTACTATCCTGTCCTCCTGTCCTGGCTTGATGAGCTGTCGCTCAAGTAAACACTCAACAAATATAAGAATTTTCAGTTATCACCTACAGCCTAATGTGTCCAACATGGTCACTATAGCTGTGATATATTTCTAAAGATTCACCTGTACTACAGCTGCTACTGCAGAAGCCTAAAAAAGCTTTCAGAGTTTAAATGTACATTTAAAAACCTGATAAAAGTCACATAGTAGTTGCACCCACTGTATTTAACAACCTCATGTGCAATGCAACTACAATGTATAATTATACTCCACCAACAGATAATTTGGTTCATAGGTATGAAGTACAATTATGAAAGCACCCTCAGAATAGCACCTAAAAAAACAGGTGTGTCATCAAACTTATTAAAGAAGGCATTTAGACAGGTATGAAGAAAATAACAAGTAAAATACATAATACACAGGCACAATGGTTAACTAAGTTAGCTACCTTTTCCTGACAACAGTTTGATCAAAGTATGCTACTCTCATCCATACTATGCCGAAGAAGCATAAAATATATTGGCAAAGGAGCTTCAAGTAGCACCTCCTATCAGCATATGGCTATGCCAACAGCATTTGTAAGCATTATTATTTCTCACACAGCAGCCAGTTACAAACAGAGTGGACTAAGTTTCTGAAGAATGTTCAAGGCCAGGTTGGATGGGGCCTTGAGCAATGAGGTCTAGTGGGAAGTGTCCCCGCTCATAGCAGAGGGGGTTGCAACTAGATCATCTTTAAGCTTCAGTCAACCCCTTGACCTTCTATGATTCAATATGTTTTTAAAAGTGACAAGAAACATCTGGAAAAGCAGTGGTGCATGTACATAAATATACATAAAAAAAACAGGTCCCTTTAAATTAAGACTGGAAGAGTCAGGGTTTTTAATTTTCCTTTGACAGCGTGTCTTCACACAGTTTGCTACAGCAGCTCTAGCCAAGACTGGAAAGAGCATCCTTGCAGCCTGAGCTGAAGGTAACTCACAGCAATGAGACAGAAACTCATCACAAAATTGCGGGGAGGAGTGTGGCCTCGCTGCCACAAGGCTGCAAACCACGGGCACTACCCAGGCAGAAGTTTCGTTGTGACAGCGCCTTCTCTCTCTCCGCTGCCGCGCTCTGCCGCCGCAGCCAGGGCCGTGACACAGCCCGAGCTGCCCCGCGGCCCGTCAGCCAGGCCCGGAGGCGGCTGCCCAAGGCCGTCGGGAGACAAGGCCGAGGCCGCGGGCGGGGCCCGGCGCAGAGGGGGGGGGGAGACACCGCCTCTTCCTCGCGCGGAGCCACCACGTCGGCGGCACTGCCAACACTGCGGAAATGGGCGCGGGGAGCCGGGCCTTCCTCTCCGCCTCCCGCCCCGCTCCGGCCCGGGCTGGGCCGGGCTCACCTACCTGTGTCTCCGATGATGATGTACTTGAAGAGGTACGCGTAGGCCATGGCCGCTCCCGGGCTGCCGCTCCCGGGCTGTCCCGCTTTCGCTCCGACGTGACGCGCGCGCTCGCCTCCCGGGCTCGCGCTGCGGAGAGGCGGAAACGGGTTAACGGCCCCCGGGCGGCGCCTCCGCCCGCTCGCTCCCTCCTACCTCCGCCCCCGCTGGCGGAGGGGCTCTACTCGCTCGGTCCTGCTGTCCGCCCTCCCTCGCTCCCTCCCGCCGCTGCCCCGCAGGCGTCGGGAAAGCCAGAACGCGGCGACGGCGAGAACAATAAACAGGCGCCGAGCGGCCCCCGGACCCTCCGGCGACGTCAGCGCCCGCCCCCTCACGCCGCCCCGCCTCCGACCCGGAAATGCTGAGGCGCGAGGCCGCCTCCCGCCGCACGCGGGGCGGGGACTGGGCCCCCGGGAGTGAGGGCGTCGGCGGCTGCGCGGGGGCTTCGGGGGGCTGGCGTCCCTGAATCCAGCATCCATCAGGGTGGGAAAGATCCCTGGGGTCGTCGAGTTCCACGCATGATCAAACGCCACCATGTCAACTAGACCGGGGCATTGAGTGCCACATCCAGTCTTTCCTTGCCAGGGACGGTGCTCCACCACCTCCCTTGGCAGCCCATCGCAATCTCTAAGCACTCTTTCCGTGGAAAAGTTCTTCCTAATCTCTAGCCTAAATCTCCCCTGGCACAGCTTGCGACCATGTCCTGTCATACTGTCGCTGGTCGCCTGGGCGAAGCAGGCGACCCTCAGCTGGTTGTAACCTCCTTTCAGGGAGTTTTTGTAAAGAGTGATGCCAGCCCTAAGCCTCTTTTTGTCCAGGCTAAACCCCAGCTCCCGCAGCCGCTGCTCACGAGATTGGTAGTGCAGGCTTGTTGCACTTCTTGGACCAGCTCCAGCACCTCAATATCCTTCCTAAACGGAGGGGCCCAAAGCGTAAGCCCTCTGAGAATAGCTGTTTGGTACAAGTTTATCACCTGAGTTCTGGTCTGAAAGGGCTTTTTCCCTTTCTGTTTCTGTCTTTCCTCACTGAAGCGAAAGAATGAGCCAGGGGAGTAACCTAAATTCACAGCTGGTGTTTAGGACTTTTTCTTAGAGTTCACATGGGATTGGTGAGCTGGAAGAGGCTTCAAGGTCTTCCGTAGTCTAAGCTGCTTCATGAAGCATGCTGTGTACCCTGATCTTTGGACCTGAAGCAGTCAAAGGCAGCCTGGCTCACGTATCACATCCACACTGAGGCTACATCAGATGCCTGGCAAGGGTAAATGTGGCAGGACACTCCAGTCAGATCGTACTGATGATGCTTTGGGATTCCCTTCAGCTCAGCTGTGTGTTGACTGTGGGCTGGGGGTATGTTCGAGAGCCATTGGCACATTCTTCATATAAACTGACATTTTACTTCCCTTGTGGCTGTCTGGTAGAATGGGAGTAAAAGGTGTCTGTCTTTTAACTTTATAAAGGTTTTTATTTGTGGTCAACAGCTTGGACAACATTGACCTGCATGGCTTCTAACAGGTGTGCATCCAACTTACTTGTAAAAACCTTCAATAAAGCTGTTTGTGACAAATCCTGTTGTCATATTTCATGACCTGAAACCCAAAATGAAGCTTAAAAAATTAAAATTCCTGTCTACTGTGGATATGCAAACCGCTCCCCCAACACTGTAAAGTGGAAGGAGCTCCTTAATATATTATAAACATATCTACCTTTTCCACATGAAAAATTCACATTTTCAATGACCACTTGTCAGATGTTTATCTCCTATTTTGTTTTTTTCTCTCCTGTACTTTTCCTAATTTCTCGGCACTATTTGTTAAGTGTAGAGCCCAAAACAGCAGTTCTTATGTGTCTCTAACCAGCCTCATCACCTCAAAACTGGCAAATGAGTGTCTTCAGTCTTGCCCCTCTCTGAACGTTTTTTTTTTTGATCAACAACATCTGAATTTAATTTTTGATACTAGATCCGTTTTCTAGACAGTTACTACTCAAATGTATCCATACATTTGGTATCTTCTTATTAGCACTGTTTTTCCCCTTGCCAAATTTCAATAATTTTGATCATGGCCACTGAGTTTAGCAAAAATATTTGATTTTTTCTCTTTTCGTATTATCTCTGCCATTTCGTTACCCAGTCTGTTCATGACAATATTGAATAGGTCTTGCATGGACAAGACAGAACATTGAGAAGCGGCATGTGAAATTTTCTTCTAGCTTAAAAACCCTCTCCACACTGAAAAGAGCCATTTCTCTATTATTTTATTTGCAGGTAGTTTTGATATACATTTTTGTTAGTAAATAATTCCTAGCCAGAATGAGTTTTCTCAGAGAAGCAGGTTTTTGCCTCGCTGCCTATGAAAGTTAGGCTTCTGTTTCCATATATCCTTGTGTGCCTATTTCCTGCCCTAATAATGATCATGAAATCTGGCATCTGGATGGAGCAGGGTACCTCAGCTGAAGGAAAGGCTGCTGTTGGGGTCAGCTGTCAAACCCAATCAAGAATTCACACTAAAACAAGTCTTCTCAAGTGCTCCCTCAGCAGCTAAGCCCTTCAGCTGGCATTCATGCTCTCGGCATGGATTTGTGTGACCTCAACCACTGGAGACAAAGCTGTAGGAGATAAGGCCATAAGCAGATAAGATCTCATCCAGTGTAAGTAAGGGTTGCTGCTGCTAGGGATGGGGCAGCTCTGCTCCTCCTAATCTGCTTGTGGACCCTTCCTTGTTCTGGCACTGTCAGAGTCATCTGCTGAATAGGAGACGTGGCTAAGCTTTAATTTTGTCATATTATCGTCCTGGGTCCCACAGCCACACCAACAAACTAAATAACCTCATCAGTTGGATCCCATCTCAGTCCAGTCATCCTCACTGCTCCCAAAGGGTCCTGTGGTTGTGAAGGCTAAAACTCACTCTGTGAGATCAGTCATGCAGACACGTGTCAGCTCTCAGGATGAGCTCTCTCCTGTAGCTGTCTCTCCTGTGACTGGCAAGATGAAGTAGAACTGTATGGGCTTTCGTGTCCTTCACCTGTCCTCCAGAGCTCTGTTTTTGTCCATGATATGCCCCAAGTCTCCATTAGTACTACTGGGGATTCCTACATGACTGAGCCACAAAGGGTGTTACTCTGAGGGTTGGTCAAGTCCTGACAATCTGTCCTCAACATCCCAGGTGTTAAGTTTCAAGTGTGTTTGATGGTGACAGACTTTTTAATAGGGACTGCAGCAATAGGATAAGGGGTAATGGTTTTAAATGAAAAGAAGGGAGATTTAGACTAGATATGTGGAAGAATGTTTTTTAGTGTGAGATTGGTGAGACACTGAAAAAGATCACCCAGAGAGGTGGTAGAAGTCCCATCCCTTGTTGGAGAGGGCTCTGAGCAACTCAATTAAGTTGAAGACGTCCCTGATTGTTGCAGGGAGGTTTGGACTCAATGGTCTTTAAAGGTTCTTTCCAACACAAACTATTTTATCATTATATGTGTGCACGATTCTATGATTCTATTTACCTCACTGATGGGATTTGGTCTCATAGTTCCCACATTGTGCAATCTGCTAGACTTCTAGACAAGCCAGATTGGCCTGATGTGATTGAATGAGATCTGGTAAGAAAAGGGAATTCTGTTTTGTAGAATTGATATTTGCTGATGGGGAGAAAATACAGACAGTGCAGAATGCCCAGTGAGATGGAAGGTGCCTTTAACATCTGATCTGTCTGACAGCTGACAGGTGGGTCTGACAGTTCAGAGGGAAGGCAGCCCTACCTGTCTGTGTTTTGGCAGCCTGGTGAGCCAGTAACCAGCTTTCAGGTGACTCACGTGGCAGGGTGTTGTATTCTCTAGGGGAATGGTTTCTTCCCCCCAGGACCCCTGGATCTGTAACCACATAGTCTGACCCTTTCTTCCTATCTTGACCCCATTGGCTGGGGTCCAGTTATGTTTCCCTGAGCAGAAGACTATATATAATCAGGAATAATTCTTCCTGATTCACTCTCTCTTTCCTGGACACCTTCAAGATTAAACCCTTGGAAACCCCTGGAGAAGGGCCTCTTTTGAATTCTTTTACCCTGTCCCTGCAATACCCTTCCAAAGCCCTCAAGGAACTGGGCTAGCCGGTGCCCCGGGGGCGCACAGGAAGGGTATTCATTATAGCAGGGCAGTGCCTCACTGACTCCAGTGGCTTCTCAGCTTGGGCCAACAGCTGCACCATGGACAGATAACCAGGCCTCTGCTGGTTAGCCAGGCAGCCAAGCTGCTCTGGGGGGTACTTCAGTCATTTGTGATGGTTAGGGGTAGTTATTGCATCAGTGTTAGGGACAGTTTTTGAATCAGTGTTTGGTAGAGGCTTGCAAGGATAATATGCAAGAGTTTCTTGCTTATGCTATCCCATGGTAAATACAAGCTAATTTCCTAACTTACTGAATGTTATCAGCTGTTCTACAAATCTGAGATGCCTCCAACTAGACATTAATGCAAAATTGATTTTCCTCCAAGTTATGTGTACTCAAGGAACTGTTAAGTACTAAGAAGAGGCATGCAAATAACTACTCTAATCCTTTTCATTTTTTACTTCTCACCAGCTAAATTTACCTTTTCCAGAGAAATTAATATCTTCTTTTGTTAAGCATTAATACTTTGATAGAAGGCTACCATGTAGTCAGACTCACTTATTAAAAAAATATTAGCCAGTTGATATAAAAGAAGCATTGGTAATTCAGTATTGAAGAATTGCAGAGGATTGTTTTTCTTTTTTCTTTTTTTTTTTGTTGTTGTTAATGTTATCATGACTGCTCATCTGTTAATGATTTTACATCACATGATGAAATATTTCACTATGATGACTGTGTCGGGATTATATTCTGGCAAATTTGGGAAAGTTTCTGGATACATTTGGAAAACTATAACTTGCTGTTTATTCTGTGTCACTCAATTTTTTCCTGAATTTTCCACTTAGCAAACTCACTTGGGATTTATAGAAAAGCCTTAGGCTTTGCTGGATCCTTGCCACAAAAATTACTGTTTAGGAAAGAGGCTTGGACTCATCCAAAGCTAGACAGACTCTCCAGAGCAAAGCATTATACTGGATTTTTTCAATGGAAATTAAAACACAAAAGCAGAACTCTGGAATAACATTTGAATACAACCACTTTTAATTATATTTTGTACAGTAGTATCATTTAACTGTTAGAAGTAAATCTCTACCCACACTTCAGTCTAGCTTAAAATTTTTAAATCATTCAGTTGTGTGGTTAAATTTTCTAATCTCAATGAAGATCTGCCTTTGTAAAGAGAATTTCTAAATACATGATAAGCCTGTAAAGGTGAGCTGGATACAACTTCTGACCCGAGTAGGTAGAAGTCCATGTCTATGAGTGATGTGTGGCTTGGGTTTTGCAGGTCCTAGACCAGGCAGCTTTGGCTGAGATTTCAGCTAACAGCTGGAAATGTGTGCACAGTTTACATTGGTACTTTGGATCTGATGAAAAAAGAGGTTTGGAAATTAGTTTCTTTTTTTTTTTTAACATTCCTTTAGAATAGTGTAGTATGTAACTAACAGCTTAAATTAAGTGCTCTTGACTAAACATTAAAAGTAAAATGCCACATTTATCCAGGCACTGTAATTATAGAATGTTTTATTACAGTTCAATTACATTGATAAGTAATTTTTGGAAGCGAAAAATTCAGTTCTAATAGCATTTTTTGTTTTCAAAATATTATTATTGAGACTATCATTAGCCTCAATTAATATTATTGAGACTAAAGGCAGTGCAACAAAAAGTAAAGTATAGTTCTAGAGTTTCCAGCTGTATTCATATTTTAGGTTCTTGCTCCCCTGGAAATATTTGCATGACCTAAACTTTATGCCTGTTTAGTTACTAATGGCCTTTGCCCTTGTTATCATTTCACCCTGTTTTTCCCTGCAAATAACCTTGTTTTTCACTGCCTTGATGTAATAATAAACAGTTTGATAAGACAGCATGCAATAAATTTTAATACACTTTTCCCATAAAAACAGGGAAAACAATAGGATCTTTGAAATAACCTTGAAATGCCTAAAAATCTAACTGAAAAGATGTGTTGATTTTTAAAAAATTATTCTCAGGAGCATTAGAAAATATATGCTTGTGTAGTAAGAGCCACAAAAGCATGGAGTAGTAGTGCTAAACAATGTCAGAGATCCATGCAGAAGCCTACTTAAACTGACATCAAGATAAATTTTCAGTTTTTTTTTTTTTTACTTTAGAGACAGTTTTTTTCTTAATTTTTTTTAGATGGCTTTTAAAAGTTGTTTTGGCAATGCTTTCAGAAAGAGAAAGTGGAAGCTAAAGTTACCACACAGGCTCACAGAAGTGAAAATAAATGTGAAGACTTCCTGTTTACTCACAGCAAGAAGTGAGAAAACTTTAAGGAAACTGGTTTGCTTGGAAAGGAATAGGAGTAGGCAAACTTGGTCACATTTTTTTCTAGTCAGATGTATTTAATGGTTAAAAATAACGTTTTAAATTTCTTTCCTTCTTCTCTTCTAGTACTAATGACTTTTTTATTTATACACCCCCATCAATGTTTTTTGATGGCTGTAGAAAATATAGAACTCTCTAAGACTCTAGAAGTCAGCAGCGTTGCAAAAGGATCTGAGTTGAGGATATCTTAGGGACAGTGTCACAGAAATGATCTTTTTCCACCAAGATATTAGCAGATAATATACCGTATATTTTTGTCTAAAAGGTGTAATAGCAATTTCTGGTAATTCTAACAAAACTGTTTGTATCTAAACCATATCTAAAATTGTGTTAAAGGCTTTAAGTTTCTATTGAAAATGCTTAAAATTTAACAAAACAAGATAGCATGAAACTACAGTTATTTCTCTTTTAAGTACTTCTTCATTATGCATTCCACTGAATAAACTTCATCATAAATATTTTTAATCAGAAGATATTTTATTTTAAAAATACATGCGTAGGCTCCTTTAATATTCAGCCATTGTTGATATAGAGGGAAGCATTGCTTCTGCATGTGTTTTTCTTCATTTGATTGAGTTCTTTTTAAAACTCCAGCCATCTTAAAGTTATTTCAGCACAATTTCCCTTGCTGGTCTTCAGGCTGTGAAGGTCACACCAAAGCTATTGCTCACATAAACTGTGCCATTGTAGGCTAGGGAGTCTTTAATTCCATAGATCAGAAGGTAGGCAAGTATTAATTTTTTTCTCTTAATTCAGATGCCTCTATTCATACACTGTTCAAGAAAGGTAAGCAGTATCTCCCAGAATGGAAAAAAACCACAAAGGAATGAATTGCAATGGACCATACCCCACCATCCCCCTGCCATCAGTTTCCATTCATTTTAGATGTCAAATGGGTGTAGGTGTTTATTCCTACATGTTTATTGAGAACACCTGGTTGCTATGGTCATGAGATGTAAAGGAGTACGAAATTTTGGATGTCAATATTCTGTCTTATGTTTCATGGCAAAAACTGCAGCAGAAAAGCAATTTTCCTGGCTTCAAGGCACAGTTGATCTTAATCAGATTTCTCTTTGGCAGACAGTCTCTTTTATAGTTCTCTACTTTACCATGTTAAAAGGGGGATTTTTCGATTCTTTATTTCCAGTTCACAATGGAAAGAAGGGTTGTAGTGCATCTTTAATTAAGGAAGCTCTTGTCTGCTGAAACTTAAACTCAGATTATATCAAAAACCACTGTAATTCAATCTTTTTTAACAGTAAAGCTTGTTCAGTTATCACAACCTTCATGTCATTATAATTACTTAGCATAGAAAATGGTTGCAATTTGTGGCAGTGCCAAGCCCTCATCACCATAAATCTTGTCCTGTGGTGTGTTGACAGTCCTCCAAGGTATATCCCTATTTGCCTTTTTTTTTTTCTTGCTGTGTGTCTTGATCCTATTTTCTTAATTTTCTTCAGAATTACTTTAATTTCTGTTCTGTAGTCAAAAATTACAAAATGGCTTTCTGGGTAACAATTTCAGTCATGGTATCTTCTTCCCATATTTTCAAAAGGTAAGATGACCATTCTTTTACAGTACTTCTTGGTGCTATAGGAAGGAAATGCATAGTATGTAGTACTTCAGGAAGTATGAGCACAGAGTAGTCTACAGATTATGAGGAGTAATCTGGTGTTTCAGAAATAAATGCCAAACTTCCTCCTTTTAGGAAATCATCCACTGAACAACTGGCTAAGGCCATAAGACAATGGACTCAGCATGCTGCCTTATGTCCTGTAGGGATTGGGAGCCTGCTCCTAGTACTCCTTGTAGTGGTTTTCTTTGACAGAGACAATAGGGGCATACAGGCAAGAGCCTAAATTAATTTTTCCATGAGCAGCAGTTATGTGGAAATTTTCCGTTGTTCTTCTTGCCTTGTACATGAACCCAGCTGCATGAAGGAGAAAAGCAGAGCTGTCCCTGACAAAAAGAGTGACCATGACAAAACTTGATAAATTCTTTCAGCACTAGCAGTCAGTCTGTAGCCATCCTCTCATCCTCTCTCATGTGTAACATAAGAGTTAATTGGTTTTTATCTGCTCAGTAAATGGGATGCTGCCATGTTGCATCAGACTTACCATGCTGAAGGGATGCAATAAAATTCTGCTGTGTCTTGGGAATGCAGCTTGTCTTGGCACAGAAAGGAATGAAACAGCCAACCTTCCCAGAAAGGTATGGCAGCACTAATCTAATTCATGTGGCTTAGACTAAGTAGAAATCAAGGTATTTGTATCCTGATGACTCAAATCAAGGTATTAAAGCTGTTGCCTAAAATGAAAGCATTGAAAATGTATAGTTCCTCTAGTATAATGTCAGGTGAAGCAGAGAAAAAACATAGAAAGGCTTAGGACAATTATAATATTTATGGCAAATGTAAATGGAGAAAGTGATGCAATGCTCAGTTTAAGTACTCTAATGTCATGTATAAAATAAAAACAACTGTTTCAGAAAAAATATGTTGATTACACTAGACACTGAAAGGAAGAAGAGAAGAAAAAGGAAAGATAACTACAGATCAATTATACAAATGGGCTAGCTTCCAAAACAAAGGGGCCATAAAGAGATTCACAGTCTTATTACCATTTCCCAGTAAATTATTCCCTAATTTGTCTGAAGTCTGCTTCTTGTTCCACTTTTATTGGGAAAAAAGTGTAATTTGGATCTTTTTGAACATTAGCTGGATGGCTTACTGAATTGAATTGGCTTACTGAGTATTCCATTCATTCTGCGTCTCCTTTCAGGTTTCATCTTAATAAGTTGATTTTTCTGTCAGTAATTTGCATTTAAATTATGAAAAAATAATGAAGATATTATCTGCATGTACTTTCTTAGATGAAAATTTTGCTGTAATAACAATGGGAAATATTTATTTTATGCAAGTCAGTTTGGAACATAGATTTGTTTGGAATAGTTCATTAAAGTAGTTCAGCTTTACAAGTGCTAAGTGAATGTCTCTTAAAACAAGCAAACATTTTATCCTACACTTCAGATAAAGATCAAATAGGTTTAAATACCAGACTTGCAGTAAGCAGATATTTGACCATGTGTTCTGAGGTGAGTAAATTCCACACATTTTTGTATAAATAAGTTTGGCTTTGCCTTTTCTGCAAAAGAGAATCGCATGTCTAACTGATGCTTAGTAATGTGTGTGATCTAGCTGAGTTTTAGAGAAAAATAGACTTGAAGTGACAAACTGACCAGTAAGCAAGAGTACTTTGCTGAGCCTTATTTTAAAGTAATTACCCACAACTTCTCTGGGCAACCTGTTTTGTATATAAATATAAATATAAATATAAATATAAATATAAATATAAATATAAATATAAATGCAAGTGTTTGTGATTAAGGATCTATGACATAACTTTTTCATGTTTATTATCTTTATTTATGGGA
Organism: Irena cyanogastra; assembly: GCA_013397155.1. NCBI lineage: Eukaryota > Metazoa > Chordata > Aves > Passeriformes > Irenidae > Irena > Irena cyanogastra. Next base: position 207,102 of record VWZV01000361.1, on the reverse strand, counting down.
AGATCTTTTCTTCTGTCAGAAAAAAATATTCCTTATCTCACTCTTTTGAAAATACCCAGTTTTCTGTGTTTCCATTAATCCTGAATCTAATTTTCAGACTATTTAATAACAGGTACTTTCAGTACTTTTTACAACATGCAATAT